>JAWNON010000225.1:22270000-22692500 GCA_035045945.1 Drosophila anceps | reverse complement strand
TTGATAAGCCAATATATTGAGGCAAAAAAACATAAGATAAACGGAAACATTTTGCATTTAACTTTCTTTAAATTCATAAAAAATACTTTGTATTTAATTATTTATGTAATATATAAAGTTTTTTAGTTATATTTTACTATTTTGGCCGTTTTTAATGTTTTATCTCATATAAATTTATTAATTTTCTTTTAGAATTCGCGCTTTATATTTAAAAGCCAGCTGTTGCTTATGTGTCTGTTAACTAACAGCTTGCTGTTAAATAGCAGGCAGCAATTGGTTTGTGTGCCTACTAAGCGGACCACCAAACATGTTGTGTTTAGCTGTGACACCTACCACAAAGAGAACAGCTGCATTTGAACAGAATCTCAGTTTGGGAATAGAATTACATTAAATTTATGTATTGTGACAATTGAAACATTAGTAATTACGTTTCTATTTCGCAAATTACACAAACAGCTTGCTGCCATGTAACATGTTCCACCACAGTAAATGTTAAGTTTAGCTGAGACACTCACCGCTTTGCGTTTATCCGCCTCGCTGACCGCTGAATTTGAACGATGTCGAAACAGATCCATAACCTTGGTCATCGGCGATCGCTGGTTGGCATTGGCATGCGGACGCACAGCGGTAACCGTATGGTAATACTATGGATACATAATAAATGCATAAATTAGTTTGATTCAGCCAATTGAGCTCGGGCTGAGCTGGGGCTGCACCCACCTGTGCATCGCTGCCCTGATGCGGATGCGCGCTGCCATCTTTGTACTTGCTCTTGGCGGAGACGGTGCCATCGGCATTGGTTATCGTTACGGCGGGATGTTGTTTATGGCCAAAATGCTGCATGGCCACTTTCATGGAATTCATGAGGCCGCCAGCGCCCGTTGCGCCTGTTGCGCCCGCCGCGCCACCCGTTGCGGCTGCCGCAGCGGCTGCTGTTGCTGTAGTTGTTGCTGCCGCTGACGACGATGGTGGCGCTCCGCCGGATACGGAATATGTGCTGCTGGTGGCGCTGCTATCCGCCGACGATGGATCCAGCAAATGCTTATCCTTGTGCCGTTTGGCATCCGATTTGGCACGCGGCCTAAACACATCAAAGATCGTGGGCCGGCGATTCGGCGAGGCAATTCCATGCACCGTCGACTGATTGAGCACGGGCGAATCCTCGCCGCTGCGCCGTCGCTCCAGCGAGCCAGAGCGCGACCCTCCGCTGCCCACCATGCGTTCCGTGCTGCGTGAGATCTTCTCGCTGTGCCGATTTAGCTTCTCCAGCTTCGCTGTCTCGCGCTCAATGCGACGCGCCGTCTCGCGTTCCAGCTTGCGTGCCTCCTTCTCGCGGCGCGATTGCTCCTTCTCCTGGCGACTGTGTGATAAATGGGGCATAGTTAATTAAACTCTGTTGATTTCATATACTTCATTGGGGTACTTACCGCTGCTCCTTTTCCATCTTCTTGTAGGCCTTCTTGGCCGCCTTGCCGTTGGGCTCGGCGGGCGCGCTGGAGGGTCGAGAGCCGGGCACACGCGGCACACCATCTTGTTCCTGAAAGCGAACATGACGTTTTAGATTACGATTTGGCTTGATTTCAATATCTGCTGTTGATCTGTCAGCAGCCACTGCCAAGTCTTCGGATTGCTGCATTGTGGCTGCCAGCGCAGCCCAACACAAACTGAGCCACAGAGCGGATATGAAGAGGACATTGAGCTATCGAATAGATAACGCCACCCATAGCGTTTATCCTGGCTGTTTGTGCTGTGTGTGCTGCAATTATGCCGAATTGTCTACAAATACAATTTGAGGCCCAACCCGAACCCCAAACAGTAACCAAAGAATCAACACAAGACGCAATTCGCACAAAAAAAAAAAAACAACAAACAACAACAGTGAAAGCAATAACAGTTCACGCGTATCGAGTGTGTTTTATTAATTGAACAATTCATTCCTGTGGCGCGCACTTTAATCGAATTTAATCAATTTATGAATTACGCAAAAATTCCAGCAGCAGTTGGGGTAGCTGGTTGTGAAACTGGCTAATGGTGAGTTGCCAAGGCAGCGACGGGGCAACACTGACCACATACCAGCAGGTTTGCGTCTAGACTAAGCTAAATCAATATATATGTGTGTGTGTGTGTGTGAGAAAGAAAGAAAGAGAGAGCTACAGCTGTTAGCTGGCAGCCAAGCGAATTGCGCAGAGAGCGCATTAACAGTTATATTGCCACGGAGCAGGCGAATAGCCAATCCAAAAGGAGCAAATGCGCATTTGAAAAGTGCAAGATTTTTAATTCAATTTTTGAGTGTAAATAAAATTTTAAAATTTTACTTTGAAAATATTAATTGTAACAAGAGTTGTGTTTGAGTTCATTAAGAATATATATAATAAGGAAGAATATATCTTTAAGAATATATATAATAACTGAATATTACGCAGATGTATCCAATGAAAAATGGGTATTTATATTGTGTCAGCTCTATGAGAGTCTATATCGAAATTTTTGTGGTTTTAGCTCTTGAAGATATGCTCAAACAAGCGGACTATAATCATTTCTGTTAAAAAGGAAACATTTATAGATAACTATATATATATATATATATTTATGTATATACCATCTACCAAAACTTCATCAGCTTTTACATAGCCCCAAAAAGGCCCTAAAAAATTGCTTACTTCCGTTAACTGCAGCTTTTAGTGCTTCTAGCAAGCGGCTTGAGTGCGTTTAATTACACGACCTTTTCGACAACTTTCACGAGCTGCCAAAAAAAAATAAAAAAAAAAAACTAAGTTGCTCAGCTTCGATGGGGCCCTCAGACAGACGCACAGGTAGGCGGATAGATAGACACCTGTATTTGATTTATTTTTAGCAAACTGTTCAGCGTCAATTTCACAGTCAACAGGTCAACACAATATTTATTTTATTTTTTTTTATTATTTTTAATGTTGTTTTTGTGGCGGGTTTTCGACATTTTTGCACTTTGCCAAGTCACGTGCCCCGAGGCCCGATCAATATACAAATTGTTGTTGTTGCTGTCGCTGCTGTTGTTGTTGTTGTTGTTGTTGGGCGATGAGCTAACAACAGCGCTAAATTAATGGACGGCATTAAAAGTATTCGAGTAATCGAGTATGCCGATGATTCCGTAGATTCCAATAAGCAAAGTGGGTTAAATGGGCGAGGCAAGAGCAAAAAAGAAAAAAAAACGAAGAAGAAACAAAATTAAAACAGCACAAACAACGAAAAGGAAAAGCGAAAAATGAATATGTCGAAAGGGGAAATACTCTTAAAAGTAGAGAAATTTAGATATTTAGTGGGATGAGCTGCAGATTGAAATAAAATAAATAAGAGTCTAGAAAGGAAAGCTACAAGCTTAGTTGTATTCATGGGAATCGTAGAGAGAGGCAATACGAGATTTGACAAGTCAGAAGAGGGAGAGAGCGAAAGAGAGACAGATAGCAAATCTACTGATAAGATAGTAGAGAAAAACACAGAGAGAGAGAGAGAGAGAGAGAAGTACAGAGAGAGATAGAGAGGTACAGAGAGAGCTAGAGCTATAGAGAGAGAGAGAGAGAGATAGAGAGAGAGAGAGAGGTACAGAGTATAGAGCTAGAGAGAGAGGTACAGAGAGAGGTATAGAGCTAGAGGGAGAGAGGTATAGAGCTAGAGAGAGAGAGAGAGAGGAAGACGTAGAGAAAGTGCAAGAGAGAGAGAGACACAGGGGGAAAGAGAGACATAGCTTTATATATACATATATATGTATATTTATCAGCTAAGATCGCGGTAAGTCTACCAGCATATTCGTACTAGCCCCAGCAGAAGGTAGAGTATACACAAGTGAAAAACCAGAAGCTCTTCACGCTTTTATTTGTGTGCGCGTCGGCGTTGTCAGCGTGGGTGGGGCCGAGATTGGGGAGTTGAAGTGTTGCACATCAGCTGTTGGACATTATCTGGCGGGCTAAACAAATATTTGCCGCGAAGCACAACAACAGAAACTAGCCAAAGACAGAGACAGAGTGAGTGAGGGAGAGGGAGCTGAACGCTCAAGTGATTTGCATGAGGAGGGCAGACGCTTTACACATATGCAAAGCAAGGAAATATCTTTAATTGGGTGTGGTTAGTGCCCCATTGACGTAATTGTTTACCCAGACACACACACACACACATGTATATATCCCTAGATCTATAGGCTGGAACAACAGTCTAGGCAAATAGAGTAATATATGGAAATATTCTATATATACCAGTTGCTCGTGCATTTGCATATAGTGCGAGTTGTGTACTGCTTTATATGCGACTCAATGGCGATTGCTCAGCTTTCCAATATAATACAAAATATATATGTATATATACATATAGGTGTATGTGTGTGTGTGTGTGTATATATGAGAAGGTGCTGGCAGTGCCTCTTCACGAATTGTGTCATTTGTCTGTCTGATAAGCTCATGAATTGCAAACGATAAAGCGGAAAATGAAACTCAAGAGAAAAGCCCAAAATACAAATATGGCAAAAGTTAAAGTATATATCTATGTATATATATATATTTATATATATATATATATATAAACACATCGCATATAGCGTAAATTATATGCGTGGATCGAGCACATTTTCCGTTGTTCCTACGCTTGTTTACATTTTCGATGAAAAGCACACACTCACACACACACACTCACTCTCTCACACACACACACACTCATCTCACACACACACACTGCAATGCTACGAAAGTGTGCTATAAATCAAACAAAATATAACAGCGAATTTAAGTTACTCTGCAAGAGATCAGAAAACTTTGCAAGACTTATTAAACTAACTTTTGCTTTACAAAGCAGAAATTATATTTCATATAATTTATATAAAAACTTTTAATTTGTCGTGCAGGCCTATTGGAAACTGTGCATTGTGCCAAGCAAGCGTATATGACATAGCTTTATGCGCAAAAGGCTAGACAAACGTTTGGGTTGAGCTGAAGCATCCGCACAGCAAATGGAAGTTGTCAAGGAACCGATATATGAAAAGAGATGATAGTAATGAATGCCATGGAAAGAAATATTATAAAGGATTGATAATGGAAAAAACAAATCGATAAAATGGCAATATGACAAAAAGAAAACAATAGAGATTGAGGTACTATAGAAAGCACAATAAAATAATATAATTGTAGAATACTATATAACAGAAAGAGTACGATCGACAGGCAAAAAAAGCTGATGATTAATGCTATAATCGATTAAAAATATAGACAGAATCTGCAATCGTAGATTAAAGACAGCAAAGTAGCTGAAGCACACTTTCAGATAAGATAATCTTTTACTTCTAACAAGGCAACAATTAACACAACATTTCAGTAGACAGAAATATCAGACTGACAACAGATATTAGTGTTAGTATAATGACAATATCGAAGGCAAACAAAGCTATCTAAAAATAAATCAATTGACAGAAATATGTCATATTCTAGATTAGACAAAAACAGCAAGAGAAATAGCCGGAATAAACTTTAGTTAATTTCCATGAAAAAAAAAAACACTTTTTATCATCCGCTTTCTAAAAGACTTTGCATCGCCACGCCGTTGAGTCATGACTAGGCACAACTAAGATATAATTCTATTTTTTTTTTTTTATACTGAAATATCGTGTATTTTGATTGACGAAATGACGTCAGTCGACGATGTGTGAATTGGCGGATAAAACAAGACTCTGAACTCAATTTGATGTGCAACGTTTTGACGACATTTTAAAGACTTTTCCCTCTCTCTCTCTCTCTCATTCTTCTCTCTCTCTCTTTTTGAAATTCTATTGAAAAATGTTTCGTTTTTTTTTCTTCTGTGTAGTTTACATGTTTCGCTAATTTGTTTTGATTTATGTGACTTTTGTGCCACTTTTAGCAGGTAATTTTTCGTTCGTTTTTTTGGCTTTTGTTTGTCCTCGAGAAATTCATGGGTTGCTATGCAGCTGAACGATAGCTTTTAGACTGCTTAAGAATGGGCTGGATCTATGATTATAGTTCTAGCCTATTCTTAAGCAGTCTAAAAGTTATCATTCATACATATTACGGAGCTTTGGAACATTCAATTAACATTTGGTAATTCAGATTATCTAATAGATTCATATTGAAAAATATTAAACAGTTTTTATATATATATATATATATAGAAAAGGTAGTTTTCCTAGATTAGCTTAATACATATTCAATGTGAAACGAGTTTGGTTAAGCAGTTAGCTATAAATATATAGTTGAGCATCACTGGGTTCTTGAGCACATCGCGTAGATGATGAAGACTTTCGAATCGATATTTGTCCTCTACACAGTTTTAGGCGTTTGACTTGACGATTGCAATAAGTTATCAAGTAAGGGCTATATTTTATTCCTTAGCTACAAGTTCAATATGTGTTTACTATCAAATGAGCTCGGATTGTAAATTAATAACAAAATATTGATTACAATCCGTGGATTTAGCTATGTATGTGCCACTGTCTGTAAGTCTTATACAGCATTTAATCTTACATAAAGGTTTATCTTTCACTTTTGTGAACTCCAATTTATATCTGATGATATTCAGCTTAAACTTACATCTTCGGAAACAGAGACAGAAACCGAGCCCGAGTTGGTCAATTGACGTGATGGACTCGTCGCCGAGTTGCTGCTCTCGTTGCGCAGCATGAGCCGTGGCATTGTGGAGGCGCTGCCCAATGAAACGGCTCGCACTCCAGCTGCATTGCTAAGTGGAGCAGCAGCATCTCCTGGCAAAGCTGGCGTACGTCGTATCCAGATATCGTCCAGTTCGCGTTCGCTGGGCGTGCGCGGCTTGTTGGCCAGGCTGCTGCTGCAGTTGGTATCACAATTGAGGCTTTGGTTGGGGCTGTTAGTGGCATTGAGCGAGAGATTGCTCTGCGAAGGTGCACGTATCTCGACCAGGGACGAGTCGAAGAATTGCTTTGAGAGATGCGGTGCAGCGACAGGGAATCGATTGCTTCCATATCGCTGCGAGAACAGGCCCTGCACAGAGGAGTAGCCGCCGAAGCTGGAGGGAAAGCTAATCGTTTGTGAATTGGCGCTCGGCTTCAGCTCGCGCAGCTGTTGCGCCTCGACGCGCAGCTCGGGCGTCTCCTGGGCGCGCGACACCTTGAATTTGCCGCGTATGATGAGCGGCGGCTCTGCAGCGTGTGGCAGCTGTAAAGGTGCCAGAGTTGGACTTGTTGGCGTAGCAGGCGCTGCAGCTGCAGCTGCTATGGCTGCTGGCCTGGGCTCGGGCACCTCTGGCTCGCTGGGCTGCAGCAGCTCCTTCAAGGCCTTCGGCAATATGGTGGCCGGTATGGGCGGCGGTGGTGGCGGAGGCGGTGGTGGCAACGATGTGTATTGCTCCTCAATATTGCGCGTATTGATGCGATCGATTTTGTGCATAAACTGTTGCCGCAAACGTTCCAAGTCCTTAAACTTCTCCTTGGAGGCGGCGTCCTGTGGCGTGGGCGGACGTGGCGGCGCCTTCGAGGCGCGCTCAAAGCGTGGTGCCTCGCCACCATTGGCGCCCACTGGCGGCGACTTGTCACCGCTCTCGTCCTCATCATCCTCCTCCTTGCACTGCGACAGACGACGTCGCTCGATGAAGGGCGGCAACAGATATGTGGGACGCTGATGATAGATGTCGTAGCGTCCATCGCTCGCTCGGCTAAACTTGGCGCTTAGGTTGAGTGCACCCACATCCACGTCGCCACCATCATCGTCCTCCTCGTTCTCGTCGTCGCTGCTGGTGCCGCTGCTACTTTGGAAATCAAAGGAATTGACACGTGACAATTGTAGCTGCGACTGCGTCTGCTGCTGCTGCGTCTGCGGCTGCTGCTCCACATGTGACGTCAGCTGTTGACTGTACTGCAGGCCACCTATGCCGGCCAGCTGTGTTAAGCTGGATGCAGATGAGTCCGTTGCCTGGCCATTGGCGCTGGCCTCCGAGTCCGATTCGTAGCCATCGCACACCGCCTGCTCCAAATCGTCCATGGTGGACTCGAAGGCGCACTCAAAGCTATCCATTTGATTGTTCAGACAGAGCTGCTGCAGCTGCATTTGCACCTCCTCCTCCTTCTCCGCCTGTTTGCCATCTTGCTTGTCCTCGTGCTTGCTCATCGTTGAGGCATTGGAGCCGTTGCTCCTTGTGGCTTCGTCCGTTGCCGCTGCAATTGTTGGCTTTGTGATCTGCTGCTGTTTCACATTATCCTCGCTGTAGTCGCAGTTTGTGGCCATTTGCAATTTGCAATTTGCTCCGTTTGCCCGTTCTTTGGATGCTTCTAGCTTAAGATTCTTCAGCTTCTTCTTTTAATGGGGACTATGTCAGTTCGTCAGTTCGCAACTGATTTCGTGACAGGCGACATTGAGTTCTGCAAAAGAATTGGCATATTCGTATTCGTATTCTGGACTAGATGACGTTGTGTAGCCTTTAGCTTTCGTTTGTGTTGATATGAGAGAGAGAGAGAGAGTCGCTGAGAAGGAGAGAGTGAGAATACAAGCCATATGCATTCTCAATTTCCCTGTAGTATTCAATACACAAAAGATCGATACTTTTCACATTAAAAGTTAAATTTTCAGAAAATCTTAAAAGTGATTGACAAACTTTATGATAGAATTGTATTGAACTATTGAAAGTATTTTGTTAAGGAAATAGCCAAAACATGAATCTAGAGATTTTCTAATATTAACAAAATATTCAGCTATTTTATGTTTGAGTTTCAGCTATATATCCACGACTATCCATACTTAAAATCTTTAGTTGCTAAGCCAACAAAGCGTGAACATATTGTCAATCTCAAAGATACTTTTGTAGCTGTCGTAGCGGCACAAAGAAAAGACCAAAAAAAAAAAAAAAAAGACAAAAAGCCGAACGAAAACGCATAATTTGTAGCACGAGGTGAAGGTCGACAAACAACGGCGCAAAGCATTTGGAAAATGCCAATTTGTGAATAAGTTTTTATTTTTTATTTTTGGCTTCGTTTTTCGTATCTTATTTTCGATTCCTTTTTTGCGGCCAGTTCGAACCGCGCTATTTACCACACAGCCCAAACAGAAGCATTAAGGAAAACGAAAAAGAAATAAATAAAAAGAAGACAGCAAAGCAAATATTGCTGTGCATATATTTGCGTTTGGGCTGAAAGAGCAAAACAAAGCGCTAACAAAGCTAATTCAATTATTTACGCGTCGTCAAAACAAGAAGAGCGAGAGAGGCAGATAAAGATAGAGGGAGAGAGAGAGAGAGAGAGAGAAAACAAAAAAGCCACAAGAAAGCAACAAATGAGAAGCACATGAAAATGTTAACATATGGCACAAATACATATTTACGCACATACATACATGCATACATACATGCATACATACATACATACATGCATACATATGTAGCTATATGTATATTTCGTATACCTTTGTCTGTCCCAAAACCGATACTCAAAGTATATAAACAAAAGTAAAACATAAATAAATGAAAATCAACATCAGTGAGTCAGAAGTTGTCGTTAGAATGAAAGAAAAGAAAAAAATATTTTGATTTCTGTATAATTGAAGAGAATTTCTTTATAGCTAGCGATTTGCTAAGTGGAAGTAACTTGCAAGATATACATATATTCCATGAAAGATTTATATTAATATATCAAAATTCTATGTATTATCTTGATTTGCAGCTGATGCTCAGAGACTTTTCGTTGGGGAATAATTTAAGTAGAGAACGCTTCAGAAGTTCGAACTGATTAAATTATAAAGCAAATGCCGCACTATAGAAACTAAAACAGTTACAAAATCTCAAATCTACAATACTTTTTTTTTATTTACTTTGTCAAATTTTTAAAGAATTTCTTTTTACAGAAATGCTCCGAGTCTAAAAAATGTTAAAACTGAACTCGATTTAAAAATAATTTATTTATAAAATATTTTTTTTTATAAATATGAATACATAAGAGAAATGAGGAACTTTTTGAGCCAAACACGTAGAGCTTTTAAGGAACTAAGATATATTATCTAATTGCTCAGTAAGGAAAAAAATATAAAATATATATATATATACATATATCTTTGCAGCATTATATAAATATTTCAGATAAAATAAAGTGCAGCTAATAGTCTCTACGATTGTTGATGTAACTACAAATGGCAAATAATTTACAATAAATGGTAGCTAAGGTTATGAAGGGACTTAGTCAGCAGTTGCTCTCGCTTACATATATTTTACAAATACCACTTTTAACAATCGAAGTATATTACTTATGCACTGAGAATCATTTGTCATTGGCCAGGCATTATTTATGGGCATTATTTATACAAAGGATATCCATCCACCAGTTGACTGCTGTCAAGTCAGCAAGAGATACAAGTTCATTCGAATGCCTGCACTGCAATGCAATATAATGTGGGGTCTAAGCATTGGAGCGCGACATTTTGCATAGCTAAAAACCCAACCGCAATCAAGCTAATAAAAATAAAAAAAAAAATAAAAAAAATGCAAACGATACACCTAACAATTAATAGCAATTAGATATGTATTCCTTTCACAGGGGCGGCGCTGCAGGGAGGCCATAATTTATTCAGGTTTTGCGGTATTTTTTTACAAAACATATTTTGCGGTCATGCGGGGCGACATGACTCAAGTGGCTGTCGATTAAGCTGCATAATTAAAGCATAGCACTCGAACTGCGGCTATGCGTCAGATGCTTTTCCAAAATGCCGAACGACGCTAATTATGCACACACACACAGACAGACAGACAGACAGACACAAGTAAATTAAGTGGAAATCGTAATGCTATTTCATCTGAAGCCGAAACGCTCAGTTACAATTTTTCGTTTTCATGTGAGCTGAGCGCGTGTCGTGACTAAGCACGATTCAATATTTGATATCGATGCTAGAGTTTACTAATCTTAGTGAGTTCAATTTGTTTCTAATTTATGAAAGTCTGAGAATTTGTATAGAAGTATCGAAATACTAAGTCATTTCTTAGTTAGTTAGTTAAGCCCAAGACTTTAGTCGAAACTGATTTTAGTCTGAAATAAATTTGCTGAAAGACAGCCTAAATTTGAGAGAGTACCGAAACAGAAAACGTTATTATAATACAGTATTAACCGATTACACAGCTTAGTCGACACTTTGATCTAGTCATGTCAGTCAATCATCTTGATTTAGTTACACAAAGCTATAGTTAAAATCAAACTTCTACATCCTGGAGAGAGTCATTAAATATGAACTATGATTGCAAGCTGTATAGCAAATCGAATTTTACTGCTGGCACGCTTATCGTTCAGTAAACGAATTGTGCACATCTCTACGAGCAAGTGGATTTGCTCGTCGTATATTGTACATGGCGGGCAGCTGTTGCTGTTGCTGTTGCTGTGGCTGCTGCTGCTGCTGTCTTTTAATTACAAGCCATTAACAATTGCAACAGTCACAAATAATTGCTGGCGAATCGAACGTCATGTAACCGCTTTCAACTGGCTGTTATTAGCTATTAATCAATGACGCGCATCTAGAGACTGGTCTATGCATGAAACTAAGCCTAAACTATTGGCTATTGGCTATTGGCTAACGGCTAGACAAACTGGCGTCTTCTTACTGGCTTTTCGCATTTGAGCCAGTCTAAGGCCTATAAAATTCAATTAGGAACTCGAATCTATAGTTTTAATTAATTAATTAATAAATATTGCAATGCAAATATAAGAAATACCCCTGCTGTACGTGTTCTCCGGCCTTTTGTTAGCCGCCTCACATTCGCGTAGTCGTGTTACAAACTATTTCAGCTCAATTTCAAAGGCTATGTATGTATGTGTAATTAAAAGTATTTCGAATGCTGACAATAAATTATTGCAGTCACGTAATTAAAATAACTCTCGAATCGAGCAGAGCAACAACGCGTTGTTGAGCTGAGCGCAAAAGTCAACAAATAATTAAAAATGCCATTCAAACAATTTCTAAAGTTTCATTAAACAAAAACAAAAACAAAAACCAAAAACCAAAAAAAAAAAAAATGCAAATATGTAAATATTTGATGGAGATGAGATGAGTTCTATTAAAATGTTGCAAAACTAGCTTTGATCGATGATCTATTAATTTGAATGCGATGTAAATAGAATAATTAAAAATGCTGTATATAAGCAGTTGGCTTTGAAGCCATGAGTGGGCTGGCTGGCTGTTCGCGCAAATGATGTAAGACATTCAGCTGCGGCAGGCTTATGCAATCGCTGAGAACTGAGCACAGCACGTGAGTGCCAGTTCGATTGAATGATTCACGGGAATTGATACCAAACGTCTCCAGATTCTGGCGGCCACAGAAACTTATCAATTAATGCCTGGCCACACGAAACAAAAACTCAGGCAATCATCAATTTCCAAATGCCAAACAGGGCGTGCCAATATCATATGGACAGAGACAGACAGAGACAGAGACAGATTTTCTTTTTGTTAACAGTTACAAACAAAGAGACATCTTTGTAAGTTCATGAATAGATACATATAGAAATTAGCAGAGCAATGCAAAAATTAGTGGGCGTGGATCTTGGCAGTTTGCTAGATGATTGTTAATTGGCATAAAAGTGCCGACAGCTTTGCTAAGGGAGCGACCAGCTGCCGAGCGCCTTAATCAAACAGCTCTAAACATAATTATTATAATTATAATTAACATGTTTTTAAGTGAGCAAAGAGCATTAGCGAAATTGACCAAGCAAAAAAAACAAGAAAGTTTCTACGTATCTGTGCAGATGAGATACAAAAAGAATTTTTATTAAAATTTGATGCAGGCCTGCGATTTTTTCTTCCTTAAATTTATTATTATCTTCGGCAGTTATTATGCCTTAAATATGTGATTGTCTCTCTCTCTCTCTCTCCATATATAGAAATGCTTAATTGTCAGTTCGGATTATATAATTTGTTGCAGCTGCTCGCAAATATATCAAGTGTTATTCCAATAATATATCTATCAGATATATGTATGTAGCACTGTCTATTGTTTTTTTTTTTTAATGCTTTACAAGAATTGTTTTTATTTCAGCATAAATGTCTTATTTTTGTGAACTGGTTGTGCGCAATCTCTGAGATCTAAATGACTTCGATATGTGATATATGAAGTGTAGACGATCATAAATATCAGTTGCCTTATATATCTCATGTCTAAAAGTATAAAATTGTTTAAAAGTTAGCAAATATATTATTATTTATTACACTTTTTCTTAGTTTGAGAAGGCATTGCAGACCCGCTCAGTAATTGACTGGAAAATAATGATTTGCTCAGCTGAAATGCACAATTCAATTTAGAGGCCGCATCGGGGCCTGAGTCTAAGACCGAGAGTTGTGGCATTAACTTTGGTTGGGTTGTCAAGCGCATTTGCGAATATTTAGTTTAGTTTATTTTTTATTTTTTTTCTTTTGTTTCGCTCAACTCGTTTTTCTGTGTCACTTTAATAGGTGTGTATTGCTCTCGCTCTTGCTCTCTCTCTCTCTCTCTCTCAGTTTCTGTGCCTCTAGCTCTGGTTTAAGTTGGACCGACGTCAGCGGCACGTGTTTAGTTTTTTTTTTTGCCATTGTTTGGGTTTCAGTTTCGTTGTTGTTTTCATGTTTGTTGCAGTTTCGATATCTGTTTATGTCGCGCCCAGCGACAATTTAACGACTGCTAACCCAAAAAAAAAACCCCCCAACAAATCTATGATATCATACATGAGACAGCAAGTAGAAGCAACAAAAACTGTATATCAGCTTGCTTCAACGGGCGCTCAACTGGATCGAGCTCTAGAAAATTTCAATAATTGCTGCAAAATGGCGAAAATTAAGTGGGAAGTAAATGTAACAAGTGAGACAAGGGGCACCATTCCGGCGTACGATACTCAGTTTGAGCCGAAGCAGTTGCATACAGTTGGTATACACATAAGCAGCTAAGAGCGTTGCCCAACTTGAATACATTCTGAACTCTAACTTGATCAATAACTTGATCCCAATGCTTTATGGTTTCAGCCTCGCCTTTTTCCATTCTCCATAGGTTCAGAATAAGAAGGGGGTTTGACGGTTACAGCATAACAAACTAGTTTAAATACCTTTTAACTGAACATCCTTATCAATAGCTAAATATATAATCAGTTCTAATTGACTGTAGACAACTAAAACATATCTTCTTTTGCCACATTTGCACACAGTTGATCAAAGTTATATTCAAACATTACGAAATCAACAAATAAATGAATAGCTCAGCAGCGGAGAGTAAGCATGAATTGGCAGTTTCATATATCTGTATGATATTGTTTATAGTCGAAGTTTCGCGACGTAAGGCAGTCTCAATTCCTTACACCCTATTTGGCAGCTCTAACAATCCGTAGCTCTAACCATTTAAAATTGTCCTTTGAACTTGTCAGGCCAAACTGGAAAGCTGAAAGAGATTCATAGTTGACATTTGAAGCCGTCATTATGCATCAATTGTTAAGAATTTTTGCAGTTCTTTAGACGTCTGATGCCAACAAATTATACTACTACTGCAAATAATTATTCAATATGCGTATCTACATTTGTTGGGTCAAGAGTAAAGCGTGTTATAATAATGGAATCTTGACCAGGTGTTGCATAGGTCAATGCAATTTCTATAACTAGCCTCATCAAATGTCAATTGCATTTATATTTTATTCACCTTGTTCCACGTAGATCGAGACGCGCACTAAAAAGCCCAGTAGAAATATCTGTGTGTGAGGAGAGCCTACGTACCCTATATTGTAGATATATATTCATAGATATATATATAAAATGGCTAACGTTACGCACGAGCAGGTCTCGATTATAGCTCGGCTAGCTGCCGTTTTTTGGCCCGTGGCCCTCATTATCGTTATCGTTATTGTTATTGTTAGCGGCCGATGCCAAAACTGTAAGTTATATTTATAAAAGTCGCTGCGATTTTATGGATACTTGTTTCAGTGCGAATCGCAGTACACTCAACTGGTTTTTTTTTTTTTTTTTTTTTTGGTACTAGATCATTTGGTAATACCTATTGGTCAAGCTTTTTATTTTGCATCAAAAAACAATATTTATTGGGGCTTATAAACGTTCGGAGATGCGACACATGAACCGGTTGAGCTGCAGCTCAGGCTATATTATAGATATATATATATATATATATATACATGTATCTGAACCAGTTGAGCCTACATAGAGTATATCTGATTCGAGGTGCTGGCGCCATGGCATAAAAATTCTATTGTTAATGTTGAAGTGAAGCGAATATACGACTTGGACATGCCCTGTACACAAATATAGATGTAGTATAAATAGATGCAACTTCATTTGGATATGGTATACTGAGACTCTAATAGCGGGTAGCGTATGGCATTATAGTCTGATCTATCAAGTAATATAATTTAATTTAATAGTATATTTGAAATGAAATGGAATGGGATGGTATCATACTGTTGCCACAATTCAGTGCAATTTGATACATATACATTTGAATTTAGATCTATGAAGGTTGGCGAACGCCACTATAGAATTATAATGTAAATTGTACAGTTAAATAGACTACATTTTAAATACTATTTTAGAGATTTAATTATTAGATAATACAATGCAGAATGGCTCTTTGCAGAGATCAGTACTGTAGTTCAGCTTAAACAATATCTTTTGTTAATATGCAGTCCATGATGATAGTCTTTGACACTGGCCTAGTGGGGTATACCGCAAGCCGCTTGTTGAAATTCTCACAAATCTTAAGAACTGTTTACAAACAATAATGCACAATCATAGCTACATTCAATGGGAATTATTATTGATTTGCGACCTAATGCAATTTTGTTCTCTGATTATTCTGAGGTCGATTTAGGGAGTGTGTGGCTGGGTGCTATAAGGGGATGCCGTACGCAGCTTGCAACATTCTCACATATGCCTTATACGATACGATAACTATTTAATTCTCCGATTGTTTTTGCAGCACCAAAGCATATAAATATAATTGAATAGGCGGTTGTTTTGGAGGGGTAGGTGGCTATATAACGACTGTTGCCATATGCGTTCAGAGCGAAATTCGCACGTAAGCCTTTCAGAAACTGACTTCAGACCTTAGCCGAACGTTGGCCGATTCGAATCAGTTGTTTTCAGTTTTCGGTTTTCAGTGAGTGCGGCAACCGTGAACGGCTAGCATCGCAATAAAAATACTTGGCTAGGCTAAATTTAACTTGAAAAAAAAAATTAAAATTATTATAAAAATATTCAAATCTAGTCAAGAAGATGTTAATGCATCGCATGAAACTGTTAACAGCCTCTGCTGGCACATTGGTGTTTGCCATTATATTCGGCTGGGTTATATTTCCGAAGATCTTGAAGTTTATGATATCGAAGGTGTGCGAGTGCGAGAACTATAAATCTATATATTGACGGCTTCAGTATTCATTCATTCCATTCACAGCAAGTCACGCTTAAGCCGGGCACGGACATACGTGACCTATGGTCGGCTACGCCCTTCCCCCTACATTTCTATATCTACGTTTTCAATGTAACCAATCCTGACGAGGTTTCACTGGGCGGCAAGCCGCACGTCCAAGAGATCGGACCGTATGTCTTCGAGTGCGTTATATATCAATCATTATATGTCTTTGGTGCTTTATAATGAAAGTTTCCTTTGTGATCACAGCGAGTGGAAGGACAAATATGATTTGGTCGATGATGTCGTCGAGGATACTGTATCCTACAATATGCGCAACACCTTCATATTCAACGAAAAGGCCTCTAGTCCACTGACAGGCGAGGAAATTATCACCATGCCACATCCATTGTTGCAGGTATGTAAGTGTAGTTCATATGTTTAAGGAGTTGCGGATAAACTTTCCGTGCATAACAAATATTTGAACACATTTGAAAGTATTTTGCTTACAGTTGAGATATGTGTAAGCAATATTAAAGAAAGTGTTACTTTATTATATATATTTTTATTTTAATATATTTTATATATATAATATAATATTTTATTGATACATATAGTCGAGAGAAGACAGATATTTCAGTTTGTTGGTATATGTAGAAAAGTATTATTATTCATAGCAAATATTTGCAAAATTTACAAAGAACAGTTGAGATAAATGTAAGAAATATTGAAGTAATTTCTATTTATATTTATTATTTTTTTTTTAATTTTTAATAATTCTAGAATTCTAAAAAAGAAATTCAATTTATTTTATTTTATTTATTTTAGTATATATGTATGTATATAAAAATATTTTTAATATTTTATTGATATATTTTTTTTTAAGTTTTTGTATATATATTTTTGATAATTTTATATAAATTTGTAAGCATTTTTGGTGATTTTTTTTCAAACTCTACAAACATATAATTACCTTTAATAACAGTATTATTGTCTGTTTTGCCCTTTAATTTTGAGTTCTCAAAGCAAAAGCCTCACATAAGACTAATTGCGAAAGGGGAAATAGACTTGGGCATAGAACTGTTCAAAAATCAAAAATACTAATGAGACGACAATAGAGCTGCCTAAAGACCACTTAAAAAGCATACGTAATCTATTGTTAGCTTACAAAAGCCTTGTAAATTATGCAAATCACTTAACTTAATTTCCCAGCGATTCAAAATTAACCTATCGTTGTAAAAAAAAAAGTTAAATTAGACAGCAGTTTGCAAAAAATAAAAACAATAAAAAAAAGAAACATGAAGATATACTAATCAACCGTTCCAGTGCGAGTCTATATGTCTTTATGACAACGTCGCAGCGCTTCAGCGACTGAGTCGCTTTTGCTTTTGCTTTTGCCTTTGTAAATTGTAAATGAGTTGCAATTAGCTGGCGATTTATCAATGTAGCCGTAGAAGTCGCGACTGCTCAGGCCCGGGCCTGGGCCTGGGCCTGTACCCTACACTCGATTTCAATCGTATCCAATTTCGACAGCCCGTTGGAATCACCGTGCAGCGTGAGCGAGCGGCAATGATGGAACTGATTGCCAAGGCGCTGACCATTGTTTTTCCCGATGCAAAGGCTTTTCTCAGCGCCAGGTTTATGGATATATTTTTCCGTGGAATCGATGTCGACTGCTCGTCGGATGAATTTGCTGCCAAGGCGCTGTGCACGGTATTCTACACGGGCGAGGTGAAGCAGGCCAAGCAGGTCAACCAGACGCATTTCCTATTCTCATTTCTGGGTCAGGTAAGCTAGCTAGTTACACGCAAAGTAATTGTTGTTGACAAAACTATGATCTAGTCAAATCGGAACTAATTTGCAGGCCAATCACACGGACGCTGGCCGTTTTACGGTCTGCCGCGGCGTCAAGAACAACAAAAAACTGGGCATGGTTGTCAAATTTGCTGACGAGCCGGAAATGGACATCTGGGCGGGCGACGAATGCAATCGTTTTATTGGCACCGATTCGACGGTCTTTGCCCCGGGCATGAAGCGCGAACAGGGCCTGTGGGCCTTTACGCCGGACATTTGCCGATCACTGGGCGCTGTCTATCACCGCAAGACGTCATATCACGGCATGCCCGCACTCAGATATACCCTGGATATGGGTGATGTTAGCCTAGATGAGAAGCTGCATTGCTTCTGCGACGATCCCGAGGATTTGACGACTTGCCCGCCCAAAGGTACCATGAATCTGGCGCCTTGTGTGGGCGGCCCCCTAATGGCCTCCATGCCGCATTTCTATAAAGGAGATCCCAAGCTGATTCAAGACGTGGACGGGCTCAATCCCAATGAGAAGGATCACGCAGTTTTTATAGACTTTGAGCTGGTATGCGAGAAAGTTTCAAATGTGACTGGATAATATAATTGATTGCATTGCCCATTGCTATAGATGTCGGGCACACCTTTTCAGGCGGCCAAGCGTTTGCAGTTCAATCTGGATGTGGAGCCCGTCGAGGGCATTGATCAATTGAAAGATCTGCGCAAACTAATCATGCCCATGTTCTGGGTGGAGGAGGGCGTGCAGCTGAACAAAACCTACACCAATTTGGTGAAATATACGCTATTTCTGTGAGTATTTCGAAGTGAAGTTTGATAATCGATAATCTAATAGTGGATTTTCTATGCACAGTGGCCTCAAGTTCAATTCCGGCCTGCGCTGGACCCTAATCACTCTGTCCTTAGTTGGTCTCATGTCGGCTGGTTATTTGTTCTATCAGAAATCGGATACGCTGGACATAACCCTGCCGCCCAAGATTATCAAGGATACGAATAAGGTGGCCACCCAACCGCGACCCGAGAAGCAGCAACAGCAGGCAATGTCGCCCTCAGCTGTGCCGATACCAGGCGTTAATCTGTCCAATCCGAAGGTGGAGCAGCGGGAGCGCTACTAACTGAGACTCGCATCATCGTAATAGCTGTCGTTAATGTTTTCGTAATTTGTAGTTGAAAGCACCTGTAGTCCAATAAGCATGCGCTAATAAATGTGGCAAAGCCCAATCAGCTGTTCAGTTGAGCTGTCAAACTGGTTTCGGCCTAGATGGCTGCACTTGACAAACGTCTTCAATGATCGCTGATCAGCAAAGCCCAGACACAAGATGAATGACAACACTTGTGCACTCTCATGACACAAATAATGTGCAACGATCGCTGAAACGGCTGAAAGCGATCAACGATCGCAGTAACTGTACCCATACAATCTAACACGAAATTGATGATCATGCGAAGCGAAATGATCCGATCAAAGAACTGATCTAGATACAAAATATAATCATTCGAAATTCGATCTCTGTGCCATACTGTAGCAATCACTTTTATTTATATGAGCCTATTGAGATGTGAAGTAGACTTGAGCAGCTTTTATCTTTCGCTGTGTAAGCATTCAGAGTAAGATTTATTAGACAGCACTGAACAGTTTTCTGTATTGTGCAACTGAAGAACCTTAACTGTCCCTATCCTTTCTAAAGTTCATTGGCAAAATTTGGAGATTTGTAGATTCAAAAACACTTGAACGTAGAACATATTGACAGCATTTATTTGCAAGAGCTATGCTAGGCTATCGAAAGCATTATCGAACCAAACCAGTTCCTCAGCTTGTGTCACTTCAACACCGGGACATTGCATAGAGTACGCCTCTTGGTTGTCAACGTCATTATCGAATATGGTTATGTGTTTGGGTAATGTTGTATCACCCACAAACTGTTCCAATTGTCCGCATAACGTATCTGTATCATCTATATAGTGACTATTGAGCTGACCAAAGTCTTCCTTAATGTAAATCTCACGCTGTTGATTATGCCAAACATCCAGCACCTTAAGCTCTGGCAACTGCGTTAACATCTGATCAGGCCAGTTTGAATCATTGGCATACGAAATGCTCAGGCGTTTTAATTGCTGTGCAGGCCATGGATTGGGTATGGCTGGCAGTTGATTGAGTCCCGTCAAATCCAAATCCAAAAGACTGCGGGCATTATGCAAAAACTCCAAGCTCTGCAGTTGAGTGTTGCTGAGCAGTAATTGCTCGAGCAGCTCGACTTGATCTAGTCGAAGGCTCTGCAATGGACAATTATCAGCCTGAAGCTCACGTATCTGACCAGCTAGATGCAGTCGATGCAACTGTGGATTGTCCGAGATTATGAGACGCTGCACAATAGGCAAAGCATTTGCTGCTATGCGCTTCAGTCGATTGCCACGCGCTGAGAATTGCTGTAGCTGAAGCTGATCGGCACACAGCTCTTCGGGCAGCTCGCTCAGCTGATTGTTGTCCAGATTGAGTTGCTGTAGCTGTTGCAGACCACTGAAAATACCAGCTGGCAGTTGCCGCAGTCGATTGCCTTGCAGCGAGAGCTGCCTGAGCTTGTGCAGCCCAGCAAATGCATTGGCAGGCAAATTATCCATTCGATTATCAGCCAAATTCAACTCCTCCAGCTCAGTGGCCAGAGCAAAGTTTGCAGCATCAAGTTTGGTGATTAAGTTTCCAGCTAGTTGCAATATCTTCAATTTGGTAGCACTCTCAAAGCAATCGGCTGCCACATGTTGCACTTGACAGCCTTGAACATCCAACTGCTCCAGTTTGCCTAGCGTGTGAAAGACATTCAATGGCAAATGATTCAAATGGGAATTACGCAGCACTAAAGTCGTCTGGTTATCTAGTTCTTCGCTGATTTGTGCTGTGAAATATGCCACTTCCGATGCGTCTGGATAGTTAAGCTCCTCACACAGATACCCATTACATTTGATGCTAGTCACTGGCGCTTGCTTGGGACGCGCCCAGCAGCTGTTCCACAACATCCATGAAACACATAGATAAAACAGTATTGACATCTCCACGCTAGACTTGGATTTCCGCAACTGAAATGTGTCAGTGTTGAGATCCGCCTTTTAAAAGGTTCACTACGAACGCGACAAGCAGCATTCTATCAAAGCCGAATCATTGTTTAGCCAAAAACAGGTATGGCAACAGCTAAGAATCGAGCTCTTAAACTATTTAGCTAAGATTGTTACGATTAGCGTAAACCAATAAACGGAGGAAAAGAAAAAAACTATCGAGAACTGACATTACTGATGACTATATATTTTTGTGTAGCAATATACGTAAGATATTTATGTAATATTTGATAGTTACTGCTTTTAAATATGGCTAAATGTTGAGGCAGCTTAGTTATCCATGCTTTTACTCTTGGGAAAACTGTATAGATTAAAGACTATAGAATTCTGTTTGTACTGATAATTTCTATTGGCACGAAACTATCGTTAAACTACTTGTATGGCGATGGCTGACTTTTTTGTATTAAATTTAAAATTAACTCAAGTAAATTCTTTATTTACAATTTTATTTTTAAATTAGAGTTTATTATTTTTATTATAATGTTATTGTTAAAAATCATCAAATATGATAGGAAAATTTTGCAAATACGAAATCAATTTCTTTTTTAAATATATCCTTGACTATAGATAGCTTCTCGAAGTAGATAAGTTCTAGTAGTCTAGTAAACCTATAAGACTTAAAGCTGCATAATCGAAGAGCGAAACGAGTCGGCAGACACTTAACTTTTCATGGAGTTAGTCATATGCATATATTTGTTTCGGTTTACAATCAGCTCGTTTAGATCTATATGAAAGACAAACATATAAAGAGCATTCATGTTTCGTTCGAGATAAGTAAACAATTATTTTTTTATGTTTTCATGTTTGCCAGTTGACTTCAAAAAACATAACGCGCGCCGGTTTGTGCTAGAGCTAATAAAAATGTATGAATGTGCTTAATATGAATATTTGCGACGTTAAGTTCTAGACGATAATAATATTTGGGCACGGCTTAGCGATAGGCACGTTCTGAGCGCACAATTCCAGAAACTTGCATATGCAATATTGTATTGAGTTGAGTACAGCTTCAGTTTATGACAACTGGCATATCAGCTGTTAGTTGTAATCATAATGAATGCATATACATACATATATTTGTGTGTAGGGCGTGGCTATGTGGGCCAAGTTCAGCGATCGACATGGCAACTGTGCCGATAAGCCAGCCAGCCCACTGATATGGGCATTGTGTGAAGGAGTTGCCACAAATATGATTGCAACTGAAACAGTTTTCCTTTCAAGTTGATAGTGCGCGAAACGACAGTTGACGACTAAAGTAGAAATATCTATGCATGTCTGAGTAATCGCAATTTATATAGTCAATGGGCTATAGATACCAACATGACGACTTACGAAACAAATATATTTATTTAATTTAATATTTTCCTTTAATTAATATAAAATATATTCCGAATTCTATTTGCCTACAGCAGCATTCAAATATGTTATTTCAATATTAATTGTAATCTATTATTATCGTTGATACTTTACGATTATTTATGGCTGATGCACACTTTGTATTGATTATAGTTTTTCCATTTGGATATTGCCTGCAGTTCATATATTTCGCTTGCTGCAGAGCTACGTCAATGTCCGAATTCGATTTTGTCACACATTTTCGCACATGATCGTAAACTTGGAGACGGGGGCCCAATAAAATAATGTGCCCATATATGAAGGCGCCATAAAACGTCAGAGGCAATTATTGTGTGTTTGAAGAGTCGACCGACTGATTGATTGTTTGTCAGTTGACTATATAG
The DNA here is from genome assembly GCA_035045945.1 of Drosophila anceps. Classification (NCBI taxonomy): domain Eukaryota; kingdom Metazoa; phylum Arthropoda; class Insecta; order Diptera; family Drosophilidae; genus Drosophila; species Drosophila anceps. The sequence goes on along the minus strand of JAWNON010000225.1, from coordinate 22,669,497 downwards.
TATATATATATATATATATATATATAACATAATATACACAATTGAATATATTTATATATGTATATATGAGCTTTATACGCATTTGTTTGCACAGCAAAACTATTAAAGAAAATTTGATTTAAATTAAACGCAACAAACAAATTTTCACTCGAGCACAAAGTCCCAACGAATGTGAAGAGTATGCCTGAGGCTTGTAGTCCGAGGGGCTTAGGCTGGATTCTTCTGCTGCCTATGCAAAGTAATTGGCGCGGCAAATTGAATTGAGAAAAAAAAAAATAATAAAAAAAATACAAACGACAAAAATAAAAAATTGTATCGCTAAACGAAGTCATGCCGTTCCAATTGACAGACAAGAGGGCAAAATGCTATATCTATATCTTATCTATATAAACAAGCAAATACATATATACCTAAGCATAAGTGTGCGTACATGTGTGTGTGTGTCAAACAGTAATTGACATTAAATAGATCGCTCGCTAATTACAATTAGACTAAAACAAACACTTGCCTTAGAAATACGTACACAGTGAGATATAGAAATTCCTATCATATATTTTGAATTTATTGAAAAATGCAAATTGCGTTATTTATTTCTGTTTGCCGGCGACTTATCGCATTGGCCAGGAAACTGAAACTGTTTTGCCAAAAGTTAATTGGATTGAAATTTGTTTGCATATAATTTAAGTGTGCTTTAGTTTGCCTTTGTTTAGTCTTTGCTGGCTTCCATTTCGCTGGCGTTGTTTATCTTTTGCTCAACACTGTAAAAGGCAAATTGAGTGACTGGAAAGCAGGTCGAACATGTTTACCAAAACCCATTAGAATGCATATTTATTTGCTTTTGGTTTTTATACTTCTCGACTAGAAATTATAAAATATGACCATTAATTAGCCATGTTAATTCTAAATACAAATATATATATATATATATCTATATATATAGGTATATACATTTATACATATGTATAAATTGTATATTTTTTTTAAATTTTGCTTATATATATATATATGCATATATCTCACACCTGTAGGCCGCACACAATATTGACCAATAATAATGCCAAAAGGGCAAGAGACGATTACATTTTGGCCAGCTGTCGCTCATAACTTTTTGAACAGTTGCCAAACTCTATACAAATGCATATACCTACATATATACATCTGAATAATGTATACATATATACAATATAAATAATCAAAGATCAACAGCAGAAAACAAGCCGTGAAATTGCTTGGCGCAAATTTGTTTATCAAGTCGTTGGTGAAATGCTCTATGAAATAAGTCCCAGATGTTTTTATGAAAATGAATTTTATTATAAAATTAGTTCGTCTCATTATGATGCTCACAAAATAATCTTAAGGGCTGGTAGACCTTCGTACTATTTTGATTACTTGTGACATATTTGTTGAATATGTGAAATTCTTCTGCCTTAGAATATGTGTTTCGTATGCTTTCCTATTAAACTGTGCGCATGCTATTTATAACAGTTGAAATATTTAAAATATATATATATATATTTTGCATAGTATTTGATTTAATTAGTAGCATTTATTAAAACAATTTTAGAAATCATAAATATGAGAAAGATTCGACTTCGTATAAGTGAAATATTCTACAGATAAATTGTTATAAAAAATATGTGTGCTACAATTTTTTTAGTTTTAAAGCGAACTGGTTCGAATGAAGAAACCTACATCATTTTCCTTTCAGTAGAAAATCATCTTTGCATGGGAAAGACCCAGCGATTGGGCAAAACTTTGATGCGAAGCAAATGGCTGTGGGTCTGTCTAGCCTTTATCTAATCTTATTTGATGTATCAAAGTTGTGGCTGGAGCTAAAATTTAGCGCATTTTGTAGATGAAAATATAAAACTCATGGAACATTTTCTTATCAGTGTGCATAAAAAAGTGAAAATTGTTTTAACCAAATATCAAAATATTCAAAATTCGTAAAAAAAAGGAATGCAAAACTATTTAGTCATATGTTATTATTTTGTTAATAGTCTTCCAATATAGTTAAAATATATTCTTGCTAATTGAATTGATACAATTCACAAGCCATTAGGAACATTACCAACTACACATGTTAAACAAACTCTAATCTTAATTTATATAACATCCATCATCTAATTACATCTGCTTATCTACAGCTAGAGCTTCAACTTGGACTATCTGTCAGCCACTCTGACACACCCCTCTCATTCTTTCACTTTTTGTATTCATAATGTTTGCTCGCGCACCCGTGAATCTGATCGTCCCGCTGTCTGCTAAAGTATATGTTATCAGCTTTAAAAAAAAAAAAACAAAAAAAAAAAACAAAAACAAAAGTGATTTGTTTTTAGCAGAAAGCGCAAGGTAAACACACCAGAGTACACAACTGTATATAAATATATATGTATATATGTATACATATACATTTATGTATGTTTATAGAACTGTGTCTCTGATAAGACGCGAACGAACGTTGCGCGTTGCTATGAAAGGTGAGGCTATAGTAAGTACTGCATACTGGTTTCCAGCGCTACTTGAACTAGTGCGAAACAGTTTTCTCGATTTAGCGATTTGCATATGAAAAGCTCAAATATATGTATGTATGTATGTATGTATGTATGCATGTATATACGTATGTCTGACCAAGCGCTATTGCAACGCAAGAGTGAAAGAGAAGACGAATGAGTGAATTGTGGAATTTACTATTCAGAAAAAGTCACAAACTGTGCAAATATTTCATTGGAATTGTATAAATAGCCGCGTTATAGCATTAAAAGGTATTTAAAGCCGGCGCGGATGCGCGACTTCAATTAGCTAGCGGGAGCAAAAAAAAAAATAATATACAAACATATATATGTATATATATATATATATAAACTTAGCATATTAAATAGACGAACAACAAAAATAAAATTATTATACATATGTCAAAATGATGACAACAGCAGCAGCAACAACCAAATAGATTATACTGCTTCTAAATGTAATCACAATAATAAAAGCTTTTCCTCACTTTGTTGCCTTTTTCTCTCTCGATTTTAATGCCCTAAATGAAATATGGCATATGAAACGTGCCATAAACTTTGTCACAATAATGATGACCAAATGAAAATTAAGTTAAATTTTAATTTACGTTCGTGCTGGAAAAGTGTATAATGGGAGAATGAATCATAGACCTAACGTAATAAAAATAATGATTTGCATACTGAAAAAAAAAAAAAACAAAAAACAAAAATATATATATTTTTTGGGAAAATCTGTGAATGAGCTCTAGGCTAGATAGAAAACTTAAATGACATCAAGGAACAAATATCTAATTGAGCATTAGATAGAAAATGTGCTTCAATGAGTTTGTCAGCTCCAAGATGGAAGAGCAGTATCTGTGGCTACGTTCTCTTTCTCGATATCGCTATTTGCTATTTGCTATTTGCTATTCTCACCTCATTCGTCTTTTCTTTTTTCAATTCTATATATTTGATATTCTCTATACTCTAACTTCAATTTTGTTTTATCTCTGCTCTATTCGCAGTTTAATTTTTCTTTCTGCATTCTTTAGTTAGTATTCTCTTTCTCGTTTCTCTCTTAGCTACGGCCAATTCTCTTTGTTTCTTCCGCTAGTCTAAACGCCAATAACAGCAACAAGCTGAGCTGTAAAGAGTGTCGCATGGCTCAGTTAAGTTGAACGATAAACAGCAGCTGTTCGAAGTATTTTCGTTTCACGATAAAGCTTTAATAAATAATCAGAAATTGTATTTAATCAGTTGACATGGACGAACGCCATGAAGTTAAGTTAATGAAAGTTTGCTTTAGTTTATCTAAGTGATAAACAGGCACACAATTTACTATCGATAAATGTCATGTTATCGTGCTATCGAATTTAGATATTGAAAAAGTGTGAGTTTCATTGAACTAAGTTTTCTTTTCTATGTTAAGCCAAACATGAAATGTATATCTAGTTGGTTCAGTTTGTTAAATTATATATATAATCAAATTATAGTTAAATTGTATATATAATGGAAAATACTTTTTTAAACTTCTATAACAGCTATATACTACATATTATTAGTTAGAGTATTAAAACAGAGACTTGCCAGCTGCGAATGAATTTCTTTTTTTGTAGTAATTTGTTCATGTATAACAGATGTATATATATATATATATATATATATAATATATGTATGTATATGTATTTAATTGTTGTATTTTTTTTTTTTTTTGCAAAATCAAAACACCATGAATAGAACAAATGATTATATAGAACTGATGAGCATGCGGCAGCTATATTAAATTATTTGCTAGCATGTTAAGCTGTTGCTGCTGCTGCTGCTGCTGTTGGTTATTGATGATGATCGCATTTTTAGTAGCCAGTGAAACGCGTTGCTTGAAACACGCATACGCCATGAGAGTCCGACATCCAATTGCAGTGCATTTGCTTAACTTGATGCTGTTGCTTGCAGTGGCCAAAATTCAAGCCAGAACTGCAGACGACGAAGAGCAACAAGTGGACTTAGTTGAGGAGACAGGCGAGCAGACAGAGCAATACACAACAGAGACAGAGGCCACGACTGAGGCCTCAACGGAGCGCAGCAACAAGTTGCGTTTGGTGAACATCATCAGCCTTAAGGAGTATTGCGAAATAACGGAGAGAAACGCGCGCTGTAAAGGATTCAATTTTGATGAGCCAGAAGAATTGGCATTTTTTGATCTGCTCACCGAGGTGCGCATAGATGGCGCCACCTATGAGCTAGGATCCAAACAACCTCTGGCCACACTCATCATGGAGAACTCCACATTTGTGAACTTTCCGCTTCACTTGTTCTACGAGCTGCCGCTGCTGAACGAGCTGGATATGCGGCATTGTCGCATACAACATGTTAGCTGGGAATCTTTTATGGCTGCGGACAAGTTGAAGATTATGCTGCTCTCGGACAATGCCATCAGCGAGCTGGATGAGCGCGTTTTTAACTATGCCAGCGGACTGGAATTTCTATTTTTGAGCAACAATCAGATGAGAGGCCTACATCCGGATGCGTTCAAGGGTCTGCACCAGTTGCGACATCTCGATTTGAGCGACAATCAGCTAGAGGAACTGCCGGAAGGTCTGTTCGCCGATCTATCAATGCTCCATCACCTAACGATCGCTGATAATCGTTTGCGCTTTATCAGCAACGAACTGCTGGCAAAAAACGAACGCCTTCAGACAATCATTTTGCAGGGGAATCAGTTACGCCATCTGGGCGAATACGCATTCAGCTCAGTGCCCCAGCTGCTCGTACTGGACGTATCGCACAATGAGCCACTGGAGGTGCTCGTGCTGAACATTAATTCGGGTTACTTGCTGGCCTGCAATTGTTCGCTACGTCGCGTGAATATTTTCGGTGCCGTCACGAATGTCGATTTGGGTGATAATCGCGTGCAGGAGCTATACTTCTCGGCCTCGGAGGCACTGGAGGATCTGGTGCTACGCAACAATTCGCTGGTGCAGCTGGCAACGCTCTCGCGAGTGCCTCGACTGCGTCGCTTGAATGTCGCAAATAATCCGAAACTACGCGAACTGCCCAACGAGTGGGAGACTCCACATTTGGAAAGATTGGACCTGAGCAATACGGGCCTGGAGCAGTTGCCGCACGCGGTATTACGTGGCATGCCGCAATTGCGGAAGCTAAACGTTTCGGTAAATAATATCAGCGACATTGATCCAAAGGTAAGCATACTAACGATCATATACCTATACAATTGGGGTTCATAGAAACCAGGTATGATGAGGGGGGAATAATGATGACATCATATTTACAGTATTTTCTAATAGAAGTAATATTGGGAATGTTTTGTCGATCGATATACCAATACATTGATATATCGGTATTCAGTGTTCATTGATAAAAATGAATTCAGATTACAATTTATGAAGATTTACTTTAAGACTTAGAGATTAATATTTCAATACATCGATACTCTGTGTTCACGAATAACAACGCTGAATCAATATATTTCACAGGATTTTCAACACTTGTCACAGCTAACACACTTCTTCATACACGCAAACAACTGGAACTGCTACAATCTAAAGTTGGTCATGGATATGCTCATACTGGAGCGAGGCATTACCTACGTTCCGGACAGAATGGATGCCGAGTTTCCGGGCAGCTATATTAATGGCATTGCTTGCATGTATCGCCTGCCCGAGCGAGAGCAGCTACAAGTGGATTCAAACTCGGATTCACTATCATCCGCCTCCTCCTCCTCGTCGTCCTCTTCGGCTAGCATGGAGTACAGAGAACTCGGCGAAGTGGAGAAATTGCGTAGGGAATTTAAAGCTGTGGTGCAACACATGGAGAGCAAGTTCGATAGTGTCTATGCACAACTGAACAATCTGAATGCCAAAATGAGAAGTTTGGAGCAGATAAACAGTACTTTATGGAACCAGATGACAATTACTGTTTGATTGGCAGATTATAATAAATATAAATATGTAAATACCAATTTTTATATATTTTAATATATATATATATATCAGATTTCATTTCCAAATTGTATTCCGCCGATTTGAGCTAATATTTAAAAAAGTTATAAATTTAAAAAACAAGATATGATGGCAATATTATAAAAAGTTGTTGATATGGCAACGCCGTGTTACATTCAATAGCAGGCAATGCTCTAAGATAACAAATGCCAGATACATATTTGTTAGAGTTTGATTTAATCTGGCAGTGCCTTACATTTCGGCTGGCAATGCTGTGTGTGTGTGATAAAAGACTTGAAATACCATGGAAAATTCCCTTTTTTCGATCTGGCAATGTCATAAATCACGACTATTGTCGCTGCTGAACTCAGCGTGTTTGTACGACTTTAAGACCCATTTTGAGTCACCCTGTGACGCAATTGAGCAAACAAAATATAGAAATAAATTAAAAATAAACAATAAGCATATGCCATGCTGTTGCACACATTTTGCTGCTTGATAGCAATTTACAAATATTTTTCACAAGCCTAACCAAAATATTTACAGCCGAAATATTGATTTACGAGGCAAGCAAAGAGGTTCATTCAACCTAACGAGACGAAAATAAACCAGTTAACATATTAAGACAATAAGTGAATATTTAGAGAGCCTTGTAGGCTCATGCATAATTAAGTGATTGCTGCAGTACTAAGGTAGAATTACCAGTTGATGTGCGAAGATCAACAAAGTTTGTCTATGAAACTCATTTCAGTTCAATAATCTCAAATTGTATTATTTTAAGCGAGAAAACTAAGGAAAAATATATAATGTAGTTAAATATTCTCGGATTATGTGGAAATTGCTAACTGCTGTGTTGTTTTTGCCAAATTTATGGCCTACTAATTGCACAGATAAACAAAAGCCAAAGCACAGCAAAAGCTGAAAAAAAAAAACAATTTTATTACTGAGGGATTCTGCAATAAGATCGACAAATCTAATCAGATTGGCAGTTAATTTTGTTGTTTTTTTTTTTTAAATAAACATGTGACTGAAATATACGATCCACACACACACACACACACACACGCACACACACTGATACATTTGTTTATTAAAATTTTTCCATTTAACGGTAATTGGCACACACAAACACACACACACACACACACACACACGAAAGCACAGCTCGTGCCTGTTAAATGTAAACATTCTGTATTGGCCACATTTAAAAACAAAACTGTTTTTTTTTTCGTTTTCAGCCAACACAATAGATGGAAAAAAGGACAAATAAAACACGAATCTGCGATTTTGGTAGCTGCCAATAATTGACCAAAAATAAATAAATTAACACAAAAATTTATTCAATTAAATTTTTGAAATTTCGCAGTTGTCTCTAAGGAATTTCGCTGATAAGAACTGCATATAAATAATAAACTGTTGAGTTTTTGCAGACGAAGAGACGAACGATAAGATAATTGAAATAAAACCAGAGGCTAATACATAAACAAACTAAATATGCATTAAAAAAAAAAATTAAATATATATAAAAACAATTTTTTTTTATATAAAAAAAAAATACTCAAATTGCATCGATCTTTTGTAAGTTTTCTGAGCCGTAAAAAATATGGCATGAATAAAATTATAGTAAGAACGCGTTCTCATATCAACACAAAGAAAGTAAGGCATAAAAAATATAAAATCGACAATATTTTTAATTGAAAACTCATCAAGGGTAATAAATAATTAATACCAGTAAACAACCAACCTGCGTTTAATCACAAACTCGAAATTTCGTATTTGTTGTTGTAGAAATCACAATTACTTTTCATATAAAAAAAAAAAAAACTTAATTGAATTGTGTAGCTCGTTTGGCACTTTTCTTATTAATCACACACACACACACAAACGCACATAAACACACATACACGTGCACATACACTTGGAAAAATATAGGGGTTGCTTGATATTTGGAAACACAATTTGAGCTGTAAATAAAACACGAAAATTTGTTGTTTAACTTTCTCGTAGTGGCACAGTATAAAGATTAAATTTGAATTATAATGATGTTTTTTTTTATTTTGCAACACACTTGAGGCACACTTGTCGCCCGATAAGATTAATTTCTAATACACAACATTTCGCTAATGTGACTTGTTTGTTGTTGTTTTGCAATCATCAGAGCAAATAAATCACATACGCACCGCACACACGCAACAACAACAACAACAACAACAAAAACAATAGGGAAACCAATTTTATGCAGCAGCGCGCACTTCCCACTTTGGACTTTCCAATTGGAGCACGCATCAGAAACTGATCAGCAAAGCGGTCAGCACTCAGTGCACACAGCGCGCATGAGTGTAACAAAGATGGAGAGAGAGAGAGAGGGAAAGGGAGAGGGAGAGTTAGAGGCAGTCCGTTGCCTGCATGACAGTCACAATTAATTTTTTTTTTGTTTTTACTGCAATTGTATTACAACAGAGGCTCGCTGCTATGGGAAATTTCCATTGTGGTTGTTGCTGTTGTTGTTCTGTGCGTTCAACAGCTGATCAGCATATACAGTTTGGCAGCTGGAGCCGCTTATTGATTTTGTGTGTTACGCTTGTATTTGCTTGTTATATATATATATATGTATATATATATATATTTTAGTTGTGTTTAATTTGCAAAGCGTTTTGCGCATTACACTCAAGCAAATCAGCTACAAGTGTTGTTTTTATTGTTGCTTGTGTAACAAATTTCTTCGCAATGTCGACGTCGACGTCGACGTCAACGCAATCATAACGAAAGGCTTATCACAGAATATTTCAGCGTGATGAAAAAAAAAACAGCAAAACTCATTTCACTTGTTTGCATTAGATGAACCTTTTTACGCGTTTCTTTCGATTTAATTTTCTGCCAAAAAGGCGCAACAGGTAAACACACACACAAGCCTATGCAAACACACACACATACAGGCATGCAGCACACTGATAGACAGCGTTGGCGCGCGCGCGTTGCCTGACGGCTGCCTTCGATGTGGCCAATCACAAAATGAATTACAATTTACGCACAATTTGTTTGCTTGCACTACATTTGACTTGTTGCTGCTGTTGATGGAAACTTGGGGATGGGGAATTGACTGACGCCAATAAAATATAAACGTAACGTTTTGTGACAAAATACGACACAGAGAAATATCAACTTAACACGACAAAAATATATTGGTACTAAATTGTTATTATACGGAGTGTGACCGCCTCTGGCAACTGCAAAAATAGCGCATCACAAGATACTAAAAAATACCAATTGTAATATCTGACCGCTGATCGCATATTCTAAATATGCTAATCGCATTTCAATATGATTTATATACCAATATTTAATAAAAAAAATTGTTATTTATTCTGTTAGTTATTATAAAATGTGTCTATTAAAATTGCAGCGTCAAATCCAGACATATCAAACACTGTATATAAGTCTGTGCTGTGCTTGCACGTGTACTGACCCCAACGAGCAAATCGTCTTGCGGTCTGGCAGCACGCAAAGCTGCCAGGGGTGCCGTGGCATGTATAGCAGCGAGCTCTCTGTCGCGATAACAACAATGGCGCCAAATTCAAATAAGATTTCATTTGCTGCTTGCATTAAAACTGTGTTTAAAGCCAACTTTATGTGTTGTTCATGCCAGCAATGAAAAGTAAAATGTAACGCAGTTGCCAGCTTATACAGCTAGCAGGTTTTCTTTACTCTTTCACACGTGAAGTGGTGGCGCATGCAAGAGAAAACTCCATGGAAAAGTTGCGTTCGCTCCAACGAAATCAATAAAAATGGCGCATTGCAATGAGCAAGGCTGACGACATTGGCGGCAAGCAACCACCAAACTAACCCCCAGACCAATAATTAGAAGCCCAGTGGGTCGGGCATGACGGCATATTTCAGATGCTAAGATAATAAATGAGCCGATGCTCGACTCGTCTCGGCTCACCTGCTCAATGTCAAAGTCCCACTCTGGCGAGGGCGAGCGCCGTTCTGTTTGCCCACCAGGGGGCGGAGTGCACACGGCCGGGGAGCCCGCCTGCGGCTCCTCCGGTATGACGGCGAATCTGCCGCGTTGCAAAATCGGTGAAATGGCGCCATAATTAGCTGAAAGCAACAACAACAAAAAAAAAACAATAACAATGTCAGCTTTTTTTTTTTAGCCCAGCTAATTAGGGGGACGGATTGTTCACTTACATGTGGGCATGAGACGAAAGCGGCCCAGCGTCGTCTCTGGCGGTCCCGCCGGCTGGGACGATGTGACACGAAATCGTCCCCGACGGGCGGCGGTCACCTCCTCATAGGCCCCGCCACCTGCAGCGGCTCCTCCAGCGCTGCTTTGCATGTTGCTATATAAAGCTCACTGCTATACAACTGCTGCAATAGAAGGCGGCGAGAAAGAGAAAGAAAGAGCGTTAGGCACAGTTGAGTAAGGGAGTGCGATTCTAATAGACTAGAAACTAAAATCGATAGGTCAACTGAAGTTGACCAACAGAGAGAAGGCAGAGGGAATACATAGAGAGAGAGAGAGAGAGAGAGAGAGAGGGGGGGAATCACGTGCTTGGCGCCGCGGAGTATGCAGCAGTTCGCCAACTGCGTCAGCGTTGCCGTCTTGCACCAAAAATGTGTAATCACAGTTGCGAAACAAAAGAAAACGATTTGTGTCATTCAACTGTTCCCGCTGGGCGAGACACAACCGAATGAAATGTATGCTAGAGCGAGAAGGAGAACGCAGCCGGCAGACAATGCGGCGTATGTGTGATACGAATGTAAATATGTTAACATGCACTTGATTATAGGGTATTACGAATTTGTTGCGCTGTTTACCATCGCAATATAAGGCAGATAAGAAATGTCATTGTTATACATTTACATATGTATTTGTATATATTCTATTTTATATATGTATATGTGTTTGGGCTGCAGTATGGACTTTACTATGGGCTATACTAATTGTGGATCAACTTTACTTCTAGATAGATTTTCTTAAACAAATTTTCAGAGCGTGATACAGCTGTGTGTATCTAATGAAGTACAAGTCTCTAGTATATGAAATACGTTGGTTGAGATATTCAAAGTCTGAAATATACGAAATGAGTATTGTATTGAGTACCTTTAGAGGTAGTTACACTTAAAAAACAAAGACAACAAATCAAATTATTGAGAAAAACAAGACTGATTCAAAGAACAAAGCTAATATTGAACCATTTCAAAATGTTGGTTCAACAACTTTTGTTATGAGGATATAAGCGCAAGACTTAAGGAGACGACAGGTGTCAAGCATTAGGTGGACATTTGGCAAGTCCGGAAGACTACAATGGCCAAGCTACATCATTATCAACGGGTTCTTCCATGTGACAGACGGATTATGGCATTATTAATTCCGATATGAGCGCTTACGATAGTTATGCATTCGACGACATCAATGAAAGGCAAGAATACTTGTTAATTTAAACATATTGAAATGTTTTGAACAACACAAATCAATTGAGAAAGTTTCATCAAACAATTGAAGCAAATTCAAAGCAAATGGGTAGAGCAATCTGTGACAAAATAATAAAATGTCTAAATGTGAAATTAATGCAAGTAAAATATTATAATGAATGGTAGAACCAATAAAAGATATAGTTTAAAATATATATATAAAACAGTTATATATAAATACTTCTAATGTTCCACATAGACAGCTGTCAATAGTCATCAATAGACATAGTGTAGACACATCGTCGTATAGTTTTCCCTTAACGCTAACTTCCTTCAAATGATGCAGCCCAAGTAAAGCCCAACTGTCAGTTCATCAATCAGTTATGCCAGCCATTGATGATTCACAGTGAAAGAGTCCACTAGTATATAGTGCTCGACTAGCAGATACCCTAAGCCTCTCTTTTTAGCTAAGGGGATAGAAAACGCAACTCATATTGCATAACTACTTTATTTTGGGAGTATGTTGCCAATAACTGGGATATTTATCATTTGTGTCCGCTTTAGTAGAATCGAAATATAAAACTAAGAAAATAAGTGAAGTCGGCTACTTCTTAAATTGGTTTCAATAGCATTGCGAGTTCTATAGCTAACTCTAGCTAACTTTTATTCGCGATGAAAGCGTTCCTTAACACGGACAGACATTATGTCGACTCGGCTGGCTCCTGCTGTCTGTTACATGCATATACATACATATGTATGTCCTATGTATTTCACAATGCATTTTATTTTCTCCGAATTCCAGCTTTCAATCGATTCGCAGCTTAGTTTAACAAAGAAATTTCCAACTAAATATTTCTAACTTGACTTGTCACTCATTTCACAAATTTTCATGTGAATTCTTTATCGTCTACAAAAAAAAAAGTACGTAATGAGTCATAAACTAAATTGAGCGACAGACAAAATAGACAACACTAAAAATGAAGAGGATGGGAAATATATGTAGATATACATATGTATGTATGTCTGTATGTATGTATGCATGTATGTGTGTATGTATGTATGTCTGTATGTATGTATGTCTGTATGTATGTATGTCTGTATGTATGTATGTATGTATGAATGTATGTATGTATATATGTATGTATGCATGTATGCATGTATGTATGTATGTCTGTATGTATGTCTGTATGTATGTCTGTCTGTATGTATGTATGTATGTATGTCTGTATGGCTGTATGTCTGTATGTCTGTATGTATGTATGTATGTCTGTCTGTATGTATGTATGTCTGTATGTATGTCTGTATGTATGTATGTATGTATGTATGTATGTATGTATGTATATATGTATGTATGTGTGTTGAATTCATAAACAAAATTCAAGACGCAGTGTAAAATTGTTGCCTTAATTCAATAAAAACTTGCTTAATTAAAATGTTCGCAATGTTTCAATTGCTCGGCGTATTTCAAAGAATAGAGATAGATAGATGGATAGAGAGTGATAGAGAGAGAGAGAGAGAGAGAATAGAAGAAAATACCGGAACGGAATAATAATAAATGTGGATTAATGATATTATGATCCCGTATATAAGTATGTAAAAATATATTTTTTTTTAAATAAAAAGTATGTACATATTTATTAAAAATAATATTTATAAAATATACAATATAGTGATATATTTATATATGAAACGTATTTGATGTTGACTTAGACTTTGCATTTAAATTAAAAATTTTGCAGACACAAAAAATGTTTAAAAATTAAAGAAGTATATGAAAGCTGAAAAAAAATTGATCGATAAAAGAAAAGTGTGAATTGTAAAAGGAAATAAGGAGTAAGCAGTCACTTTAATTACTATTAAAACTAGTTAAATCGTTCAGTTGTGTTTCTTATTTTCTCTTTAAGTAAACATTGCCTGAGACTTTTAATTACCTAATAAAAATAATTGGTTCAACACACTTTTTACACTTTTCCAAATGTTATAAATATTTGCTTATAAATTTTATATTTACTGTTTTATACAATTTGAAAATGTATTTAAATCTAACATTATTGATCAAATATTTTTTTTCTTATTGTTTTTGTTTTTGTATTTTTTTTTTTTGTTTAAGTAAACACCATTTGATTCAATTTATTTATATAGTATTTTTAATATGTTTTGCTTTGTTTTACTTTAAACACTTTTCGCCGCAATTGCGCGCTTTTCGGTTTCGGTTGCTCTTTCTCTTGCTGTTGTTGTTTTTTGTTGTTCACTTTCGAGACGAATCCGAATCCGAATTCGTTTCATTTTCAATTCGAAACGTTTGCATAACACGCACAACCAAACACAAATGAATTAAGCACGACCATATAGTGTTGTACATAGGTATATATATATATATATATATATGTATATGTATATGTATATACATATATATTATAGTGCTATTATTTTATTTTTTTACAGTTATTTTATTATATTTTATTGATTTTTGAACTAGAGAAATAGATCGAATATAGGAGAAGCTCGGTTAATGTTTGCAGCGGCTGCAGTCGAATTGCACTTTTGATTTCGCGTTTTGTTTTATGCAACTGAGCAGCAGCCCAGCAAAAAAAAAAATAGAAGAAAAAAATAAACACACACACTTAAATTGGCATGGCCAAAAACAAACGGCAGTAACAACAACAACAATAACAGCCGAAAATGCGGCCAAAAAGAATGCAGCACCAAAATAAACCGAAGCCCAAGCGAAACGAAACGAGTCACAAGCAAAATGCAGTCGACAGCCCGCAACTTCGAGCGCTAATTGGCAGACAGAGAGTAAGAGCGAAAGACAGAGAGGGAGAGGGAGAGAGAGAGAGAGAGAGAGCGCGTGCTAGTGCAACTAGAATGTATGTGAGTGTGTGTGTGTGTGTGTATTGACAAACGCGTGCCACAGTTGGGGTTCATTTACTTGTAAAAATGAAAATAAAAAACGAGAAACACAATGCAAATGCAATGCTAGCCGAAGCAGGCGAGCGAGAGCAGAGCGAGAAAGACGTGGACAGGAGAAGCACAGAGTAGGCGAGTAAGAGAGCATTTGCAAATTTAATTCATAAAAGCGACGGCAGCAAAAGCAAAACGAACAAAAATAACTGCAGCTGCAACAAAAACAAATTATATGCAAAGCGAGCGGGAGAGAGAGAGAGAGAGAGAGAGAGCGTTTGCTCTTGCAGCGGAAGAGCGCTTGAAAATATTCCACTTTCTGTTAAGAGCATTCGACTGCCAGACTCTTTCCGTTGGCTTTGGTGGGATATTTTGACTGAAAGCAGCGGTAAATAGACAAAGCGTGCGAGGCGAACAACAGCTGTTCCAATTGGCGTATACGCAATATTTGTTTTCGAAAACACATCAAACACGTGAGCATAATTTGCTTGTATAGCAATCCATCATATTGTTGATGAAATAAATCAGAGTTAATGAATGATGAAATATGGAAATTTCAATTTAACTGTTGCACAGTTGCTATTCAAATCTGATATAGCATACTTTTGAATGCATACAATCTAGATTCTAGCATAAAAGATTTTTGTTTAGGTAAATACACAGGGAAAACAACTTGAAGAACACATTTTAGATCTAACAACAATTCGGCAATTATTTCTTAAATTGTTAACAATATTTAGAATCAACAATCAGATGTGGAAAATGCAAGAACTGAGTAAAAGTTTTATTTAATAGCTTAATTCGCACAGCGTCAATCCATCAACAAGTCAAAGAAATCGAAATGTTGAAAGCAATATTTTTAGCAAAATTTTCTATTTCACCAACGAAAGTCTTTGCGAGCACAGAAACAATTTAGTTTAGTCTTTGGGCTAGCGTCCAAGCATGTGACCCAGCCGGTGATGACATCATTGGTGTGGGCGGGCGGCCAGTGGATGTGAGGCGGACTGTGCGAGGGATTCGGATGATGCAAGTGCGGCAGTTGCCACAGTGAAAGAGAAATGCATAGATCTGGCTAAACAGCCAGACATTTGGGCATACACAAAGAAAACAAAAAAATATACTTATATATTTCTGATACAGGCATTCCGTTTATAAATAGTTGAAAATCCACTCGAAATTCGGTTTTCTCTCGAGATTCTCTTTGGAAATGCGAAATGCGTTTATTGGCCTCCCTTGACAATAAAGTGAGCACGTGCACAGGTGTACGGCCTTTCTTTTAAAGGGGAATGCCCCCTTAAGTCATCTCGTTTTAGACGTTAGCCAAGGATGTAAACAGGCATGTAACTTGTTGAATGCATAGAAAGGAAGGTTTTAAAGAGCTGACATATGGTAGATTAAACTACTCATCAAATCTGACTCCATTAACATCTCTAATGACTGTTTTAGCTTACTTTAAGAAATTATATAAATTATTAAACTATAACAGACATCATATGCTCTAAAGATTGTTAATTTGAGAGCCGAACTGTGAGATTATCTATGTCAATATAAAGAATCGTCTGGACAGACGGTCAAAGCAAATCGAACGATTGCCATTGCTAATTATTGTTATTTTGTTTTGTTGTTGTTTTCACAGCTTTTTTCACATTTTGTTTTTTTTTTTGTTTGTTTCTGTTAATTTATTTGTTCATAATTATCAGCGTTAAAAGCCATTTAATACAAATACTCAAGCAAACGTATATGTGTGTGTGTGAGTGTCTGCAGAGAGCGAGACTTTGTTTTGCTTTCGATTCTTTATACGTATACGTTCTATATAAATATATAAATATATATTATATATTTTATTGACGCGCGATAAGAAGGTCCGCTACAAAGCGCTGTGATGGCTTATTTTTTATTTTTTGCTATCTGTTAGCTGTGTGAACGCGACGTCGAAGCATAAATCAGTTTTATAATCGCTCTAATACATATATTTATATATATATATGCATATATACATATACATACATATGTATATATACATATGCATCTATTTATTCTAGATAGTTGGTCATTCAAATGAAATATTTTTACATAATGCAATGCGAGACAGAAAGAAATTTTTTGGCAATTTGCGAGAAATGGCTAGAAAAAGTTTACGTCACGCATAACCGAAAGCAACAACAAAAACAACAAAAGCAGCAGCGACAGCAGCCGGCAAACGTTAACGGTAACAACCACCATTTTGGCATGGCGAGAGAGTGAGAGCGAGCGCGCAAATGTCGCTCACGTGTGACTTTGTCAGTATGTGTGCAAATGTATGCATGTGTGTGTGTCTGTGGGTGGCTCTGTGCCAGTGTTGTGAGGGTGTTTGTCAAATACAATGGAAGCATGTGCTTTACTCGCACATCCTGCTAGCTAAATACTAAAAACTTGTCACCAACCAAATTAATATATTTCAATAAATGATGTGCTGCTTATCGTCTGCTGCCAATCACTTTCGATTCACTTTGTTGCTAAAATTAGTTTCACACATGCACACACACACACACACTCACGCACACATAATACAGTATCGCAGCGAGCCTTGTCGCACATACACACAAGAAAACAGCTGGCTGCAACAACAATAGCAACGACTCACCTAATAGGAAAATATTATATTTACACAATTTGTGTAAATTTCTTTGCAGCTTTTGAATTTCAAACACTTTTATGCACTTTTTTAGCACATTTGACACACATTTTTACTAACGCATATATCACTTGTATTCATTTGCAATTATTTTGTTGTCTGAGTAAAATGTACTCCTAAATCCTTTTAATTAAAGACTTACGCGCGATTTCGCCTCTAAAAGAACGAAATTTAAAGTGGAGCAATTATTTAAATTTTAGCACTTTGTTATTATGTATTGGATTGAAGCCGCGAGCGTTGACCGTAAACGCGCATAGCTAACGAACATAAACACTTAAAAAATCGGACATCAGCAACGAACGTCACTTGCTCAGAGCCGCCTCGATAGCACGTGGAGGTAAATCGATACTAAAGGAACGATGAATCGATGCCAGTGGCACAGAATTTTACAGCCGACGCAGTGGCAACGCCTAAACTACTACGCAACAATTCAAACGAAAACATTCAGGCTTTATTTCAATAAATTAATAACTATATGTTTTAAATAAAATGTATTTAATGGATTTGGAATGCCTTTGTTGTTCAGCTCCCTAATACAACAAATTTTAGTTTTGTACATCTTTCAGCACATGCTAATTTATAACTATCGACGATTTGTATTGTACGACAAAAATAAAGCTATTATTAATAATAATAAATTCTACGAAGTCAGTTTCTTTTGTTCCTCTTTTAGCTTGCCATCGCCGGGCGGTGGTTTCTTATTTGTAGCCGCATTCTGCTTCTTGCCATACAACATATCCGTAAACAGAGCAGCAAACACCAAAAGAGCGCCAAGCCATTGGCGAGCGATCAAAACGTTGCCAAATAGCAAAACGGAGCAGAGGACGGTAAAGAATTTGCGTGTCGTTGTGACCACCGAACAGGCTAGCGGCCCAAAGCTGGCAACCATCAAGAATATAAATAACTGGCCCAAGGCACCACACAACGCAATCATGAACAGGTGCATCCAGACCTCTGAGTGACGCAGACCAAATTGTATGAACTCAATGCCTTCACCTGTTAAATTATCAAAGTGATTTATTAATGTAAGCTTTCAATATGCAGCTCTTTGTTCTCTGCTTACCTGTGACAAGCATGGCCACGCCGAGCATGAGGGTGCTCCAGAAATTCATGGATAACATCATTTGCTGTCCAGACGGCGCACTTGCAGCACGCATTCGCTCCTGAACTGCACCCGTCAGTCCGTCCATAGATAAGCTGAGAAAGAGTAGCAGTTCGCCCAAGCCTGTGGTCTCTGTGGGCAAATTAGAGATCTTGCTCTCCTTGTACATGAACAGTATGACGCCTAGGACAATGGTCAGCACACAGGCATATCTCGTCCAGCTGTACGATTTACGTCCAATCAGCACGCCCAGAATCATAACTGGAATCGGTTTTGCGGATTTGCCCACCACGGCTGTGGGATATGGTACCCAGCGCAGCGCCATATTAGTCGAGACCATGGCCAGCAGGTAGGTTAGCGAACTGGCCGCATAGTAGCCGGTGTGTGTGGTGTCCTCTTTCTGAGGCCTTACAGCGAGCATGCCTGAAGGAAAATAATTAATTGAGTCTTATGTGGACATTTGCTGTAATCAATGTGAGTTACCCTTGGCAAATAAATAATTGCAGAAACATTGCACCCATACGAGGGCCAGTGTATATGTGAACCGTTCGCCCGAATTGCCATCTGGTTGCACCTGGTCACCGTACCGGCCCCGCGTTAGCTTTTCTTGAACAATTCCGTACAGAAAATAGGTGAAAAAGATGCCTAAGGCGTAAATGGCGAAACGACTGTGTTCTGGTATATTCATCGCAACGGCACGACCTGCTTACACGTCTCTATATTACAACTTTTTACTTAAAATAAAATTATTAATATATTTACGAAACACTTGGCATTGTGTTTTAAATCGCTAAACACTGATAAGCTACAAATATTTCTAATACGTGGAGTTTAGAGATGGTTAAACATAGCGACAAATGTCAACGCGTTATCGATAGAAAAAAAAACGAGGGCTACCTTAATCAGATTCGTTGCAAACGATGTATCGTTAACTGAGCGTATATTTTTGAATTTACACAAATTAACAAACTTGATATTGATAATTTAGTCGATGATAAATCAATTATAAGAATGTTCGTTATAGTTTAAATTACAAAATAAATCAGTAGAAATTAAATTTCGTTTATTTGGTTTAAAAATATGCGTGTAAAATATATTAAACTATATAACGTTGCTCTTTTTTTTTTTTTTTTTTTTTTTGTAATGCACTTAAATTGTTTCGTAAATCCATACAAATACTTCCAACATTTTGAGTACATTTTTAAGCTTAAAAATAAAAATAATATGCATATATATAGATATATATTAGCTGGTAATGGTAATGTTTTCAAAATTAAACAACAAATAAGTAATAATTAAAATAAGCAACAGTTTGCAGTAAATTGGTGAAGCGACTAGAGCTTAAGAGCTAAGAAAAACTAAGAAATAACAGGCAGAAAATATATAAATAAATTTGAGGAAGGAAAAAATTGATTCATTTGCGGACTATGATATTGAGAGCTGCAGGGGCGGCAGCCAGGTATAAAATAATATATAGGCTGCGCTCGAGACGACATTCGACGTGTCCAGCGGCGAAACAACTTGATCATCGAACTTATACCAGCGTCCGTAGTTGGCGCTCTTGCAGAATGCTGTATAATGTCCACCCTCCATGGTGCCATAGTGATTGGACACGGCATATAATTGGTAAGTTTTAGGCGTTACCGCACGCGATTCGGCACGTGCTATATACGGTTTCATTTCTAGATTATCCAGCGGAAATTGTAAATAGTTTTGCTTCTTAATATAGGCGCCCGTGTTGCTGGGGTCCGCATAGAAACTGCAAGGGATACAAATTATACATTCAGTCAAAAAGAAAACTTTGAAGACTTGTAGAGTTGATGCCCACCGCTTCAAATGCACAACCAGAACTGGCGGCAGCTTGGAAATGTCCAATTTCTTGATCGCATCCCGTTTCGTCTTACAGTTGGGACAGTTCCAGCCGTGAATTTTCTCGCCACTGAAGTACATGTCCATGCATTGGTTCAGACAGCACAAATTCGCATTTGCCGGCAGCTCCAGGCTGAGATTCGAAAAACACTCGTAGGTGGCCGACTCCTTGGTGCAGGTCACACACTTCACGGTGCTCTTGATCTGACCATAAAATAAATGCAATATTAGACTCTCCTGCGATTTGGTAAACTCCAGCCATGCTTTCTCTGAGGCACTGATAACATCTCGCTGACGCGGCACACGCAACGTTTGCAAATCCGAATGCAGCCAGTCCATGAGTATGGTCAAAAATTCATGGGAATCCTGTTGATCGACGCCACGAAAGATCTTCTGATACTGTCCCACAACGTACTGCAAAAAAAGGAGCATTTTAAATAACACAAAAAATCCTGCTAATTTTTAATGCTCAGCCTTACTCGCAAATCGCGGCTTGCCACACATTTATATTGTCCGTTCCACAGCTCCTTGATGAGCGCGGCCACCTCTTCGATGACCTGTCCGTTGGTTTTGTTACGTCGACATATATAGTTCTTGTATTTGTCCGATATGCAAAACTCCATTAGCTGCGGCGTATTGCTCAGACACTGTAGTATGCTATTCATATAGCAAGTGTTGCCCAGATTCTTGAGGCCCGTTAAACCGCGACCCTATACGGATAAAGCAAAATATTATGTTAAAGTCCTGGCACTATTACGTTAGGCAGCTTGATTTACGCGTCTCAGCGGAAATATGGAGCTGTAAATGTTGTAAGTGGGCGGCAGCTGAATTTTAACACCCGCTACACAAATCATTTGTGCGCTTTGTTGCAAACACGGAACCAATTGAATGTAAAATACAGCAACGTTGGTTTCTAACAGCTTGCAACGTGACGGCTTATTGATTGGTCGAAAATCTATTTATAGCCATCGGTGCAACCACTCACCACATTGTGGCCCATTACAGGCGAGAAATCACGGACTCGTGGCGCTGTCGTCTCCACGTTACGGCTCTGCGGCTTTGTCGACCGATCGTAGATGGGTCGGACTGTTGAGTCTTCGTATGCAATCGTTTGCGTCTGTTCGCTGCTTGTATTGTTCGATGCGTCGCCTGTGGGCGTGAGTGGTCGGACTATACTGGGCTCTGCTGGTGGCTTATAAAACTTTTTTGCTGCGCGTGCAATTGACAGCTGTTGTTCGCGCTCGAGACGATCTCTTTCGTGCTGTTCGTCCAGCTGCTGACGTTCCTGTATTTTCGATTCAATGCGTTTGGTTGCCTCATCATCACTTTGCAAATACTGCAGCGTATTTTGTTCTTTGTAGCGATTTAGTTCATCACGTAGACGATTGTTTTCCATTTTCTACACATAGTTTAGATCAATTAGTAACTACAAAAATAGTATTAAACAATATAGACACTCACATAGTCCTCGGCTTTGCTCTCCAACTGCAATATGTTGTAGAGCACCTCCTGTTCTGGATTGCTTAGCACTGCGCCCTCGGCATGCAGCTGCTTCAGCTCGAATATGCTTTGCCACTTCTTGGCCGCCGTATCGAGTAGCATATCATTATGGTGTGCCCGCTGCAGCAGCGCTGTCTGATCGCGTATGATCTCATTGATGGGATTCTCCTGTGGTTCCAGAGGCTGTTGTTGTTGTTGTTGCTGCTGATTTGGTGGACTCTGCTCATAGGCGCGTACTGCAGCCGGTTTGCTGGCACGATTTATGCTGGGTCTTTGCTTGTGCTTCGCACTGGGCGCATTCATAATATCCTCCTTCATTGTTATATCATTTATGGATGGATACTCGATGTCGTCGATCGTTTCGATGTCATTGTTGTTCTGCTGCGGCGCTTGGACACTCGGATTGGTGCAGTGCGTCGGATACATCATGATGAAAAACTCATAGCCGCCCTCCAAAATTTGTATAGGCGAGCGATAAGTCACATCTGGATCCCACTGTATAAATAAAGAGTTATAATTAATCAGCTTTGATTTATATATATCGGGGTGAACTACAATTGAATAACTTCTTTAAGTGATTAAAAAAATAACTCTGTTCTGCACAAAATTAAGGAAATAAACAGATATATAACAAAGTTTAATGAACAATCTCAAAGATCATGTCTTTCCAACGAATAATTCCTATAGTTATATAATATTATTATTATGTAACACTAAATAGCACTTGCTTAGTCATTATAGCAATTAAAGCACAATTTTTAGTGTCTTAGATAACATCTATGCAATAATACTTGAAATGAGCTCTAAAATGAATTCTAGTTTCGAGAATTGGTTAATATAAAGTATATTATATTATATAGATTACTAGATATACTATCCGCAACAGAACCTAATATAAAAACTCTGTCAGACACCAATATGACATAGTATAACACGGTTAACGTACATTTTTCAGTATATCCAACAGAGTGTATATAGCAGAATTGCCAGCTGGCTGGGCATCTTTGGAGTTCCAGTCCATGAGCACAACCGATTCCTTGACAGACCGCGATGCCCATGCAGCTTTGGCGCTGCTGCTTAAACGCGCCTGCAGCTTACCCGCCGACATGCTAAAGGAAATTAATAATTTTGATTTTTAAAACGGATTCGTCAATCGTGAAGCAAGCGTGACTTACCCGGGCGTTATCAGCTCTTCGGGCACATTAAATGCACAATAGTAGGTCAAATGGGAGTTGTCGTAATCGGAGCTGCTGCGACAATCCATGACCAGCACAGATTTCTGCTGCATACGTTGGAAGAGCGCTTCACAGCTAATAACACCCAATTGGGCATATGTCGAAGACATTTTGGCCAGCGAGCTAGTCTCGCCAAGTGGTTCCTCTGCCGGCGACGGCAAGCTGATGGAGCCACCACCATTCATAGTCGTGGGCAGCAGTAGCTGCTCATAGCGTGTGCTCAGCGATTTGCTAATTAACTCTAGTGTGTCCATGATGCGGCGATTTGACTCCGTGTCGCCGAGCACTTGGCGCACCGTCAGCTTGTGTTGATTGTAATCGGATTTTTCGCGTATGATCGACAACATATTGAAATACTTCATGTAGGTGATATAGGCCAGCTCTTGGTCCCCATCACGGCAATAATCCTCAGCGGTCAGGTACAGCTTACGAGCTGTGTTTAGTAAACTGCAATGGGATTAAATTTATTAAATTTTGTTTTTTTTTTGTTGACATCAGCAGAAAATATTTCATGCGCTCAAAGTCGTGTTTCCCGCTGCAAAGAGGCGTCAGCGTCGTGGGGCGTGGCATTTGGTGTCCACTTACATTTTCATGCTCTTATTACGCACGTCTGGAATGATCGTCCACTTCTCCAGATCTTCAATTCTGTCGGCTATGTGCAGTTTCTTCAACTGTGCCATTGTTTGTCTTATGTCTTATGTGTGTGCGGGGCAGGTTAGACTATTTGCGTATAAAGTGGTTTTTTTTTGTCAGTCCCGTGGCCGCAACTCGATGTGGGTGCTGCCGCCTGTCCGGCACAGTTTGTGTGTTTGCACAACAGTACATATAATTAACATAACCGCGAAAAACACATTCACATTTACTAAGTAAGCAATATCTGTTCCGTTAGTAAGCTCGAAAATGATTACAAAATAAAGTTTTTATGCTTAATTTAGATCTAATTAAGGCATAGATTTAGAAAATGTAGAACGGCGACACACGACTAATTGCGAAAGTTATCGATAGCCAGCAACAGCTGTGTAGTTCGAATGTGGTGGTTCGTCGATAAAATAGGTCGTTGAATTGTGGCGGCTCAATCGGTTCACTCACTCACAGTCATTCATATGTAAACGTGATATTTGAAAAACAATTTCAATTTGACCACTCAAGTATTTTTAACATTTATTATTTTTATGCTTTACAAACATAAGAAAACATATTGTACGAAAGTAAAATTGATAAAACTGATGGCGTGACTTGTTATTTTCTATTGGCATTTGTTGCCTACGGAACAAGACAATTTCTTTTATAACTTTCTATTTAAGGTTCAGATTATGGTTTAAGATCGAGGATTTTTTTTTATAAACTTTTTTTTACTTCTATCTAGTTTTCGATTTTGGATCAATGTTGTTTCACTTGTTCGTTGATATTTGTTATCTTGAAAGTGGTCTGTATATAGCGTTCATACAAGAAAGCCCAATGGATATGACTCCAACGAGCGTATTCTCATAAGGTACTAGACTGCAGCCATCGTAAATGCAGGGCAACAAGACAACTCTCTCTACCTATTTGCGTCAAATGTGTAGATAATGGGTTGTTAACTGAAGTTCTCTGCATAAAAAGTCTGTCAAAGCCTCAGCAAAAAATTGCCTTCTCTTGGTGCTTTTTCGCCAATTTGTATGAATTCAGTCAATGAGCCGACTAAAAATACTTCTAATGAAATTATCGCAAGGTGAACATTGGCCTGCTGGATCGTCTCTACTAAGGCAAATTCGAAACTCTCTCGTTTTAAATAGTGACAGTCGTCACAACGTAAGACTCTGACGACAGCACAATTAACGGCTTAGCGTATGCGCCACCACAGACAATTTTTGCTGCACCGCCATTGCGCACTTGCACCAAAAATCCACCGTGGTGTTGGTTCGTATTGGTCTCCACGCCACCCCATAGACGATTCTCAACTTTCGTTTTTCTAGTGAATTTGTTGTCGTATATTTTGCATCAATTTTTTGGCAGCCAGATAAGCAAAAGTCGGAGCCAACGCTGTTCCATGTCCGCAAATTCTTGATGACACACTGAACTTGTATAATATTATAAATAAGATCAACTGAAATTTAAGTTTCATTTCAGCAAATTTCAACTCTTAATCAAATTAACACAATTTACTTTACAAAGTGGAACTTATTGTTGAGTGAGTGAAATTTTCTTTCTTTTCAATTTTGTATTGAGATGGGTTTCAAAATGGGTTAGTTATGTTACTGTAGACTCCTTTCTGACTCCGCCCGACTGCATCATGCTTACTTGTTATATAATAAGCTCTGTTAATATATTAAATCAACAAGTAATTTTCTGCGGCATATTAAATTTAGATTTTCAACTCAATAACAAAACGTAACGGAGATGTATTTTTATGCATGTTATAATGTGGCTTAAA
Organism: Drosophila anceps; assembly: GCA_035045945.1. Classification (NCBI taxonomy): domain Eukaryota; kingdom Metazoa; phylum Arthropoda; class Insecta; order Diptera; family Drosophilidae; genus Drosophila; species Drosophila anceps. Next base: position 22,643,931 of record JAWNON010000225.1, on the reverse strand, counting down.
GTCGTCATCAGCACCTGAAGTGTTCATCATTTTAAGCTCTCGCTTGAATATGAAAGCAGGTGCATATTTATGGCACAGAAACTCGTAATCAGAAATAAAGCGACGCATCTCAGATGACATCACGGGCGGGTTTTGCAACCCACTTGCGTACTTTGGTGGGCAGCGTTTAGCGGTACTTTCGCAGTCGCCACCACCCAAAAATATAAAAAATAACCCAGCGCATATTGAGCCGGCGCACATTTGAGCTGGGTGCGCAGTTATTTTGGGAATTGCGCAATTTGGGTTTCAAGTGCAAAAACTGAACGCTGAACCCAACATCAAATCAACAAAAATAAAATAAAGGGCAAACACTTCCTGACAAATTGACTCCGCAGGGCTGTAACTGTTGGCTTGTAGCTGGTCTTCCGGCATGGCCAATGGCCAGCGTCTCACGTAGGCCACCAACCGTTGGCAGCCACAGTTAACTAATTGGCACCCAATCGCCGGCCCATTGTCAGCCCAAACACGCAGCGTTTAGCTCTATGAGTATGTGCCATCATAATCGTCATCGATGCCCCACAATTGCCATGCTTAACAGGTAAGCAAAGCGCGGTTCGCACGCCCAATTCTCTTCTGGCAACCTGAACTCCGAGTCGATTTAGTCACATACAACGCATAAATTTTGCGCATTGTCGTCGTCACGCCTGCGTCGCATCGCAAATGAGACGCGAAACGCGTGCGCCGTCCGCCTCTGACGTAGTTGCCCCATAGCCTATTTGCCCATTTTGCCAAGAGACAGTTTGTTTAACACCAGAAAACCGTTTGGGCTAGAATTGATTCAGAAACTAAAGAAAAGTTCATCACAAATTGCAGCCTTAAATTTAAACATGATACGTAGACGCTCGGGGACATACAGAAAGACTTTCGTATGAGATAGAAAGTAGTAGGGGAACTGCTTAGCCTTTACATACTGATAAATATATATAGATAAATAAAAATCGTTGCGTATCCATAGGTCTGTCTAGTGTTAAAATGTATTATAAATTCACTTGGCGTCTAGCATACAAATCGCGTCTAAATTCGTACAAGTTGCGAGCATTGTTAACACAAATTTTCTTTGTTTCAATTGGCAACAACTTCCTTCTACAGTCATACAAATTTAAATGAATTCTATAGAAATGGTGCTTTACATTTTGTGTTCTTTTTCCACAATCATACATATATACATATATATATATATATTTATATCTATATATTTACATGGGCTTAGTGCCATCCGCACAAAAAGTAATATGGTTTGTTTGTTTGGCGCATTGTTTGCTTGGCAGGCATTGGATATCCTTGCTGCACCTGCAGCATGGCTCATCCCCTTTGCCACCCACGGCATCATATAATTTTTATCTGTGTGGAATGAGAATAAAAATTGAATGACAAAAAAAAAGAACATTTGCTGGTCATAATAAGAAGAAGCTAGAGGTGCTGAGCTGTCTGGCGTAATTTGAGATGGTTAATGATCTCGACTGTGCCCATCTGTTGCTTTCGGTCTCCGGTCTGCCAGGAGATGCAGATCCCCAGCGTAATTGACTCTTCCTGCCGTTTGTCAGGAAGCTGAAAAAAAAAATTGTATAAAAATAATTTGTCAGACAGATCGGAAGCAGAGATAATACTTTTAGGTTCGTCCGGCCGCAATGTCCATTGATCAGTGTAATAATCATCCTTTGATCTTGAGTTACTTTCACTAATAGCGATTCGAGATGCGAGAACTTGAGTTTCCTGAGTTTCACATTGGCGGGTGTTCAAATTCGTTGAATCAATAGAGCTGCCTCAAGCTAAAATATGCTCTTTAATATAGTTTCACTGCATACAGCTTCTTGCTTTAAAGCTCTCTCTTTTGCAGCTCTCTTTGAGGTTAATAACTTGATGAGCTGCGGCGTAACTTGATATGGCACAGCAGAAAGGTTTTTGACCCAGCTCCTTGGGTACTTTTCTTTGCACTAAGACCGAGGCATCTTGAAATCAAAAACCACTAATTGCTCAAAATGCTGCTAATCTCATCTAAGTGACCTTAGCCCCACTGCAAACATTAGTTTAACTAGGGAACGAAGTAGTACACATGCTCATTATAATTTCTTGCTAATTGGAATGTTATACAAGGCGAGTGCAACTTTGGCTACTTCAGCTCAACAAGAGGTAAGCAGTCTAATTGATGCGGAATCTGATTGGTTATCTAACTGTGGTTTTACTGCGCGTACAGCTGGATACACTGCTCACACACAAACCGGCATAAGTGTTGCGAGTAGCTACGAAACGCATTTCCGACTTCGAACAGGTTCGTTTGTGGTTGACCAACTGGTTGCAGAAGGATTCGGCTGGTTGCGTGTTGTATTGTGTTCGTTTAGGTTCGATTTCGTTGGCTCCTTGGCAGTTGGGGAACGCCACGTGTAGAAGATATATGGCGTTTTGGCTTTGTTAGAGCTGTCGATGGCTTATATTGTGACTTATGAATGGCCAACAGCTTTAGATGACATTCGAGTTAATGAAGGGAATAAAGTGAAGAAAATATTGATTTTTTATATAAAATATTTGACATATAGAATCACGTAAGCATATTATTATAGATCTTTAAAAAAATAAAATATCCATTAAATATCTTATGGAATAAAAGTATTTATAAATATTTCAGAGAGTTATAAAATAACTTAAGTTATTTTATATGTTTTCCAAATCCTAATTTAATAGGTTACTTTATAGTAATTCTAAACCAAAATTAATCTATAATAAAGGAATAATGAGCACATTACTGTGCAGTATTAAACGTATAGGAATTTTAACTAAAGTTTAAATGGCTGAGAAACAGTTTTGATTTAATTTTAAACAACAACTTGACCTGCTGAGACTTGTATAAAATTTGTTCTTGTTCGTGTGGAATATTTTAGAAATTGTCAAAATAACTTTGGTGTATCAAGTTCGGAAGTAACTAAAAAGTTGATAAGCTGAAAAAAAGTTATGCCAAATTGTGGCACACTTGTCTTTGGCCAACTTTGCCTTTTTATTAGGCCAACTTGTCAGAATGGAAAGTTTGCAACACTTTTACTGCAGCTACATACAGATACCACAAACAGCAATAGCAGCAACAACAGCAACAACATGCCAACAAGTGGCGTTTGGCAGAGCACTTACGTCATCTTTGCCGTGTCCCAAGCAGCAGGCAACAACGGTTGCCATGTGTACCGCACGCATGTTGTGTTTACCACCCCAAACCCAAGCCGAACCGAGTTGCAACTCGAACTTGTGCGCAGGAAGTCAACAGCGAACCACAAAATGCTGCGAAGACAAAAAAGAGCATATGAAAGCAAAGAAGCAAAAAACAGTTTCGCAACGAACGCAGCACGCAGCAGTCGCAGATGCAGCGGCAGGCACCAGTTTGAGGACGAGGCGCTGCTTCACAGTGTCCATGTCCGTGTCCGTGTCCTCATACTCGTTCGCCGCTCGTTTCTGTTCGCTTCGTGTTTCGTTGCACTCGTCGCAGTCAATTCGAATTCTGAAAGTTTCAAATCAGTCGTTGCCGACTTGTTGTGCCATTTGCATATTATCAACATCAGCGATCGAAACCCTCAGAGCCATATCTGAATAAATAATAAATAAAAGACATTCATACAAATATTAATAAAGGAATGCATAAAATTTTAAGTGGCTTTTAAAATGCATAATTAACACAACGTTTGGCACGCTGTTGGAAATTAATAAACTGTCGCGCATTGCACGAGTGAAATTTTAATTTAATCTCAATTTGAAATTCGACGTTTTCGTATTTGATGCTAATTGTTAACTGAGTGAGTTTCAATTTCAATTCTAATTCTAATTAAGTTCTTTGAAGTCGACTTATTAGCTAATTTGCTCGCTATTGAAATGTGTGGCAGTCCTTTAATATGTTACCGAAAACTTTTGATCATAATTTGCGGTTGTAAAGTTTTTTACACTTTTGGTAATTTAGAAAAGTTTTGCCGCTTTATGTGGTTGAAGTCCATTAAATAAAGTTTGCATATTCACTGAATTGCTTAATGCGGGCATTACAATTATTACGAACATTATGAACGGCTTTTAAATATTTAATGAGGATTTAAAAATTACTTTATATAAGTAGTATAATTATCATTTGTTGATGTTTTGTGCAAAATAACAAAATATATTTTAAATTAAATTTTGTGCAATTATATTTTTATTCATAATAAATTGAATATTAAATTTTTATTAATTTATAATGTGTCAGGATACAGAACTTTTTTTTTTAAAGGTATTTGATTTCTGTTCCACATATTTAAATTATTAAATTTAGATATTCATTTGGTTAAATGTTGCCTCTAAAATGCATTTAACAGCTTCTGTTGTTAATAAAATAATTTTTTTTTTAATTTTCTTGGTAATCACTGTGTTTATATTTTTATTTTTAAAATAAAAAATAATTTTTATTTTAATTTTATTTTTATATTGAATTTGTTTACATTTTTTGTGTTACCAAATTTGCAATAGAATTTAAAAAGAAATAAATTATAATAAGAAAATAAATAAAATTTATATAAAATTTGGTATATAATTATATATAATATTTACAAAAAAAGAAAATATTTAATTTGTTAAAGAAAAGTCTCGAAATGATCGTCAAACAATTTTTTAAAGTTTTTTCTTTTCTGTTTTGGAATTTTTACATCTTAGTTGATATATATCATTTATGAACTAATGGTCAAAATTTGAAGCAGGTTAAATTTTCATTAATAATAAAGTAAATATTAGATAAAATAGTAAAACGAATATTTAGTACTAAGTATCTAAATATAAATTTATTACACGACTAACCTCTAAAAAGGTGTTTGAAAATATGAATCATAATTAACTTTGTCTTATAAGCCATAAGCCACTAGTGAAATTCAATCTAAATAAAATCTCGAAATATTTTGCTGCGGCAACATAAGCTCGAGAATACGGAATATTGCACGTTAAGACTTGCAAAGTTCGACAAGACGGAGCCGAGCTCAAATTGAGATGGCTGCTTCTGATTTGATTAGCACTGACTGTCGTCCGTGGAGGCTAAGATGGGACTGCGAGTAGCCATGAAATTTTCATTTAACTTTCTCTAGACTACACGTATACAATGGGATTTCACGTGCGTGCGCGTGTGTGTGTGTGTGTGTGTGTGTGTGCTAAGCCAAACATTAACATTATATGCGAAGGCATGGAACTGAAACTAAAAATAAAGACAATGCAATTTTATTGCGCAATTTCGCAATGGCAGCGTCTTGGCAAACGATTTCGCCGTAGGAGCAGATGTATCTTCGGCTGAAGGATAAAGCCAGGCTCTGTGTAGGCAATGCTTTGCGGTAATTTGCCAATGAGACGTGTTGGTCCCGCTGCTTAATGTTGCCTTTTAGCGCAGTTTTATATTGGTTTGCTTACATTCAATTAGGCCAACGCACGAGCGCGTTCAAGTCCCGCCCAAGTGTTCCCTGTGCCTCCCCGCGTATATTACAAGCCAATGAAAGGATAACACGAAAAAGGACAAAAGCCTCAGCATACAGAACAGTTCATGCCACTATGCTCTTCTCTCTCTCCCTCTCACTCTCTCTATCTGTGTCTCCCTCATTCTGTGTGCGTGTGTTGATATTTGAGCTGGCCAGGGTCCTGCCACAATGTGTGTTTAATTGTATATTACGTATACGCCACATTTGACGCATTGTGGGCGTCGCGCGCCCTGCTTGTGCTGTGTGCGCGGCTTGTTGTATTTTGTGGCGTGTATATCTGAATTAACACATGTGACAATACACATCTTCATAAACATGAGTATGTGTGCTTGTGTGTGTGTGTGTGCCAGTTGTAAATTATCGCGCGTATTCCGTTTACATTTGTATTTGTTATTCTGTGCCGGCCTTTATGGCTCTCGAAATTTGTCGAAAATGTTCTGTGTATAAATTTTTTGTTATGGGCCGCGTCTATAATTGCGCGGCTATAATTAATTGCACAACACACATTAAAAATGAAAAATTACTGAACGGCCGGCCAGCCGAGGGTGCTAACTGTCCGATCAGCCAAATGAAACTTATAATGCATTTAATGACTGCAACATTTAATAGGCCAAATGGTCAATAATTAATATGCATTCAGCTAAATATTTCACTGCGCCCGTGTGTATCATTAGTAATGCATTTGTCTATAGAGTTATGAATGCCACTCTTAAAGTATCACATTCTATATAAAGAAACGTTCAGTAAGCAGTTGCTGTCCGGAAAACCCAGGAAAATATCATTAGCTGAGAGAATAACTTACATAATCGAAAAAATTACTTTGTAAACTTGGCATTATTGGGTTAAATGCTTTTCTTTACAGTGCATTTATATGAGAGCCTAGCCCAAACAATTATTAAGTGAGCTGCCTTATAGAAATCCATTTATTGCTCTTGCATGCGATGGCGTGGACTGAACCACTAGATAAATAAAACTGTAATGGAAATGTTTTACTTGATTAAATCAGAATATATGAATCGAAAGCAGTCAAGTAATTAACCCAGTTAAACGCTGTGCGCTTTACATAAATTATTTATTTTTCATATTAATTGCATTTCAATTTGTTTTATTTTCAATTACTTTTAAGCCCATCACAATGAGTGTCTGCACAATGAGCTGAAGTGTGAAATTCAAGCAAAAATTGAATGAATTCAACTTGATCAACATTTCAGTTTGCTGATGCAGTAAAAATGTATGAATGTGTGTTTCAAGTAATTCATAAATGTATGTAAAATTGAATATTTGATTTAATTTGAATTACAGTCCAAGAAAACCCAATGAAGCTTAAAGATTGTAAAGGAAAAAGATATAAGAAATCATAATATGAAAGTGTTTGAGCTATGACCCTGTATTGTTCGTCCGGCCTTCCATTTAAGGTTCTGGTTCAATAAACTCGCGGCATTAATTTGCAAAGGAAAAAGGGACAGCTTTTTGACCGCACTGTGGACCCGTGTCCATTCGGATTATTTGATGTCCGTTAACCGCACAACAATTACGAGTCCTAAGTACAGCGGACCTTCGGGCACTTTTGCTGTTCCAGAGCTCCGACTTTAAGTTGCAAACAGAGACAATATAAAAATAAATGAGAGAAAGCACCTGTAATGGAAAAGGAAAACAGATTGCCCGTGCTTTGCAAGCTTTTAACTGCGATTTTCACGCTTGCATGGCTTTTCACGCTGTTTGCTTTATATACTAGTCAAACATACTCGTATTAAATATATATTTACTGTTTTTATTTCGGGCGCATCGCTAACGTTGGTGCCCTTTCTGCTCGTGCGCTTTGTCTCTTTGAGTGTCTACAAAGTCAGAATCATCATAAAATATTTAACAACCTGAATGCACTCACACATTTATGAAAGTGTAAATATTTAATGATGGATGCCTTGGGCTCCACCTAGCCAGTCAGTCAGCCAGTCAGCCAGTCAGTTAGTTAGACTGCGCTTCCTAGATTTTCCGTATTCGGAAAATTGTTAAGGTTTGCTCGACTGTGTGTGGTTTACCTGAATTTTAATGGGCCCAACGTCGGCTGATTGTTACATGCGGCGTATGCGTAATACGTTCTGTTCTGCCAGCATGCATTGTGAATGATTGTAAATTATTAATCGAATGTGTTTTGCCAATAAACTGCGCTCAGACTACTTACGAGGTTGGCCCAATAAGTAGGCAGAAAAAGTAGAGAAAGATTCCATTTAATCATGGATCGATAACACTGTTATTATTATTATATGTATATATATATTTATATATATATATATATATATATATATATGTATATATATATATATATATATATATATATATATATATATATATATATATAAATACATCTATTAATATTATATAATAGAAATATATATATTTTCATGCATTTTTTGTAATTAATTAAAATTATGCACGAAGCACTCGCAGCACTCATAATTAAATTCGCGATGAATTGAACTTGACATGGCGTGAAGGTGTTGGCCTAAAGGATAAAGTCGCGACAGTTAATCAACTCACGCAGCTGTTAAGCGAGAGAGAGAGAGAGAGAGAGAGAGTGAATGGAAGAGGTAGAGAGAGAGAGGCAGGACAAGACTAGCGCAAGTAATGAAAGCCATTAAAAATGGCGACGGTTTAACACGGGAAAATCGATGGAGCCAACGAAAGACGTGAAAAGTGAAAACTGATAAAATGCAGCACAACACATAGTCCCACACACGCGCGGACACACACACACACACACACACACACACACACACACACACACAGGGATACACACGCGCGGATACAAACACGCCCGCAAACTAAGTGACCCGGTCTTGCGATGGAGTCTGCTATTTTTCATAGTTAGGTCACACACATACACAAACATTCGTGCAGGAAAATTTCTGCAAAAACGGGGCATGTCAACTATGAATTGCTATTTCCTATAAAACGAGGTAGAATCGAAACATCAACCAGGTGCATACTCTTGGCAAGCAACGCTCCAAGTCAATGCTAATGATAATGGAATGTGTTGCCATTTATGTTTGTTTAAGGCGATATAATTGGCTCACCCAGAGTCAACCATTAAGGCAAGCAGCTTATCAATTATGAGTGCATAACATGAAAAGTAGGTGGGTCAAAAGAATTGGTATTCAGAACTTCCAGGAATTGTGTAGGACTTTTGTAATTGCGGAACAGTTGTAATTTAGGACTTATGAATTGGGACTTATTAATTATGAATTTGTTAATTTAAATAGAATTTATTTGTAATTTACATTTAATTCTGAGAACAAGAGTTATGCAACGAGCTTTTGGTTCAGAAAGTAATAAATCAATTCATAATGTCCGAATCTATTATGAAATACTTTTGTAAAATATAATCTAAAATATATAAATATATATATGATTTTAAATACATTAGCAGACATATTAATTGGACAGGCTAATTGAACGGAAACGTCAATAAATTGTTGCTGACAATACCTATGTCGTGACCCTGGTACAACGTTGCGTATGCACATTTTTAAATATATAACATTGTGTCAGCTGGAAGCAAATCGCACTGGCCCAAGGCGCACCCAATGCTGTTCGTCTAACCCTCGGCGCGCGTCTGCCAGTTGACAGAAAGAGCAAGGCTAGAGTGCATTAAAAATTCATTAGACAAATGCATATATAAATATAGTATGCATATATCAAAATACCGCTCCTTGCGCATAAATGTGATAAGCAAGGGAGGAACTGCGCCACACAAAAAAAAAAAAGAGAAGAGAAGAGCAAGGAAAATAGAGTTGAAAAAAATGGTGGCAGAAAAGAAAACAAAACATTTGATTTACGCAGCTTGATGCAAGGCGTTGTTTTGCCTGGTGTTGACAAGACGCCCCATGGTGCGGACAAGGCGCCTCTAATTGGCACCAATTTTGCAGTGCTCCATGCCACACGAATGCCCCCTCTACTCCATGCTGCGCTGATGATCATCAGCATTCGTAGTGGACACTGAGCGCTGGTCTGGCATTTTAATGCTGTGCACGTAGCCCTGGCAAACTAATGGAATTAAACAAATTATTTTATGGTCTGAACAGAAGGAAATGTAAATTTGAGCGCGTGAAACAGCAGGCCGCAGCCATGGTGCCACGCAGCCACGCAGCCACGCAACCAAGCAACCAAGCAACCACAACCACAGCTGCGCTCAGCTGACACTCCTTACGAAGAAAGAGCAGAAGAAGTTCATTGCAATTGGAAGCTGTTGCCAGCTGTTGCCAAGTTAAGCTTCAATTTCAATCCAATTGTGCCTGCTCACTTGCAGGCACTTCATTACTTCAACTAATTTCTCTGGCCACTGTGTGTCGTACGTGATGTCGTTGTCGTTGCCGCTGTCTTTGTTGTTCCTTGTCATACTCTGTTTCTTTCAGAAATGCTGAAACTAGGGTGTAAAGGAGTAGAGTAAATTAAAAAATTTTAAAGACGTGCCAAGACTTTGTTTACCTGCGTTTAGAACTGTTCTACAATAATTTGTTTCATATTTTCAAAATACATTCAACTAATTATTGCTAAATCTTGATATTTATGTTATCAGTATTAGATATTGTATATAAAAGATAATATCAATAAAGTAACGCAATCCGGAAATAATATTTAATCAGCTATTTTTCACCTACTTGTGTGCTTTTTCTTGAAACTATGAATATTGATTTTGTAAACCTTTTTTTATTATCTTAGAGAAGATTTATAGCATCATAGCTCTTTGTATATGATTCTCTGAAGAAGACTCTGTTAAGCTACAAACCTATTATTAACGTTTTTTGAAATCTTAAGTTTGCCGCGGTGAATATGCACGCTTGCGTATGGAAGAGGGTATCATTTGCAGGCTGCTTCACGCCTTCAGCATCTGATTTGTTTGATTTGAGCATGTGGGTGAGTGAGTGTGTGTGTGTGTATGTGTGTGTGTGTGTGTGCGTGTGTGTATGTGTGCTGCCATGCGAATGTCCTGGCCATCATCAAGTTCATTTGGTTGCGTTGTTCTTGAACTTAATGCCACAACTGTGGCAAATGATACACTTTCTCCCCTTTTATGTATCTTCTTTTATTATTTTTATTATTATTATTTCTTTTTTTTTTGCGCTCACTTTCAAGGTTCACTGACATTTGTCGAGCGCTCAATTTGATTAAGTGCGGGGCGCTCAGTGGGAGGCACTCAAGGCGAGCGTGTGGCGTGTGGCGTGTGCCATGTGGCATGTGTAGGTGGTATGTAGGTGGTGGTGAGAGGCTAAGAAGGCGTGGCAAGAATAGCGTCTGGATGCAATTATCTTCTAGCTTGCAGGCGACGCTCCCGACGCGTGCTCAATGCCAAGCAAAATTGCATTTTATCAGCGCGTCGCATTGTCATTGCTGGTGTTGCTGTTGTTGTTTACTTGCGTTGAGGTTGCATGCCCCATGATAATGACCAGCATTTGAATGGCCAACTGTGATTTGCTTTTCGCGCGTGTGCCTGCCACCGGCCCCACGTCCCGCTCTGGTATCTGCAAGTCGAATCTTTAAGCTGGCCGTCTGCACATCTCTTCCATTGCATACATTTCAGCGAAGGTGAACCGTTCGCTCAAGTGGCTGTTTGTTTTGTTTCTGTTTCTTCTTTACTTACATTTTATTTTTTTTTTTGTTTTTGCGTACTAAAACAGAATATGCTACTGTCACACTTAAGCCAAATGCCTTTGTCCCTGTGCGCAGAGATAACAGCGGCCAACAACGAGAAGAACAACCGCAACAAATGCGTCGAGGGACTGCACAAGGGACAGGCAAAGCCCTGAAGGTTTATGTGTGCAGGTGTGTGAGAGTATGTTCTGTCCTAGCATTAGGTTGGGTTGGGTTTGTGTGAATTGTTGTACAGCTGAGTCGTCTCAGACCACATTACAGACACACCTTGCTGGTGTTAAATGTAATTTTTTCTCTCTTTGTTTATTTTTCTCTTTTCTTTTTTCTTTGCTGCTGCACTGCATGAAGGCATGTGCAGGACGTGTGTAAGTGATGACAGGTGCTTAAACGACTCAACAAATTACAACTGTTAATGACTTTAAATTATATTATATTTCTAACTAGAAAATTATAATTTGAACCACTCATAAATAGAAAATAACAAGGCATCGAGTCTTTAGTCAAGAGCTGGCGAAATGCAACATGAGCCACTGCGTGTTCTTTTTCAATGTAGATTTGGGTTCAAATAGATCACATTTAGATGGGCAACGAGTTATAGGTGGATTTTTTAAGTGTTTGTTAGATCCATACGATAGTTTGTATCATTTATTATTATTCTACAACAATTTCACTATTTGTTGAAACTGAAAATGGTAACATATTTGTGAAAATGTAAAAAATATATTTTTAATCCGCTTGTCCGTTTGTCCACTCGTATCAAATTATTTTGGGTTTTCAAGCGTAACTTGAATGTACAATGTTGAAACGCTTAGTGTTGGTTCATGCAACTGGAGTACACAGATTTTGATGTTTCAGATTTTGGTTACCACTCTAATTTGCCCGAGTCTTCAAACTTACAATCTTTTTCAACCAGTGACTTGTACTTTATCAAATACACATATCTGAATGTCATTATTATTCTCTGATTATCCATTAAGAACAGAATTTATTCAATAACTAATTTCGCACAGTAAACCTCACGAGCTCTTTATCGGACACTATCGACAATTTTTCTTGACTTAAACTTCTTTTTGTATGTGCAGAACTTTTCTAAAAACTTTTGTTAAAAATAATGGAATGTAACAAAATAAAAAAAATTCTTAAACTAGCAGCTCCAACGCAGCTGTGGGCACTTGACAAACACAAGTGCTTCTAGAGCATTTCCATATAAACACAGAAACACAGCACACTGCAACACACGAAAACTGTGAGCTAACAGTAGAGAACAATAACAACATGCTTTTAATGCTTTATTACATACACTGTATGTCTGTATGTATAAATATATACAATTTGTATTTGTCTTATTGCCACGCATAATTGGCTAAAGAATATGCTCGGATGCGAGAGCAGTGTTCGGGTGTGTATGGGGCAACTGAAGTGGGCAGTGACATACAAATTAAGGCAGTGACTTGCCAGCTATGTCGTTTGATTCGTATGCAAAGAATGAGCCCAAAATTATGCAACGTAAAATTATAAAGCCCAAAAGCAAGGACGAGCCTGCTGCGGTTGGCAGGCGCACTCTGTTGCTCCTTATAGCCAGCAATGCCTCGTTAGGGTCCAATTTTGTCTCATTTTTGTTGCTGTTGTTGCATGTTGTTGTTTTTCCATTCTTCATTTTGTGTATATTTGTGTATTTTGTGAAGCATGTTGCTGTTGTTTCCGCTGTTGGCTGCTGTGCGACTACTATATGCCGAATGTAAGTAAATAAAGTTACCATGCAAAGTGGGCGAACTGTGGCCTTAACTCGGTCAACGGTGCAGCCTGACGTTGGCTTTAAAGCAACACAAAAAGTCAGCCAACAAAATGTTGGCATGACTGCGGGCATTATTGTTATAAGTGAGGGTACTCTGATTTACTGAAGAAATATGTTGCAGTTATGTAGATCTTTTTAATAGATACTGAAATTTTTCATCATGCATATATATATATATATATATATATATATATATATATATATATATCAATTTATATATAATATAAACTTCAACCACTTACATTTAGCTTAGTATTATTTTTAATAATTTAAAAAATATTTATAAGTAAAACATAATTTAATTCGAAAGCGTATTCAAATGTTAACATAACCGCACTAGTTTTCTTTTGTTTTCCAATCCTTGTTTTCATTAATTTCGGTTTGTTTGTTTGTTAAGTTTATTTTCGTGCAGTGCCCCAAGTTTTGTTCAACTTTTTGACTTTTTGTGCTGAGTTTTTTTTTTGTTGCAAGAAATGAACAAGTTTTCTTTGGTCAGCCAGTCAGCTGCAGCGTTAAACACTCTATGGAAATTATAAAATAATAACATGAAAGTAATAAAAAAAAAAATTGGAAAATTATAATCAAATTTTGTGGTATTTTTATTTCATTCATTTAGTGCCCAGAAGCAGTTGTACACGTGGCTGAATGTTATTTCGTGTGGGTGCTGCATGACAGCATTGTTTTGAAGGGTTCCTAAATAAATGTCTAAAAGGACAAAAGAACGACGTTTTGACCTTTGCATCAACTACTAACTAAAACAAAGCGAGGGCGTTTAGCCAGTTAACACAAAGTGGGTGACTTCTAATGGTTTTTCTTTTTTCACTTCACTAGTTGATGATTTTCTTTTTTTTTTTTTTTCTTTGATGATGATCCCATTCAGCACATGTTCTACATTTTTACTACAATTGCAGTGCGATTTCAAAGTGAAAGAAATAAAGTTTTATTTTGTCAGGACTCAAAGTTGATTTACTGACAGTTGGCGCTGTTTTTCTGCTATCGATATACAAACTTGATGCAGGGCTAATTAAACTGAAGTCGTTTAAGTTTGCCTTAGTTTATCAATTTACTTTATTTACGTGTTTATTAATCTATTTAAATAAATGTCTTTTAAGGACTGTAGCATAAATTCTTAGAACGCCATCAAATTAAACGGATTTTCGCATTAGAAATCTGCTTTATTAAAGCATCAATCAAAATTTCAATATGACAAGAAAAAAGACGAAAATTGTATTTGAGATTTCTTCGCATAGCGTAAAAAGTTTGCCCCAAAGCCAATGTTACTTACTGGAAAAATATTCGTTTTGCGGAGTAGTCTGCAGCCGGCACTTGATATGCAAATTGTTGACTGTCAGGAAAATATGCACATTAATTTTCAGGGCTTTTTATTTGTAAAAAACTTTCTGCTTTTCTTCTTTTTTTTTTACCTATTTATTTGTATTTTATTTTTGCTCCCTGCGTGTTTTGCTCGACTCACGTGTAAAACGTTACACAAAACGTGAGACATAGGAAAAATTGAAAATGAAAATGCGGCAAAGCGCAAGGCGGAGCGCGCACGTGAGCCGGGGTAAAACGCGACAGTTGCATGTGGGCGGTCGCTGTGTAAGTAAGGGTGTGTATGGGTGCGTGTCTGTGTGAGGAGGGGCCGTGGCATTTGTCGCTTGTTAGAGAGACTGCATAATCATATGTAAACGCTCGTATGAGAAAATAAACAATGTAAGGCTGCCAACTGTCAGGCACAGCGCGCTCCATGTTGGCAATGCTGCTGCTGCTGCTGCTGCTGCTATTGTGGTTGTTGCTGTTGTTGTTGTTGAAGTGACGTGTTTGCCCTGCATTTATGGCCTCACCTGGGCGTCCTGTTAATCAGCTCCGGCCGCAGGGTTGCCGCCAAGCAGTCATGTCAACAGTGTGTATGGGCGCTATAAAAAATAAATATATGTAAAGCATTATGAATAATGACAGCATCCATTTATAAACAGCTGCCAGTTAGACAAACAACTCTCTTAACGTTCATATTAATGGCTGCTCAAGACAGACAATTCCACATAATAAATGTGTTGGACGGCAGCATTCTTAAAGCTTCGTATCATTCATTCGCAAAAGCCAAAGCAAGTTCCACGTGGGTCTGTCTAGACAGCACCAGCAGCGAGACTTAAACCTGTAAAGTACAGCTGAGGTAATCGAAACAAGGTTTCCAGAAATTGACGAAAATATGTAACAAAAAATCTTACGCATAGCTTGATTGGCCTAACTCTGCCAAAATACTCTCACATAAATAGCTTGCTCACTGTTGATGACATTAACAATTTACAGGTGTAGGTGCTGAATATCAATGAAACTAAAAATAAATGTAATAGATAAGGTTCAAATTAAATAAATAAAGCAGTTAATATAAGACAGCCAAATAGAAGTCTAATGCCGCCATGGAAGGACAAGCTTGCTTGCTTTTTATAATATTATAAAAATTCATAATAATTATTAGCAAACCGAGCGCTGGATTATAGTTTATAATAAAATGTTGTAAAATATCAATGTGATAAGAGAGAGTGTGTGAGAGTGAGAGAGAGAAAGAGAGAGAGAGAGTGAGAGAGAGCTTACCTAAACATAAAACATTTTTCTATGTTGAATAACTAACATTCTTTCATTGTTCAGGACTTGCACCTATCTATTGTCCACATACTTTCGCACCATTTTTGAATCTTCCTTTTTCCTCTTGCGTCGTTTATCACTTTACCCTGCATATTTGGAGTGTTATAGCTGCCCGCATCAAGCTTACATCATGGCCCATGCTCGGTTTATGTTCGCTCATGAGGTACCTACACCAACTGAGGCACCACCAACTGAATGGTGGACCCATGTGCTATTTCGTTTTTAGTGGCACGTGTTGCTGTTAACTACGTTTATGGGTCCTCTTATGCTACTCTTTCTTTCATTTACCCTCTTTCTATCGCTTCCTGTCAAGCAGCTGGTCGCCCCAAGATAAATGCTCGTAATGACATGTCATTTTCCACTAAATTAACAAAAAAAGTTTTCTGATATGCGCATTTGCTGTCAAGTGGCTGGTAAACATTTTTCCTATCATTTTGCGTTGCTCTTGTGGTGCTTGTTGCTTGGTGTTTCTTTTTTTTTTTTTTTTGCTCAAATTATAAAAAATGGCGTAAAAGTTCTCTGCAAGCAGCAGTTGCTGCTGTTGCACAATCTCGAAGGAGTCACAAAGAGCCCTTCGTAAAATGTTCTGTGGCTGAGCAGGAACAGGAAAGTGCAACGTGGCGTATGAGTGACATATAAAACTTTAATGCACACTTTTATGCGAAACATTTTTGTGGGCTTGGTTTGGTTAGCTCTTCACACACGACGTCAATCTGTGTGAAGTGAAAGGTTGTGGGTGGCATGTCAATGGGTCTTTTGCGTTGTGCTCATAAATTACGCAACCGACACGCCCTGTCATTGAGGCGATGCTGTAAACAAAGCCATAAACTGATATATCCCCGGCCATGACATTCATTTGCCCATTCGCTCATGGAATTCTGTAGCAGCTTGGCTTAAAGCTTATCGGCTTAAGTCAGCGACAGCTTGGCTAATTGTGTTCATTTGCGATGCGACAACGTGACCGGAAATGCGACTTTCTCCCACTTGGCATTATGACTATTTAAATCGCATTTCAAGCAATTGCGACATTTCGCAATCGCTTATGCGTTTGAGCAAGTCGTACGTTTTGTGACTTTCGAGTCGAGTTGCTTTCGAGTGCAATTTGTAAGAAGTATGCCACGCCGGAAATCCGTGCGCACTTTCAAGTGCATTTCCGCTGCAACAACTAAGCCATAATAGCAACAAGAGCTGTCGCGGGGTGTCTCTGTGAGTATGTTCACTCGTTCACTTGTTCACTTGTGTACTGTTCATGCCTGTGGCGCCATTTGGGCTGTCGATGTCGAACGAAACACTGCAGGCACGAAAAATAAAATTGTCATCTTTACGTAGCTGTCCAAAAGCAGCCATGTGGCCCAAAAACCTGCTGCTGTTGTTGCTGTTGTTGCAGCTGCTGCTCGACTGCTCGACTGCTGCTGGAATCAATGAATTGCCAAAGTGCCGGCGCGTGTGCACCGCCAAGAGCCGCTCGAATGTATGCTAAGTATTCGCACATGACATGTGCATTCCTGCTGCAGTTAAAAACTCTTTCATAATACTTCACTGAAATAGCACAGATGCCAAGCATATTGACCGGCTGAGTTCATTAAACAAGTGAAATATTACTTGTAAAATATTAGTGTTGCCTTTCGAAATGCCAACTCTTGGTAAAATAACCGAGTGGCATTTCATTAAAATTATTTATTCAAGAAGCTTAGTTAAGTGTGCTTGACTGATGCAATTCAAATTTGAATAGCAAATAAACAAAATAAAGACTTAGTTTATAAAAAGTTTAATAGTCTGAGATATTAAATTGCTTCTGGCTTTTGACTTTTTCAAAACGCTGACAGTGTTTCAGGCTTTAATTTGAAGAAATCTCTGATATTTCCGGCAAGTGCATCTGACAGTTGGCACACAATCGATTTTTCTGAATCTCCTTCAATCCCAGTTGCAGTTCGTACCAATTTTCGTTTGGATGTTGTATGCAGAACAAAAAAAGTTTACTCAAACTGCGACGAATTGCCTGCGCCAAATAAACGCATACATGACGAAACTTGCATTGAGTATCAATAGCTGAGTGAAATTCAGTTCAGTATTTCACGAGTAAATGGTAAAGCTTATTGAACACATCGACGACTAGATATTGGCAATAGTTTAAACACTTGTAAAAATTTATTTATAGAGGATAGTATTACTGCTGTTCAGTGCGATATAGTAAGACTTTTCTATTAAAAAGATCATTAATTAAAGCTGAGACACAGAATTCAATTATAAGCATAAACTTTAACTCTCGGTTACTGACCTAAGAGAAAGTTTGTATGGTTTGTCCATGCACATGCGCTGCCTTCCTATGGGGCACACGAGCTGGCATCTAACATTTGTTTAGAGTTGGCCACAGCTGAGCTCGGTGCCGCTCATTAATAACAATGAAGCGCATTAAATGTGTTGGAAAATATTTGCACACTTGATGTTGCACGGCTCATTGGGAGGGACAGTGAAACAGACAACTTGCTCGCATCGGAGTATGTCGTTATTTTGTAAAGTCAAACTAATCAATTTTGCGCATGATTGATGCCCAATTGTGCTGCATTCTTTGTTTGAATTGAGCTGAGGCATTTGTCATTCGCATCGAGCTGCTGACCGAACAGTTGGTGTCACAACTTTGTTTCAGTTCAATGCGTGTCCAAAGGCAAAGTTGAAAGCTGAAAGCTCAAATCGCATCATTGATGTGGCTTCAGCCCTTTTTCAAGGGATATTTTCAGCTATTGTTGAGTAGACTTGATTGGCCCTACACTGACTGTTGCTATTGTTGCTGCTGTCGAGCTGCTTTTTAAATTAAAAATTGTTTGCGGAATTTTGTTTAGAAAAAAGAAATATATATGTATATTCGAAAATGCCATCAGCCCGCCTTTTGTCAATCGCCTTTGAGCAGTTAAGGCAATCAAAGATGAATAACCACATGCAGACACCTGCTGTCAGCTTGATATTTAATAAAGCCTCTCTGTTCATTTTAAATGTCAACAGAAAATCAATCCAATTGGCACTTTGCGGTTGCCTAGGCGTTCGAATTTATGAAAATCGCATCGGAAAATCAACAACGTTTAAATTTAAATATCATTTTCTTGTTTTTTTTTTTTTCAACTCTGTGACTTCTTTTTGTTTATCATTTGCGTCATCTTCTACTGATGCAATAATACAAAAATGAAAGCAATCGCTCGAGGCGTTGACAAAACAATCTTTATTCAAATGAGCCGCATTAGAGCAAGCCAGTCAACTCGTTCGCTGTGTGTGCAACTGTGCGTATACGTATTGTGCATGGTCGCGCGGCTAATCAATCATTTGCGAAAATCCTCTCATGCACAACAATCGAACTTTGCTTGTTGTGTATGCGGGTAGTGTTCGTCAAATTGTACCATATAGCGTAGATGCGAAAGGCGTCGCTTGTCGATAAATAAGATTATCAGATTTTATTTAAATAGAGTTTGTTATATTTATTGCTTAAATAACTTTTAATTAAAGGTTTAAGGTTATTTACTTACGAAAAGTCTATATTCAAATATTTATTGGGTAAAATAAATGTGCGAATACCCTGCAATTAAATCACATCGACAATTTTGGTAAACTAACAATTTGAGTGAATGTTTGGAATATATGTAAAACTTAAATTAGGAATTGAATTTGAATTTTGTACATATATTACAGCATTTTTCAAAGCAAAACACATTTATTAATTCTTCTTATTTGTTCTTTTTTGTTTATTATATTAATGAGTATTTTGCTCTTAGCATTTTAATAAATATATAATTTATTTAAACTAATCATGTTGGTGTAGCTCAATAAATGATTGTCTAGGCGCAAATGATAGCCCCACTTTACAGGGTATACAAACAGTGGGAGAGCGGCGACTATTGGCTTATCATGCTCCCATTTGGCTGCCATAAAAACCAGAAACAACTTCATATTTTGTGCACGCGTCGTGTTCGCTACTCTCGAATTTGTTTGCACATTTAATTGACGTGTTTTATTTTTAGCAACAAATTAAACAATGCAAATGCCGCTGTAGTAAAACACACAAAACCGCCAACATTGAAATGCAACAACAACAACAATGACAGAAGAAAATTTTAGCAATATGCGTGCACAAATTTGCCATACATGAGCATGTTAACATGCTGGGTAAACAGTTTTATAGGCGCCGCCTGTTTTTCTTTTGGCTTTTTATGAATATT
Source organism: Drosophila anceps (assembly GCA_035045945.1). NCBI lineage: Eukaryota > Metazoa > Arthropoda > Insecta > Diptera > Drosophilidae > Drosophila > Drosophila anceps. The sequence continues at coordinate 22,624,141 of JAWNON010000225.1, read as the reverse complement.
TATCGCGCAAATTGATTAAATGAATAGCAACAATATGGCCGCAGCACTCGCAATCACATGTCAGCTTACATAAAACTGGGCCTATATATTATTATTTGTGCGAAATTCTACGCAAACTTGGACGCGTGGCTCGAAATGGGATTTGGGGAGGGCGGCATACAAATTGTTGTTGATTGCACCAATAGCCCACTAGCCGATTTCACCTTGAACAATACAGAGGTGCGAAGCTGTGAAAACCGATGCTAAAAACTGCTTTTGGCAAAGCTGTACCAAAAAATGTATTGGATTATGATAGTAACGATCTATTTATGATGATCTAAGAGAATTTGATTTGGTGATCTTTGAGGTTAACGAAGCTAACTGCAAATTGAATATATATTTGAAATGGCGTCAGACAGTAAGCAAAAACTCACACTGAGTTATTACTGTTTTTGTATTTAAAAAAGTCAGTTCTAATGAAAGGTATATAAAAGATAAGAAAATTAAATTAATATATTTTACAGAACAAATTTTCTAATTATGTAGATAAAAACATTTTCTAAAATTATTTTCCAAATAAAATTTTTGTTAAGTATGAGAACGCTTAGTGACCCATACGTTGATGTTTGCCTATCTGTGCGATGCCAGATGTGTTGGCTGTTGTTTTGAAAACTTAACTACTGGCAGCAAATTGTGCCTTGAACTCAGTTTTGACCAGCCATCAGCTTGTCAATGCACTGACAATTGAAGAAAAACATAAACGGCGCTTGTGCGCCCTTCAACCCGTGTGGAATATCTAAAAGCCAATGCACGGCATGCTAACTGGGGGTCAGAGCTGTGGTGGGGTATGGCATTTCAAAATGCAATTCTTGGCGCGAGCCGAGAACCGCGAACCGCGAACCGCAAACCGCAAGAACGAACATCGAAAACGGTTGCAAATTATACATACACTTAATTTATCGCAATATTAAATATTAATTATATTTACATATTATTTATTTACACGAGTTTAATGAACTGCGCCAATGCAAACAAATGTGTTCCCTCCGCCCTCAACACCAGCCCTCTGCCACATACCAGAAGGCAAATAGTCAAAAAGCGTATCGCCTGTTTTGCACCCACAACTCGACTCGTGCTGCCATCTTTCAGTTGCTTGCCTCGTACTCTCATGTAAATATAATAAAGCTGGGCACACTGTAAATGCAATTTTCCAGTAAAACTTGATGCAAATGAAATTCTATATTAAGTAAGTGAATTGCCCTTTTACATAGTTGGCAAATTGCTGGAACGTGTGATTCCTCTGTGCTTGGCCATTTGAGTTAAAAACATTGAAAAAGCTGCAGACAAATATTGAATCAATTATTTACAAACTAATAAAAGCATTATAAATATTGACATCAAGTAAACAATATATATATATATATATAAAATATGATATATCATTTTAAAATTTTAAATAAATATTTAAATAAACAAGTAAGAAAGTTGTAGCGCAGAATACTCATTTTTTGGTCCAAACGCTACCAGCTTCATTTTCCAATTCGCCACACCCCCAATTGGTTTATATATATTATTTTTGTGTGATCAATAGAGGACGTCAATAGTAATTTATTCGTCAAATTTTAAGTCTCTAGCTCTGTAAATTTGTGATCGTATATCTTGCATATTGTTTATCGGATTTACTTTAATTATTGAGCTCATCACTCAAGTGGCTATCTGCACATTGTTAATTGGTATGAAAAGCTTTATTAATGATGTTATTTCTATAGAAATGCTTTTAAGGTCCACTTTGACACTAACTGCAGGTAATAAATCCAATTTGCATGCAGAATAATATTTGACCTGTTTTCCTCTGCCTGAGCAAATGTGTGTGTGTGTGTGTGTGTGTGTGGCGTATGATTGATGTCCGCTGTGGACAGCGTGTGCATGAAAAGTGCATAATTCGATTTGTAATCGATAATGTTGCATGCGCGACACAAGCTGCCAAGCGATTTGTACTAACAACTATACAAATTTTGAACAAGGGACAGAACAGCACTATGCATTATGGCTGGCAAGTGGCTGGGCTTGGGTCAAAGCCTCAATAGGGTTTGTGCCACTGACCCAGTTAAGCCCAGCCAAAGCTGTGAGTTAGAGGTTAAAGCACGCCAGGACATTAACCTACTTTGCACACACAATCTTTTTCTCATTATTTGCACAGCCACTCAGGCAGTTTGGTTGGTTGGTTGGTAATTTAATCCTTTCGTTGCACAGCATCTTTGGTAGCTGATCGTTTGGGTCGTAAAGATTAATGGCCAAAAAAATACAGTGTGGGTATTAAATTCGCTTTAGCCACGTGTCAGCCCGACAGCATCATAAAACACCAAGCACTGTCATATCACACATACACATAACATTATCATCAGTTCAGCGAATGTTCTTTTTTTTCATATTTTTTTTTTTCGTTGATCGATCGCTTAGTTGGCACGTGTAGAAAAATGCTTGGCAGATCTATATTTCTCTCGCTCTTTCTTAATCTATTATGTATCTCCTCTTTGCTCTTACTCATTTTCCATCTATCATTCAGCACTTTTTCTGTCACGCTTCTTGGCTTGTTTGTCCAGTTGATGACGCTGTTGCCTCCGTCTTAGCTATTAAGCCCATTAACTATTAACACCTTCGTTACGCACACACCCGCACATAAAAGAAACTTGAATCTGGCTAATTGCGGTTTTTATTTTATGAATGTTTTGCTTTTTTCACACATATTTTTCCATTTTATATATGAGACACAAATATTGTTGACACACAAAAAGTTTGCTTATTTTCTGAAGATTTCTTCTATAAATAAATAAAGAAAGCTGGGCAGGACTTGATATACGTTTGAGTAATGTCTTTATGAATTGCTTAATCGTGCATCAGTAATATTATTTTTATATTCACTATACTTCTCAGAATATTCTTATTGAATTTCTCGATGATAATTTTTCAATGCGTGCAGATTATAATTGATTTCAGTTATTTTAAGCCCGAATGATATATTACACTGAAAAACAATTTATCCATGTGAATGAACTTTACTAAAAATAATTAACAATAAATATGTATCTACCAAAAAATATAATATATTTATGTATATTTAAATTTAAAATTTTAATTAACTTTTTTTAAATTATTTTGTTTTTTTTTTTTTTATATATGAATTCATATATTTTTTTATAGTTAGGATATACTGTATTTTCCAAAAAATTTCAAACTTATTTTTAAAATTTGATTCAGTACATAATTGTTTATGCATACTGTCTCATATAGCTTGTTTGTATAGGTAGAGTTATTAATTAAATAGGTACTAATTAGAACAGATCCTGCTACCAACTAATTTGAATAATCATATACTTTAACTCACGATACATATCTACTATTTTGGGGATGATATGTTGGCGTTAGTCAAGATTTCACCTTGCGCCTTTAAGGTACTTATATATTCAAGTCCAATTCACAGCTCGATTTGCACATCGTAAACCATATCATTTTTAAGATGCGTGATTTACTGAGGTTTCTGGAAGCAGAATTCAGAATTATCACGCTGTAGTCGTGTGTGAACAAAATAACCAAAACAAAGTAAAATACTTACACATGAGTATATTTATATATATATATATATATATTTATATGTATAGACTTATATATATATATATGATACATAGTACCCACGTCTAGCTGGTGCTTCAATAAATCTGCAGTTATTATTCTTTTGACGCACCACAAAAATTTCCAATATTATATGATTTCCTTTGGCAAACAAAGCCTGTAAAATTCCAAATTGATTTGCTGCAAAATTTACGGGCTTGACAACCAAACGATTGAACACTTTTGCGGCATCGCGTTGTGTTTATCAATGCAATGCTGGCCTTAACTGTTGTCAATTAAAAATTATGCCACGCTATTCCATTTATACAGTGGGCAGGGCAAAACTGAGTCAAAACTTTTCCTCAAAAGAAATCAACTTAATTGCCCAGACGGCAAATTTTTAATTGCTTTTCAATGTCGCTGACGAAGAGCAAACACATTTTTTATTCATACCCTATTTGCATATTTAAGGGGTAAATGGAATAGAGGAGAAAAAAAAAATACCCGGCTATAAATAAATTTACCATGAATATAAAACTATTTTCTGTAATCAGAAAAACGTAGTAAAACTTTTGCGATTGGTACACGTTTTAGATGATAAGATATGAATATTCAAAGTTAAATAAATACAATTTGATATGAATATCTAGTGACAAGAAATATATATCGTACAGTAGCTATTCAGATTAATGTTTTCTGTCAAAGTTCATAAATTTCGATTTGCCATCATATTTATGTATGCTAACATGCTAATTAAGTTCTATAGGGTATATCATGCACTCTAATTTATTTCTTTTTATTCTTTTTCTTTCTTTTTCTTGTGCTGTACAAAAAGTTGAGTTTAAAGTTCAACTTAATGGAGGGTAAAAAAGTTCATTTAATTTGCTAATTGTTGCACTTGATGCAAAATTTGCGTGCTGCCACTTGAGGCACTCGAAGGAGTGGCCTGCTCTTGGGCTCCATGGGGAAATTAGTCAACAAAGGCCGCGGTTTGATGTAAGCGAAAATACATTAAGCTGTCAATCTTCATTTCAAACTCAAAACACACAGAGAAACCGACAAGTGTCGGGCACCGAAAATATTTTGGCAAATGCTTCGCAGTATTGGATCGAAGACGCGTCCTCAGGGGGAGAGAGAGATGGTAAGGGAGGGACAGATGCCACCAGAACGTTGAGTGGCACTTTTGAACTTTGACTGTCACTGACGTCGCTTTGCTTCAATTGATTTCTGTTGATGCCGACAGGCAGCCGAACAGACCGACTGTTTCACATATAAAGTGCTGTCCTCTAGTGCCCACACTTGGCTGTCAGGAAAAGGACAACTGAAATATCGCTAATGTTCGGCGCATAAATCGACTTAACGTGTATTCTTTGTTAGCTTTGCACTGTGCTACTTTTTACTTATTCGTATCGACTTATTACCTCAAGTCAATCACGAGTCATTCAGGTGCGAGTTGGTCGCACTTGAGAAATTGTAATGTATTAATATTTAATTCAGTGACAAGAAGTTGGCAGAATAAAAGTGAAACTAATGGAAAGCAACGGTTGTGCATCAACCTAAAATAGAATTCAATATGAAACGACCTTGGTCAGTGGCACTGGTGCATTAAACCCCTTAGCCCCACGCACAGGGTAGCTTTAGTTCACATTTACATTATCATTCGTTTGATATGGAAATGCGCAGAAATAATAAATATATATTTTATGAACTGTGAACATTTTCTTGTTATTTATTTTGATTTATTTTATATTTTGAATGTTGTATATCTGTATATAGAAAGGGAAAAAAGTCACATGAATGGAATTCGGAGTATTTCAACATCTGAAGCGAATTTGTATTATTCGGAATAAGTTGAATAAATTACAAAAATAGTTTCATGTCTGCTGATTTAAATACAAATATTGTAGTAAAATAAATAAATAATAAAAAATATAAAGAAATAATAAATAAATAATAAAAAATATATGTCAAGTAATATAATTAATTTTATTAATTGTAAAAATTGAAAAACTTCAAATTCTTGACAAATTATAAAATATGGGATCTCTTCAAAGAGGATTGAATTGTACGATTCCTTCAGTTGGAATTTTTAGAAAAAAATAAATAAATAAATAAATATAAAATTTAAAATATAAAATTCTGACAAGTAATTAGTTAATATTAAAAGTAGGAAAACACCTCAAATTCAAAGAAAAATGTTATGAGTAAACGTCTGCAGCTGATATCTTAAGCAGCATCCAGTGGTCAAGCGCTCTTCAAAAAGCTGAGTGTGAACCCTTTTTTGCGGTAAACGAAACTGATATAGATTGATTTATATTGACACTATTGTTGTTTGGGTATAATGTGTATATCTTAAGGGAAGAAACAAACAATGGGTCAGATGACCTGTCTGAAGCCTTTGGGACTCAGGATTGTGTAGTGCGTGTGCTTGGCTTTGGCAGTGACTAAGTTAAATGATGACCCACTTGACTATAAAACCGCACAAGTTTTTGTTATTTATGAACTTTGTCATAAACAAGTGGCATAACTTAGATATGTAGCTGCCAACCTATTGACAGAGCTAGAGCCTATTTGTGTGCATATAAATAAATATAATGTCCATGACTGCTAGTCACTTTATTTTATATTTATATTAAGCTCGGAGACAATTTCCAGCAAGACACAAATTGCTTATAAGCTGGCAAACTAGCAAGCAAAAGCAGAAAATAGCACCACAAGCCGCTTGGCATTTCTTATGCTGAATATTTTCTTCGTACCTACTTTTGATATTGAAATGCTGTTTTCCTGCTTACCTTTTATTTGCAGTTTCCCTGTCGCATTGTTCTTTCCATCTGCCAGCTGGCAGCCAATTTCGTGCCCGGACAGAGACTGTGGACCAGCAAGGAAAACGACTAGTCCAAGGTTTGCAATCAATTCGCATTTCGCATCAGCTAACTATGATGACATCTTCATAATACTCTATTATGAAAATAATACCTATTAAAAATTGTTTACCTAAAAATATAAAGTAGAGTAACATTAGAGATTTATAAATTTTATAAATAGCTAAATTTATTGACTTCTTTAAATGATGACTAATATATATGAACATATTTGATTGAAGTGTGCTCAGGCCAGAAGAGGGCATTAAAAATGCAATAGTTATTTACAAGAAAAAATTCCCCGCTTCGCCTTTTAAGTTTCAGTTTCTTGATGGCTTTGCAAATGACTTGACGTGCTTCCTCTTATAACTATTCTTTGTACATTCTTGTATGTCTCACAAGTACTTCAATGAAAATTTCCGCAAAGTAAACAAATATCAAAACTGTTTGTTAAGTGTATTTGCCTCGCAAAACTTTTCATTAGTTCCCTATCATAGCGAACATTTCAATCAGATTTTTGTTTGAGCCAATTTATATACATATATGTTTGTGTGTGTGTGTATGTGTGTGTGCGTGTGTGCGTGTATATATACCATAAATAATAGTTATTCTATTGGCACGTGCACACCCACATACCAACACATACCCACACACACACACTGTAAGGAAGCCAGGCGGGCACGTGTGCATAAACACATCGAGACTTTGGCCAAAAAAATTCATGAAATTCTCCTGTCAGTTATTCCAAGAGTTATATATTGAAAATATCTTAGTTCATTGTTTTGCTTTTGTGTAAAGCTTTTGTAGCTGCCTGGCATTACCAACGAAATGAGTTTTGGCAATCGAAATTGCAACTTTTGATTAGCACATTTATGTAATAATCAAGTTGTGCTCAGCCTTGAGCCAGGCACTCGTAAATATTTGGCTGATTGATGGACAAGGCTGAGCTTACGCTCCTCATTTAATGCGAACATATATTTTTCTATTATTATATATATATATATATATATACAAATATATATTTATATTTATTCTTGTTGGCCTCTCCAAATGGCACTTCAGCTTATTTATTGTCCTCATTCTTATGCTGTTGCTGGGGGGTAGACAATGCCTCGTATTTACTAACTGGACGAGTGTGTGTTTAGCTTTGAGTTCTGAGTGCTCTCCACGCTGAAATAGCTAAGCATTCTGCCTATGCTTGTACTTAGTCTAGTTTGTCCATCTGTCTGTGCATCTGTTTTTGCAAGTCTCAAGTTTTCCGGCTGGCGAGAGAGATTTTTGCTGGAGAGCCATATGTAAGAGGTTAAGGAACTACATATTAAGGCAAAGTTAAACTTAAGTTTAGTGCACTTGACTTGGAGTGTTAGGGAAGTGTTCATCGAATATGTATGGACTGTAACAGCTGTACAGCTTTCATAAATGGTAATGGACTTGTGCTTATATGATCAATATCTACTATTGTGATGTCGCTTCTCGCATCAAGTAGCTTTAGAAGGCAATTATCTAAGTACGTCTGGTCTCCTCGATAGTTGAGAGCATTATGAAAACTCGTCAAGTTGCCACTTTCCCCAAGCTGCACAGTTTTAAAAATTAATTAGTTAAGGGCCGGCTGGCTCTCGGCGGGTCTGGAGTAAATTGTTGGCCGAGTGTGTTAATAACAGCTAACAACTGATAAGTGCAACCTATATTTTATTTTTATAACTACCTCAACTTCCTGTCTCAGTTATTTAATGAGGTCATCGCATAATATTTTATCAGCGGATTTACGCTTACGATACGTTAGTATTAAAAGTTTATTATTCATTTCATGGTTTATTTAAAATCATGCACTGTTTAATGTTTCATTTAATTTTATTACTTTATAAACATTAAATGTCAAATGAGATCTATAGGATTTTGCACTCGACTTGCATATTTTATGGAGTGCAACTCACTTAACAGCAAATTCCTCTGCGCTGCTGCTGCTGTATTTTTGCTATTATATCTCATATTTCTAGTGACATTTTTTTATACCCTGTGACCATAGAATGCTTGCAGAGGTGATATTACTCAAGAACGTAGGAATGAGCAGATACTCGGGAAGCAGAAAAGAAGAAAATAAAATTTTATTTTCAATATATAAAAATTATTAATTCTTATTAAGTATATCAAATGCATGTTTAGATAAACCTAAACAACATTCTAGCTGATTACGGGGTATCTGCAAGTCAAGCGAACTTGATTGGATCACTCCTTAGTTGTTTTATGATGCTATATTAATGCTGCAATCATAAGGTGCCATAAAGTGAAGCCACTTCAAAAGCAGACGCAGATAGAACTTTGCAAGAGCAACAACAACGGCAACCATATCCGACTGACTAGCTGAGTCTGACTAGATACCCACACACGCAAAAAAATATACACACACACACAGACACCCATAATGTAGTATATGATGTTTAGCACTTCTTATATTTGTTATTGTTCTGCTTAAGCGTTAAATTGTTTATTTTTATATCAATATATATGTAAACATTTTGATGGGCAGCTATGCACATAAATCTTGGCCACTTAAACGAACAACCATATTGGCCAAAAAATGTACCGCCAGCTGCGCCAAAATATCATATTAAAAATTGTTGCATCTTAATTGCATTTTAATCAAAGGCAAACACAGTATATAGTATATAGACTCGTTCCACAGCTGTGCAAACACTTTGTTCATTTCTAATAGGGAGAAAACAGTGAACAGGGTACGCTGTTATGTTGATCTGCTAAAAGACTTGTCTGATGTCCAACATTAAAATTCATGCGTCAGCTAAGTGTCAGCTCGTTGGAAATTGCTAATCATGCGGGCCAGTTATGGGTTTGTTGGATAAACAAACATTAACAATGGGGCGAAGAGTGTGTGTAAGCAAAAAACGAAAAAAATAGTAAAATATGAGCAATATGTGATGTGTGTATTTAGGTTTCGACTGACTCAACTAAACTATTCCATCAAAAAATATAATATATATATATGCTATACATAGGTATAAAATGGAAATTTAGAACTGGGTCATCAATTAGTGGCGGGGCTGCAAAGCTGAATATGAAAGATTTATGAATATAAATATTTAAATTAATTAAAAAATTGTGTTAAGAGTCAAAGAAAAAATTCCAAGAAAAATATTTTTTTTTATTTTCAAAAAGTATAAAAATTTATGTGTGAGTTGTAAATGATTTTTGGGTAATTTTGCTTATGTAATAGACAATATATTTTTTTTGAAATTGTTCTGAGCTACCAAGTAAAATGTAAATGTAAATATTATTCTCAGGCAAATGTCTTAAAGAGGTATTTGTGTAGCCCTAACATAAGCACATTCAATACTTTATGAGATAGACGTCACGTTTGCTATTGCCATGTTTTAAGTTAGAACCATTCCTTTACAGTTGAATTCTATAAAAATAAACATGCAGCCAGCGTATACAAAATTATTCGAATTACGCATACGCCGCGTGTGCGACTGTTTCCTCCAGCCTGCTATTAAGACATGCTGTGCGACAGCAACACATATTTGCCGGCACATAGTGTTCATTCAGAGACAGGTGAGCACATACACATAGACACGCACTTGTACTCGTTCATTCATTAGAAAAGTAAATTTCATGCTAGAACAAAATAAAAAGAAGAAGAATATGGAAATAGAAAGAAAAATGTTGGCCGCAAGCCAACTGAAAATGAAGGCAATAGAAAACAGAAAGAAAACGAAGTATAAAAAGTTGTTCACGTTTTTCTGCCGCCTGTGGTTTGCTTTACTTTTGTATTTGTGTTGCTATCAAATTTTGCAACAACTAGTGGGCTCTTCATGACGTTATCAGCCAGCTTGTCGGCCTGTTCGTGAGAGTGACTGCCGTGTGCCCTGTAACCCTTGACGTCTGTCTTGACTTTTGCTTGTTTGTCAAAGGTTCGGCAATTACTTACATTTCTGTGTCATTATTGTTGATGTTGTCGCCCAACGTGCTCGCCAAAAAGTCACAGTTAGCCTCGTACATCACAGTTTGACACGGCTGCGGATCTGCCTCCTCCGTTTGGCTAGATGAATGCCTTGCGGTTGTTGGCCGTTAACGTTCGGCATTCAACGTTAGCGTTGACGTTGACGCTTGCCGGCTGGATTGCCCTTGTTTTCCTTCATGTCATATCGATTTTCAAATTTGCGCCCAGCTCCAATTGGACCTCGTGTCCAAGTGTCATTTGACTGACGGAACTCGTGTTTGCGAAATTGTCGCTTGTCGTTGTTCTTGTATTTTATTTCATTTCTTTATTTCTTTTATGTTGATTCCCTTGTTGGCTTAAAGGTGTTAACTTTATCACACTGCCCGAACCAAATTTTCTTTTTTATTCATGTATTTATTTATTTATTTTTTTTTTGTTTTGCATATTTCAATTGTATTTCGTGTACACACAATGTAAACACTTGTATTCGCATTTTTTATCTTATTATTTTTTTTCCATTTCACAGAAATGAAAAGCAATTTGATATGGCAAAAAAATGCGAGTATACGCTTAAAATCATTTACGGGGCATTGCACAATTTATATAATTTGTGTTAAATGACATTTTTTTATGAAAGCCGAAGGAAGAGATGAATAAATTTAGCCGAATAGTTTATACTCTTTTAATGCTTATAATGGCCATTTATATATACTTAGCTGATCAGTTACTGACAGCTTTGTTAGTTATTTAAGAAAAGTTTATCTAGCAGTAAAAAGTTTCTAAAAGTAAAATATTATTCAAATTATTCGTATATTTTTGTGACAAAGTTATAAGAGTTGAAGCATGATAGAGATAATTTATAAAATCTAACATTTCTCTTCTTTACTCAATAATTTTTTGATATGTATCTGACAGCTTGAGTTACACTTAAACAATTGAGTTCATATTGCAACAGTAGATTTTACGTTATAAGCTTTTCAGTATTGTTGGCACAACATTACATATTTGATGTTAAAAGTCTGATATCCAGTCTGGGCTTAATATGTTAACTCCCTTGTCTTTTGGTTTGGCACGTACCACTTGAAGTGAATGTTGCAGTAAGAAATCATTTTGAGCATTGGTTTTGTGTGTTTCTTGTCTGAGTCTTATTAAAAAGTAACATGGCTATGAATATGATAAGTATTTCATAATATTAACTTTTTGATTAGGAATTTAATAAGCGCTGGTGCTGTAATGGAATATTACTTCAGAAAAGCCACTGAACTATTCAAGGCTCGTTAGAGATAAGTTGTGGATATACTATGTTATCTGCTACTGGTTTATATTTACAGTCAGTTTTTTTTTTTGTAATTGAAATGGGCGTTGACTTAGTGCACTCTCTTCTCCTCTTCCATTTATTTTCAGCTTGGCTCATTGATTTATAAATCGCAGTTGCCTTGTTTAGTTTAGCTCTCCGCTGAGCAAGTATTTTGCCAATGAATGCTAGATAACCGGTTATTAGGTATTGTTATTGAGGGCTAATCTTTGGTAATACTCTCACTGCCCGCCTTCCATATCCGGTAGAGCCCATTAGATCTTAATTACAGTAATTGCAGCTCTCTGAATATGCATTTTGGTATTGGTTCAGGGGGTCCAATTGTTCGGTGATTTTCTAGAAACTACGTCAAATGGTCAAAGTGCTGATCGAGTAATTTGCCACTAACTTAAATTCATAAAAGTCCAAGGAACAGTTTCTATTGTGATTTCAAATGCGGTTTGTTGTATTTCTATTTTTTTTTTTTTTGTGATTTAGCTTTTTGCAACGTTGCAATTTTCCACACGATTGCATTTTATGACCGCAAAGGCAATTATTATAGCTGGCATTTGGGTAATTCAAAGCTCTGACTAACACGCTTTTTGGCATAGAATCCAGTGCAATGAACCCAATTGCAAAGTTTGAGAAAACAATTCAATTATAGCCACAATTGCGAATACGTTTTCGATTACACGCCCTATTGGGACGACACAAATATTAAAAACAAAACTCACAACAACAACAACGACAATTAAAGTATAAGCAAATCGCCTGTTAATACTTTCGTAGTATCAAACAGTTAGTTGTACTCTATAGCAAGGCAATCGGAATATTTTCATTTAACTTGATTCAAAGTTATTTAAAATAACAATTACAGTTACAGTTAGAAGCAAATTCTTTGATTGTTAGAAACTCACAATTTGTGGCTGACATAAAATTTGTTTACATCAGATATGTATAGTTCAACTCTATTTTGCCTAAAATTCAAGTTTAAGGCAACCCTGAGTAAATAATTAAAGACTTTTATGTGTACAATAAAAAAAATCTTTAATTACTTGCACACCTTGTTTAATGCTCTTGGCTCGCGACCGTTTGTAATTCCCTAAAGATAACGAAAACTTTTTAGTTTACTGAGTCTTGTCATATAAATTATTTTATGTTGAATGTTCTAGGTTGTTTTAAGAAATAAAAATTTGTGTTAAAAGAGTATCTGAAATGCTTGCCAGTTAGTGCATTTGAAATGCAAAGAATAGAAACGTTTTTGTTTCAACAATTCTCTCGGACGCTAACGGAAATAAATATATAGAGCCAAGTGCAAAATAGTCAGGCGTTCCATGCATGGAAATAGACCTCGTCATGGCATTAGCAATAACAACAAATAAAAGAACAAGTTTATAAACCGCAAAATGTTTGCGAATAAAAGTTGAACTTTGTAACGACTTACAAGTTATACTTTTTTTTAGTTCGGTTCAGTTAGTTTTGACAGTTAGTTCGTCATTGTTTGTGGTGGTGGGTGAGTTTTCAGGCAAAACCTGCGAAAAGTTGATCATGTGTTAAATGTAAAAACAAAAAAGCAAAGCTGATAATTATTATATTGATGTCCCATTCATTTATGATAATTTTTATAAATCTATGAATATTTTACATGGAGATGACTATGGGGTTTTATACAGTTTTATAATGAAAATACTCAATCATACTGCAAACATCTGAGTGAGCTTTCAAACTCATGAATATGCAAATAAATTCCCAGACAGTATCGAGTATTTTATATTTATTTATAATCGATCCAAGTCTATCTCTGACTATATAGCGCACTGTCAAGCCCATTTAGCTGACATTTATTTTATTTATTTTTTTTTAATTTTGTGCACAATTTTTTCAGTCAAGATTTATGCCACTTGATGGCCTTCAGCATGGTATCTTTTTATTTAATTTATTTTTTGTTTCTTGTTCCACTGCGGCTATTAATAGCGACATCAACCTCCAAGAGGTCACAGCAACTGCAGCTCATACACATCATTTAACCAGCTGTAAATTATAAATAACAGCAAGTTGTATTTTTTATTTTTGTTAAATTGTTTTACAGGGCTGCTTAAATTGTTAAAGTGCCTGCCTGCCCTGACTACCTGCCAACAACAACAACAACAACACAACAAGAGAAGTCAGCTAAATATAAAAGGGCAGCATAAAAGGCCGCGTATTTGCCAGCTGTGACCGCCAGAAACTTAACGTTTACTTTTAGCCATTTTCATTAAATAAAATGGGGCAGCTCATTGGGTTTAGCTAGCCGTATACAAAGTCTGTTGTCATTAATTAAAGGTCAGTTATAGGCTGCACTTGTTTTTGTGGCTAAAAGCCTAACGATTTCTCGTTTTAATAAGATCATAAGAATATACCACAAACATTTTGATGCTCTTCCAGCTGGTATTACAAATGTATCATTAAATATGTAACTCAGAAGAAAATCTCTTCAACACTATATAAATTATATCAATTAATTTCTATATTGAAATTGATTTGTATCTTCTATCCTCTGAGTCGTGAACATCTGCACAAAGTTGATATCGATTAAACAGTAAAAATATTTCAATGCCTGTCCACAATTTTTCTTCTTAGCATAGATTTCAATGGATAGAACTACATAACTTTCGTGATACTGGAAAAATATGTCAAAATATCGGTATGAGAAAGACAGGACGGAAAATATTTGTATTTTGTTTTTGGGCTAATGCTGTCCTTATTAGCTTTAGTGTTCCATATTCAAATTTCCTTAAGAGCAATATAATAGAAAAAAAACTGTTCATGTGTGAATCAAATATTCGCTTTGTCTTAGTTGGTATTTGCTTTAATATTTTTATTTTTTTAGCGCCGAGGGGCGTGTTCTACATATTTAGATAGTCTGACCGACATTTAGCCCAGTGTATGTGCTGGCTGAAGGCTGCAGGCATGTTGTTACCAAGACTGGTAGCTAACAACCATAACAAATGCAAATATTTGACCAAAGTAGTTGCAAATCACACAGTTAAGTATTCACTGGCTTCTGATAAGGTCTGCTGATAAGGGGCAGGGCTAAAAACTGATTTGTATCTTCGCCCGTTATAATGTAAATATCACAAAATAATTTATCAAACGAAGAATTTATCATATCGCGCTACTCGAAAGTAATTTGACTGTCAGGCGTGGCGTCTCGAACGGCCCCATTATCACTTTCAGTCAATAGCCGCGTGCATTACTCCGATTCTCTATCTGCTATATGTCATATGTGGGTTGTCTGCAGATTAGATTTGTATAAGTTTCCAATGGAAATTAACCAGCTAATGAAGTGACTCATGCTGTGGTCTCCCAGATAAAAGCGATCTTGTAATTGAAAGCGAAAATGTATGCCAAGATAGCTGCATGACTAGATATCATTCGTTCACTTCAGATTACAGATAACATATAGTTATCTTCGTACGTTTTAGTACATCTTAATATTTTTATACTAAGAATTAAAATAATGTTCTCATTTATCTCCTCATAATGTTATGATTAGTTTATGGGCAGAAAGAAAGAGATAATATATTGTTTATTGAAAAAATTCATAAAAGTTAGCTTATATAATATTATTTAACGACATTCTTTGGGAGTATTGGGATAGGCAATTGAGTCAGCCAAAGATACTTCAATCAACCATATTATTCAAACTTTTTATAACACTCATTTTCATTAAATTTCATCAATTTCATTAATTTTAATTAGTATTAATGCCTTTGTAAGCTTTCTAAGTTTGCTTATCGTTTCGAAATTCCAATAATTATGAATCATTGTTTGTCTACTTATATGCAAATATGAGTATTTCAAACTTCGCTATCATAAGACTGATAATTTTCTGGAGTGCGCCTTAAGCTGAAGCATATCAATCAAATGGGAAGTACTTGCAGAAATGTTGTGATATATGACTTTTAAAATCCCTTAACGATTCACTCGCAGCTGGCCGCAAGTCTGGGCTCAGAACTTTGCTTATCTAAGGTGAACAGACGATCGCAGAAGGCCAGTTGTCAGTCAGTCAGCTTGATATTGGAATTTATAATTAATGTTCAATAACTTTTCAATTTAGGCGCATTAGTAAAATTTGACTTCCGAAATGTGTTTTCTGTTGATGTGTAAACTTGTCAATCAGCATAAATCAGACACACTTTTTCACTAGTTCTTGGCGCTAAGGCCATACACATTTATATACGTATTATTATATATCTAAATATTACGACTAATATTTCAACATATTCTATAGACACGATGCGACGCGGAACTGAATGTAGGTCAGTTTGCGTGCATGGCGTGTTGTCCAGCTATAAATAAATGCATTTTTGTTTTCATTTCTGAATTGCCTAGTAAATACAAACAGAAACAGAAATGAAAACAGAACAGAGCAGACCAGAGCAGAGCAGAGCAAAACTGTGGGCACAATTTTCAATTGAATGGCGTAGGAGTCGCTGACCTTGTTGCTAAAGTGGAAAACTGGGAAAAACAGGGGCAAGTCCACACGCGTCAGAAGTGGCCAAGCCATTGGCCTTAAGCATGTGATGTGACAACTGTCCAGACTCTAGCTTAAATGAAGCCATCGACTGCTCATCTTTTCTTTTTTTTTATGTTTGAGTTGTCCTGCCAACATTTTTATGCGAAATAATATTCCAGCATGTGCATGAGCATGAGCTGTAGACCGCGAACTTTGTATGCCGGAGGCATCTCTATTGTCGATGGCCACTCACATGTGTCAAACACTTTGACCTCAACGTGGCTAGTGGCGAGCGCTAGCTATATATTCTTATTTTTTATTCTTTGCATTTTTGTGTCCCCAATAGCTAAAGAGGGAGCGCACAGATCTGGTTTTTGCTTGGCCAACTCTTTATATTTGCTCTTTAGTACATATACAGAAGCAACAGAATTGAAGGCGTTTTAGAAGCGTCCTTAAATTTGGTTTTCCTCAAGTTGTATGGCTTGAGATATTTTACTATCACTTTTAATACAATGTTATTATCCAGCTGGACTATGTTTATTTACGGGGTATCTGCTAGTTCTGTATAATAATTTACTTTCGGTTTTGTTTTGCCGTTTGGGTAACTTGATGCTGGTAGCCAAAATCAGACATCGTCTGCCCCGGCGTTAAGTGCAGTGAACTCGTTCGTTTGAATCGTTGTGCGCTTTTTGCATAAATTCGAGACGATCTACATAACAAAACGCCGACTAAAGTGACACACTGGAGGGGCTGCTAATGAGATATAGATAATGTAATTAGAGAGCTTTGACAGGTTGTCTATGGGCACACAGGTGTCACAGCACTCGCCCCTCGGCACTCAATACCCATCGCCCACAGTTCATCATCATCAATTGCATTAAACTGTAATCGATGGCTCGGATATATGACCTGATTTTTGCCATTTGCTATTGGCCTTTGGTTAGACCCAAACTGTTGATAGGACTACGGTTATTGGCAGCTATGGTTTTCGCCCATTTCAGTAAGTTTCAGGTGGCTTGCACCTGCGCTGCTGTGTTCCCTTAGTTAAAGTAAATTTTTATGTTATAATTGGCTAATTACATTGTTTGAGGGTCGGTAAATTGATTAGGCAACTGTTTCATTGGCTTGGAAAATGTTAGCAGATGCCAAGGTCACTCCATTTGGGTCAATTGGCAGCTGTTTTGGATTACAGAAGCGAGAGTCACCCTGCGCTAGTTAGTGTAAACTGTAATTACAATTAGAATATACAAATGAGGACTGTGGTGTTACACGCAATAAATGCATAAATATATTGGCGGTTGAATAATTGGTCTGCAATACCTGATTAGCTTCGTGTATAATTAGGAATTATGAATAAAATATTATGTAAAATCATAAATATAAAGTGGAGATGTATACATTGAAGTATGGTCAAGCCTATACTTTATGGAATCGAAGGTGCTTTGCTATGCCTGCCACTAGTTTTCTAAAATAACATTATAACCGTGCGGTAGTGCTAAAAAAAGTTCCCCTTTTATTGTACTTTTTTCATAGTTAACATTGAAGTTAAGCATATCTCTGATTGATATGATCTATTTGTATAGGGGGTAAATGTAAGTACTCATGATTATTGTAGGCTGAGTCATTTTCTGTTTCCTTTCCCCAAAACTGCCTATATAGCTACTCATCTGAATCAAATACGTTTAGTGTCAGTCAGGTACATACGTCGTCATTGCTTGCACTTGCTCAGCTGTAATAATGAATGATAATCTTTTTCAAACGGAGCAAGTCATTCTGTCGATGTCATTAGCGGAAAAGTAACTGAATCTACATGAATTGAAGAATTTGCGTGCGTTTCTGTTAATGTTATGACTACCGCCATATCAAATTAAACACACGCGATTGCCCATTGGGTATTTTGAATTAGAGATGAGAGCGCAATACAAAGTCGAGACATAGAGATGACAACACATCAGTAATCACGCAAAATACTATACGATTCAGTCAGCTGTTATTTCGATTGACTATTGACACTAACCATATGTTGCATGGTTAGTGGTGCTATTGAAGTTTGTTTGCATTTTTTTTTAATTCTTTCATCTCTAACAAAAAAGTCTCACAACAGTTTGAAATTTGCTGAGTTTTTGCATATTTAATTCACTCTTTGGTTAATTATTTTATTTTTTAAGCTATGTATATACGTATAGTTTATTATTTTGCATGCAATTTTGGGCAAGCTGTCTTACAGGCAGGGCAAGTATTTATTGAATTCAAATCTTTTTGTTTAAAATTTCCCATGAAAAGACAACCATAGACATGGTCATAAATAATATAGTAAAACGGATGATCGGCATGAAATGCTTTGGGTATTTGCGGAGCAGATGGCATGCTTCTCAGTGTGACGTGCATAGCAGTTGCAGCTGCAGCTTCGGTACCTTCTTCATTAACCTCAATGAATGCCTTGTGCATAATTTGGGATACTGCGAGCGGCTGACTCTCCTCCAGCATTTTTTCAAATTCTGGACTGGTAAATATTTTTTCCATGCCCAGGGACCTAAAGACAGGTGTTAATTCTACAGTGAATTCAGTTTTGAATTTGGGCAGTTTGACAGCCACTTTCAGTAGCTGTAATTGAGATATTATACTCTCCAGTGTGGTTGATCTTAGAGCAGTCTCAAGATCCCCTAAGCCATCGTGTTTATTGGGCAGTACGATTAGCATGAATAATTCAGTATCCTTATAAGCCATCCGCAAGGCTTTTGCATCCAACTTTGAGAGTTCCGCATAGAAGTAATCATTGGTTGAGTTCATCATAGATACTTTCATCTTATTTTTGGCATCTACGAAGAAATCTTCACTCCCCGTTTTTCTTTCATCAAATTTAATACCCCATGCACCCTTGAAGTAAATCGCATTGATCATCACCAGACGAGTATCTGAGTTGAAAGAATCTGGGCTAACTAGGTTCTTTAAAAGATTATTCGTCTGGGACTCAACCCAGCCATTGATAGTAGAAGCCGATTTCTGAGCATTTCGGAAATCTATATGCTCGGGAGTTGAAAGAAACTTTTGGGTTAGTGCCTCGCTGAAGCCTTGGAGTAGGTTATAACTGTCCATAATGTACACTCTGTTAACCATGCGCAACATACTGTACTGCTGGTAATACTTGAGAGCATTATGAAAACCGTCAGCCATCTGATTGACATCGGTCGAGCAGAATTTAAGTGCGGCATCCAGTTGACGGCCAGTTTCGCTATCATCCTTGACGCCCATGCGCAGCATTCCACCGCAGATTTGTATCGAAAGTGGGGAGCATATGAGATCTGTATCGGCTGACAAGCCAACCAACTTGTGGTAAAAGTCTCGAGAGAATGTGTCTAATGAATTCGCAAATTGTTTCTTATCATCTTCTTCCGCCATGATTAGCTCAAAATAAAATAAACACAAATAAAATTTTGACTTTTGACAATTTCTGATTTTTTTTTCACAACACCTGAGATTACAAAGTGAATGAGATGGGATTATGATGACAGTTAAAAGTTTATCTGAGCTTGTCATATATATGAGAAGCTAACATTGACTATTTAATTTTGTATTTTTGCGTGCTGTAATTTTCAGCATTAAAAAATTGCCCAAATAGAATAATTGCTTGAAATTTACTTAGTTTTTGCATATTTAATAAACTTTTTTATTCAGTTAGTTATTTTTTTTATATTATTTTTAAACCAATTGGATATTTCATTATTTTGCATGCAATTTTGGGCAAGCTCTCTTACAGGATGCGCATAGCTTCGCAGTATTTATTGAATTCAAAACTTTATGTTTAAGATTTCCCATGAAAAGACAACCATAGACTTCATCATAAATAATATAACAAAATGGATGATCGGCATGAAATATTTTAAGTTCCGGCTCTGAAGATGACATGCTAAGAAAAGCTACCACAGTTGAAGTCGCAGCTGCAGCTTCGGTACCCTCTTCGTTGACCTCAATGAATGCCTTGTGCATTATTTGGGATACTGTCAGCGGTTGCTTCATCTCCAAGATTTTGTCAAATTCTGGGCTGGTAAATATTTTTTCAATGCCCAATGATCTAAATACAGGTGTTAACTCCACAGTGAATTCAGTTTTAAATTTCGGCAGTTTGATAGACACTTTCAGTTGCTGCAATTGAGATATTATACTCTCCAGTGTTGTTGATTTTAGAACCTTCTCAAGATCCACTAAGCCATTGTTTTTATTTGGTAGTATAATCAACATAAACAGTTTAGTATCCTTATAAGCCATCCGCAAGGCTTTTGCATCTAACTGAGAGAGTTCCGCATAGAAGTAATCATTGATTGAGTTCATCATAGATACTTGAATCTTATTTTTGGCATCCACGAAGAAGTCTTCACTCTTCGTTCTTTCCTCATCAAATTTTATTTCCCATGCGCCCTTGAAGTAAATCGCATTGATCATCACCAGACGAGTATCTGATTTGATAGAATCTGGACTAACTAAGTTCTTTAAAAGATTATTCGTCTGGGACTCAACCCAGCCATTGATAGTAGCAGCCGATTTCTGGGAATTTTTAAAATTTATATGCTCGGGAGTTGAAAGAAACTTTTGAGTCAACGCATCACAAAATCCCTGACGTAAGTGAAAACTGTCCATAATGTACACTTTGTTGGCCATGCGCAACACACTGTTCTGTTGATAATACTTGAGAGCATTATGAAAACCGTCAGCCATCTGATTGACATCGGTCGAGCAGAATTTAAGTCCGGCATCCAGTTGACGGCCCGTTTCGCTATCATCCTTGACGCCCATGCGCAGCATTCCACCGCAGATTTGTATCGAAAGTGGGGAACATATTAGATCTGTATCGACTGACAAGATAAACAGCTTATGGTAAAAGTCTCGAGAGAATGTGTCTAATGAATTCGCAAATTGTTTTTGATTATCTTTTTTCACCATGCTTACGTAAAAATTAAAAAATAAAATAAACATAAATAAAATATTTATTTTGAAAATTTGTGACAATTTCTTAAAATTGCAAAGTGAGTCCGATGGAATTAGAAATCGGGCTTATGGGAGAGAGAGAGAGAGTGAGAGACGGTGAAAGAGAGAAATAGAAAAAGAAAACGGAATGAGAAAGAATATGAGAAAAAGAAATAGGCAGCTAGAGGGAGAGGTTCACAGAGACAGAGAAAGAGAGAGAGAGAGAGAGAGAGAGAGTGAGTGAGAGAGAGAGAGAGACAGAGAGAGAGAGTCAAAGAGATAGAAATAAGCATCTGCAAATATATCGATATTTATACATATTTATGTTTATATTTATATTTTTATTAATTAAAATATTATTAATATTTATAATTCAGCATAAATATTCCAATCAAGAATATTATTAAATTAATTACAACTTACTTTTCAAACAAGTTCCCAATGTTTGATCTATGTTAATTAATATTCCCACATCATACATCCAAATTGTCAACTACACTTAAATGTATGTATGCTCAATTTAATTGATCCGTTTTTAAGCTTCCCACTTTAATTCCACAATGCAAGCTGAAATGAATTCCAATAAATTTTTGTTTATCTATATGCAAATTTATGTATATCAAATTTCGTTATTATAAAACAGAAAATTTTCCAATGCGTGTCCTAAGCTCGAGCACATCACGCAAGTGGGAATCAGTTGCAGAAATGCTGTGATATGTGACTTTTAGAATACCTTATCGATTGACTGAGCTTTTGCATATTTAATTCCTGTTTATATTTACTTTTACTTTGTAGCTTTATTTTTCCACTGGTCAATAGGAAAGAGTAAAAAAAAACGTCACTAACATTCCGCCAGACGATGAATGTGAATCAATGACAGGCAGACGACAACAACAACAACAACAACAATGAGAGCAACTCATTGGCAACGATGCTAATGTGTTTGTTATTGTTTTTCGCTATGTATTGTCGTGCTGGCGAGTTAACGAGCTAATGGAAAAGTTTATACTAGAACCTATAAAGATGGTGCATACACTAACACTCACTCCTCCCAAGTGTGCCCGAGTCTGACTGATGTGTAATATTGTTCGTTGTAAGTTTCCATGTTACGAGTTGGAATTACAATTTTTTTAGCTACAACTTTTCAAGCTGTGCACATTAAATTAATGAAAAAGTGGAGATCAACGATCTTAAGCAGTATGTATAATATTGATCATTCTATGAAGTCAAACTGCTAAGGCGTATGTATAATATACATCATTATAAAAAGTCAAAGTTCCGAGGCGTATGTATAATATACATCATTATAAGAAGCCAAAAGGGTTAACTTAAACACTTTTTATAGTACAAACATATGTTCGAATCAAGTACAAGATCGCATGATTATAGAGAAAACTGTGAAGATCATTAACGCATATTCTGTATGCACATATTTATGTCTTCTACAACAAAAAATCAAGCTTCAGTACGAAAATGAGAGACGATTGATAAAAAGGGATGTATTTATTGATATACAATGCAATGTAAAAATTGATTAAGTTTACTTGATTATAGGGCATCTGAAAGTCAACCATTTGCTAGTAGACAAATCTTTTTGTTACGTTCCGTTCAACGATGACAAAGTTACTAAGCTCAGATAAAAAGTTGTGCCAATATTTGTCTTTATGCCTTCGCCTTTGATAAAGCCGCATTTTATTCAATTATAGGCGGATAAAAAGAGCGTATCACATAAATACATACTTATATATAAATTTGCTCTCATACCTATTCACTACACAATAGACAGAGTAAACTTTTGCCGGACAGTGTGAACAGATGGGCAGATGGAGGCTTTGAGTTAATTAAATTGGATTTATGTTAATGGTATTGGGACTTGTGCATTGAAAGCTGCTGTTAGTTTTTTTTTTCTGATTGACCATCGTTCGGGGTGATTATCGTTATTTTCTTTATCAGGCTTAAGCAGAAACCACATCGCAATCTTATCAACACTCGAGACACTGAACCAAAGACTGATGTAACACAGCTGAATGCTTTAATGAGCATATGTAGCTATGTCGGTGTATGTATATTTATATATTTGGACATTCGTCATGCTGTCTGACACACGTCTGATTTGTGCCAGGGAGGTGTGGCCGCCTGTCACTGTCAATTAGTTGACGCTTAGACTAAAAGTTATAGAAACATGCTTATTTGGCACCGGAAAAGAGCAACGTGCGAAATTAATTAGCGTTCGGTTGAGGAAATGCGACGTACACAGACCTTGTTTGGACTACAACAAAATATGCATTGGCTTATCACATATTATGCGCAGTTCAAAATGCAGCTATGTAATAGTATACTCGTGGTACTCGTAATCCTCTAATGCTTTAAGCTTTTAATTCACAACGGTCTAAAAAGGCTTAAAGATTGAAAAAATGCAATTATACTCTGTACTAAATCATATATAATTCACTGTTTGATAATGGAACAATTATTGTTACGCATGCAAGCAGATGTAAGCAAGTCTCTATTAATGACACGATTAAGAACAAAGCACGCAGCGGAATGACAACTTCAAATGATCACGCGAGCAGCACGCAGCTAGTCTAGAAGCAGTATCGATTGTGTCAGTATCGATTGTTAGCGAATGTGTCACATAAAGAATCTGAAAATACCATGTACTTAAAAAGAGAGAGGGAGAGAGTGAGAGACGCCAAGAACTTAACGTTTACGTATATATATATATATATATATATATATATATATATATATATATATATATATATATATATATATATATATATATATATATATATATATATATATATATATATATATATACATATATATATATATATATATATATATATATATATATATATATATATATATATATATATATATATATATATATATATATATATATATATTATATATATATATATATATATATATATGTGTGTGTGTAAAAATATTTGATAAAATTCATTTATATATTTATTTTTCTTTCAACAATCAATAAAAGAAATAAACAGTCGGCGGGCCGTTAATGCGCTCAAAAGTTCATCCATTAAAGTGCAAATTTTTTCCAGCACACGCCAATCAAATTTCAATCATAGCAAACACAAATCACATGTTCAACAATAATTCAATAGAATATTTCTAAAAGTATTGTGCCAGCTACCTTGCATCAATATAATTTTTCAATTATTAAGGGCGTACTTCAAAAGCTTATACGTGGCTCAACGGAGCGCAGATCGTATTGCAATCAACGGCCAGGTGAGTCCCATGCAAGAAAGTCAAATCATCGTGACCGTTGCCATAATTGCAAAAAGCTCAAGGACACGGCACGTAACACGACTTATAGCCTGGTCTTATAGGCAGTGGCTCTTTCTACATATGCTTAAAAGTATATTAATGTCTGTTGTCTACCCATTTGTAGGCTGTGGCCATTGTGTGTAAATATTGGAAGGTAAAAGCAGCGAGGAAAGAAAAACGATATAAGGAATTTCACGCCCATTTTCGGGGCAAATTATTGTCAACCACAAATATGGGTTAAATATCATTTATATCAAATTTATTTATGGGCTCATGAGGCTTAAGTGCCACAAATTGTATGATAGCGGGACAGACGATCGATACGACGCGGCCAACCAGTCCAAAAGCGAGTGCAAAACTTTATATTTAAATATCAGGCTGCAGTCCACTTATGAACGTCAAAAGTGACGTCACGTTTTCAGAGAGCGAGTGAAAGAGAGTGAGCGGAAAAATATATGTATGTTTATAAATAAAAGAGCAAAAACTTAAAAACCGGCTTTATACGTGGATCATTGACAGCTGAATTTTGTTGTTGTTGTTGCTGCTGCTTTGGTTGGTGTTGCAGTTGCTTGCCTTGCGTGAGCAATAGTTTTTGTATTCTTTGTGCTGGGATTCACAGGCTGAGCCGTTGTTCGCAACAGGTTCATATTGGCCCCATCTAGAGCGACTCGTTAAGCGTATCACGTGCTGAGTAAATCCCAACCAAAATAAAGCCGAGCCTCTTTAAACACATTTTGATTGCTCATGCAGACGCAGATGGCGACTTTGTTTTCTTTTTAACTTCTTGCTATAATTTGTGGTTAAAGCTTTTTGGACCTGGTGAAATATGTTTGTGCTCGCACGGCGTATGCGCAATCTAAGACTGGGCGAGCTGGTGGGGTGAGGCTCTCCACCTGATTGGGCTTACTCATGCTACATGTTTTATCTTAATGCTGTTTCTTGCCAAGTCATGCAAATGAGCGCATTCTCAGTGACTTGTTTACACGCTCCAAGTGTTAGAGCAGCTATTGAAAGGCGGTGCAGCTGTTTCTTCAGAAATATACTCTATATTTAACATATATATTATAAAGAAAAACTCACTTCACTTCACCAGACAGAGATTAACAAAGGCACAGCCAGACACTTGTTAGTTTGAGCTTTCTTCGATTTTTGAATGCAATCTGTGCAGTTAGGGTCAGGTTTTGGCAGGTTGCATACAACGTTTTAGATTTATTGTAATTGTGTAAATCAGGCGTTACTTGACCTAAGCCTCAACACCCTCAAGCTATAAAATAAAAAAAAGCAAAGCTTGTGCCATTCAGCACTTATAATCTATACAATATTTGATCAAGTGCAAATTGTCTTTGTTCCGCTGCATTATCTGTCAATAAAATTATTATAGAGCCACATCAGCTTAGACACGCTGATAAGCACTAGGAAACAAGCGAAAATACAAGTGGAAATATTATAGCGAATACCTTACGATTGTTATATACTCTATTTTCAATACATTACACAAATCACGTAGTTTTTTGACTTTCTAAAGGAAGGAATAGAATAATCAGTTAATTATTTTATCATCTCAACAGTGACTTTTGCCTAAATCATATTTAGTTACTTTGCCTTGGACATCTGGGGATCTGCGTGAGTAAAGTGTGGTTTATCTGTCTCATTTGCTACATGAGGTTACATCAGTCTATGCTTATACCTTGTTTCAACCTAATATACCTACTTCGATTTTTCGTTGAAAAGAGTATAAGAAAAACAATTTTGATTTCAGGCAAAGCCCGTTACAGATAGAGCACTATGTGCTTATTAATACATGTGAATACATATGGGTACGTACGTCCGTCTTTGCCTTGATTTACTTTTCGCGTCAATATTTGCCTTTCATAAACAGCTGAGCTGCCGCCTGAAAAGTGTTCAAAGTAAGCGTTAAATTCACACCCCTAAATTGCTGCTTAGCTAATCTAATATAAATATACATACACACACACACACACACACATATATATATATATATATATATATATATATATATATATATATATATATATATATATATATATATATATATATATATATATATATATATATATATATATATATATATATATATATATATATAACGTTGATCTTAAGCAAGTTGTCCATTTGGCCTTTTCTCGCCCTCTGTTGACACAGCATTCGGAGACGCGTTTCAGTTCGTGTGTCTAATCGATTGGGGCGTGTCTTCAAAGCGATACAGACGCTTGGCGATAAGCCTCAAAATGTATGCGTTTTGGGAGAGTTTGTTCTATTGCTCATTGTAGGGTAATTGGTATAGGCATTACTGAATTCTCTAACATCTTATACTATTTACAACTTATGTACAAGAGGTGAAACATATTTTAATTTAAATGAATAGCGTTTCAAAAGTAATTGTATTCAGAATAATAAGCCAAAACCTCGAATGTTGGCCAATAGGGCTACAGAACAAATCTTAGATCTAAATCCATGAAGTTTATTTGAACAGCGAATAGACCCTCTTATCATATGTTTTGATCTTCCAGTGCCGATTTGTAATTTAAAATTTTCTTTTATCTATGAATGTTTTGTGTCTCTCTTTAAAAAGCTTATCTATATATTTCCATCTGTCTTTATCAAGCAGATCTGCAATGAATGGAGGGAATATGCAAAAAATACAGAAAGGGAAAGAAAGATAGAGAGACAGAAAGATCCAGAGTGTATGGCAGATAGAGAGAGGAAAATCGAAAACAAAATGCAATTTAATAATGCCATTTAGACTTCTTTTTATATATTTCGTGTGTTTCATGCCTTTTGTTCACCACTCAGTTTTGAGAGCCTAATAGCTCAATAAATACGTTTAGCAAAAAACGCTCTTTGCAAATATTGTTTGATGGCAAAAATTAAGAGCTGTGGTTCCATTGCAAACTTGCAACTTTTGGCAACATGACGACTCTCTTTACTCAACGCACTCTGCCTCGTGCTTATGTAGGGCATGTAAACTGCGCCTTAGCCCGGACGTAAAAGCGAAATAATTTTTGTTTACATTTCACAGTCGTTGGTCGCGTGTTCAATGCTCCCATGATGCTCGACTCTGATCACATTTGCCCAGACAGCCGAATATATATGTATATTTGGATATATAATCGTTTCGTATGGAAACTGGTCGAACGATAGAACGCCGCTCGGATGAGCTCATACGCCCTGGCTGTTGGCGACTTGTTGCTGTGGGTTCAAAGTTGCGCCGTTCGAGTGGACATGTCGAAGTCAGCTGATAGTCATAGGTTACTTTGCTGAGGAACTGATGCGTCGTAATCAAGACATTCAAGTTAAACCTGGCCAATAACTGTAAATTCACTTAATTGGGTTTTTCGTAACATGTGCCTTTTCAGTGCTGTTTAGCTAGAGAAATGTTAACATCGCTGAGCTGGAATAATGTCTACGAATATCTTGTAATAACTTAGTGTTAAATAAAAGAGAAAACTATGTATATATGTATATATATTATATATATTTAATTATGTTTTGAGTTTTAATATTTCGTAATCTTTCTCCATTAATGGAGCTCTGTATTTTCGTATAGTGCTGAAATATTTTTGCCTACAGTTCGTTCTTATTGCTTATCAATAGCTGGTCATTGTTTGTAATTTGGCGATAAGAAATATTTACCCAGTCGATGTGGCATAGGGCCAACGCGTGTCTCTGCTCTTATATGGCTTATGCAAATATTACAAATTGACTCCCTAACTGAGTCACAGGCACACGATTATATGTCCGCATATAAACATATAGGCATATAAATATATAAACATATATAAATGACTTCTGTATATATGTGCTGTGTCATGGTCCGAAGCCAGTTGATATTTATTTTTAATTTCACAATCAAAACACAAAACGTAAATTGTTAATTTATTTATTTTTATTTATATATATTGCTTGTATTATTTGTATTATTATGAAAATAGCGCAAGTGAGTCTCTTATCTCATAATTTCACATACCATCTCTTTCTCTCTTCCAGTTGCTGTGCTGAGAATTTCATCAGCTGTTTCGAACCGCCAGCAGCAACAACTGCGGCAGCTATGTTATTGTTGACTTGTGCCTAATAAAATGCAATTTTTATGGTTAAGAAAATAGAGCGTGGCCCATTGCATTGGATGTTGAACAGAACCCAAGTAAAAATGAGCTTTGGAAAATATGCCAGCGCTGGCAGCAACAGCAACCGATTGTGATGTAATGAGAGCGAAGCAAAAGTGAAGCGGCTCGCCAATTGCAATTGCAAAAAGATTATACAATTTGTGAGCTTGCAACGAACTAGGACAACAGCAACAGTAACAGTCGTAGCTGCACCAGCAGACAGACTCTAAAAACTGATAAATACCGGCTGGCAACAGCTAGCAACAATGCTGTCTGCAGCTGCAGCAGCAACAACAACAATAATAACAGCAACAGAGGAGGCAGCATAAATTCAAAGTCGCTTCGGTATTAATTGAGCGGGAGCGTGGGAACTACAAATCACAGCAGCAGCAATCAGCAACAACAACGAGAACAGCGACAACAAATTGCCGCTCAGCACGCTCACAGCTCTCACAGCGCTCCGAGCACAGCGGCAACTGTTGCTGGCGCTCAGCTGAGAGCGCTCGTTTCCCATATATATTTTAAGGCGTTGCGGCCGACGCACACGACAGTTGTGCTTGAAACGCTTCGTAGTGAAGATCGTGCTCGATCAACGCGCGGAAAAAGAAACTAAAACAGAAATATACAAATTTATAAAGCAGCACATATTTGTTTAAACAAAAACAAAGTAAACGCAAGAGATCCATAGAAATTGGATTTACATGTGGAAAAATCGAAAAAGAAATTTTTTAGAAATTTTTGTTCAATATCGACGACGAGCTTCGCGCGTAAATTAGCAAGCGTTTGCAAGAAACAAGCTACAATAAAAACAACAACAACAACAAACAAATTGGAAAAATAACAAGCAAAAGAAGAAGAAGAAGGAGAAGAAGAAGAAGAAGTGTACAACGTGTAAACCAAGTGAAATTTTTTGTGTATGTGTCTTAAAAAGCCACACAAAACGCATATATATAAAATGCAAAGAGTGACTCTCAAACTGTAAAGTGATGTGCGTGCCACAAACACAAAAACAACAACAACAACAACTAAAACAACTGAAACAACTTAAACAACAACAGCAACTAGAAAAACAGACAGAACTGTTACTAATAGTAGAGCAACAACAATTGTTGATAGCATAAAGAAATGGCCATTGATTTTCTCATCTTGGCTCTGTTGCTCATCTCGTTCATCATCAATCTGCTGGCGCTGTGCGCATTCTGGATAACGCCGGGACTGCGCACCACAGCGAATCGTTTCACCATCAATCTGCTGATCATCAATTTGATTGGCTGCTGCATCTTGGCACCGACTCTGTTCTTGAGCGGTGTCAAAAGTTTCTCCGGGCAGGAACAAGAGCTGGTGAGCCGAAATGCGGCCGGCGATAGCATTGAGTTCTACTCGAAGCCGGGCAATCATCAGCTAACCATACGTCGTCATGGCCAACTTGTGGAGCAGGACGGCATTGTGGTGCGCCGCAATATTACCACCGCCAACAGCAGTAGCAGCAGCAGCAGCAGCAGCAGCGGCAGCAACAGCAATGACAGCTCCGGCGATACGATTGAGATGATTTACAAGTGCAATGCCACGTATTGTCGCGAACTGACTATCGATGAGCGTGGAGATGGCGGCATTGTTATCACGGAGACGGAGACTCAGGAGGATAATCTTAGTGTGCCGGTGCACAGCAGCTTCGCGTTGCCGACAGTGCAGCTGCGTTGCTGGTCCATTGACATGACAGCCGCACTGGGCGCTCTGGCTGTGCTGCTGGTGGTCGGCGATACATGGTGTGCGGTTACGGATCCGTTGCGCTATCATAGTCGGATCTCGGGCGTAAAGACATGGATATTCATCACGCTTACCTGGGCTGTGGGCATACTGTTTGGTGCGCTGTCCGCATTTCGTGTGCTCGACTTCGAGGCGGATACGCTGCTCAGCAGACAGCGACGCTTGGCTGCCACCTACTTCAACATTAGCAGCACAAACAGCATTTTCGGTGTGATCTATGCCTGCGTGTACTTTATAGTTATCATTCTGCTGCCGTTCGGCTTTGTCTGCGGCATGTACTGGCGCATCTTCAGCGAGGCGCGTGGCAATGGGCTGCGCATGAGACAGAATGGCTCCTCGCCGCTGCTGCAGAGCGCACTCAATCTGACCAATCATGCCCAGGCCACGCCCGCCACGCCCTACACGAACAGCCTGTGCGTGCACAGACATTCCATATCATCAGCCAGCTCACATGGCGGCGGTGGCATTGCCGCTGGTGGCCTACAAATGCAGATCGATCAACGTGCGCCACGCAGCTCGCCGAGCTGTCTGCGCCGTGATTCGGCTGCCAAGGTGCTGTTGCCCACCATCTCGGACGATGGCTCCGATGTGGATGTGGAGAGCAACCATGGCGGTATGCCATTGATGAGCGAGCCAGAGCAGTCATTGGCGGATCGCAATCAGAATATTTTGCTGACACTGCAAACAGCCAGCGGGGAGATCAAGCGCAACTATTCGGCCAGGCAGCTGCCATTGTTAGGCACATCGTCGCAGGATCTGCGCGAGCTGCATCGCGTCCAGGGCATACGTCAGGTGCACAGTTCGCCCAATCTGCATAAGTACACAGAGCTGCAACAGGATTTGCTAAGCGAGGAGTGCAGCTCGCCGCATTTGCTTCACGCCCATCGCCAGCACGAACAGCCGCAGCAACAGCAGCATCAACCATTGCCGCCACAGCAGCAACAGCAGCTGCACACACACTTCAGCACTGCGCGCCAACAGGTGGCAGCAGGACATGCGCTTCAAATACCCGCCATACACGGCTCGCCGAAGGCCCTCAGCTACATGAGCTCGTTGCGTCATCGGCTTAGCAATGCCAGCTCCCTGTTCAAGTATCGTGAGGAATCGCGAGCCGCACGCATCAGCATCCTGGTTGTGGTCATGTTTGTGGTCTCCTACCTACCCTATGGCTTATTAGTGCTGCTGCAGTCGCGCCTGTCCGCTGCGAACTTCAGCGGTTCTACACAGCTGGCCATCTTCATGATCTTGCTGGCCAATCTCAGCTCCCCCTTCATCTTCGCCTACCGCAACAAGCGCGTGCGCCGTGGCGTCAAGCGACTGTTTGGTCTTGACTCGGCCAGCGCACTGCAGCGTCATCCCAGCAGCAGCATGAAAACCAATGGACACAGTGCGGCGGCCGCCAGTGCACCACAGTTGCAGCGCAACAGTAGCAAATTGTCGCAGTACAGCAGCAACAGCTGCAGGTATTTAACGCCGCAGAGCTCGCTGGTCAGCCAGTGCCACACGACAACACCAGTGCATACAACACTGACACTTCGTCCGAACAGCAGTTGTAGCACCATCATCAATTTCGGTGGCCATAACAGGGGCTCCGCGGACTCCGATGAGGTGCCCTCGCTGGAGGCAACACCGCCGCCACCTCAGCGCCAGGCTCGACCCAAGCTTCAGCGTGGCATTACGATCGTGGAGCATATACATATAGCCGGTTCGCCGACCAAATTCCAGTCGAGGCGTACCCTGCTCGATATGTTCTTTCGTGGATCCAAGAAATTGCAGTCGGACTGTACGCAGTCGATGCCAACCGAGGTCTAGATAAACTAACTCTAAGTAACTACTAAACATTGATTTGCTTGCTGAAGAATTCGCAGAACAGTATTCGTAGCTCGTAAGTTTAGTAAAACTAAGCCAAAAAAGCAAACAAACAAAAATAAGAAACAAAAAATATTAATATATTGCTGTGCTAGAAGCTTCTCATGCCAAAAAAAAAAACTATCAAATTTCACAAAAATATTACATATGCATGTGCTTGTCAAACTGTAAAATGCACAGGCATACAGCTATAAGTACCTTGTAAAACATTTATCCAGCTAGATGAAAACTTAAAATACAAAGATCTGTGTACAAGTCTCAAAAAACAAAAAAAAAAAAAAAACAAAAAAAAAGAAGAAAAAACCACACACACACAAAAAGGAATACAAAATTTTAAAACAGTTTTTAACAAATCAAGTAAATAGCTTAAATGTTATATCAAAACGGGAATCAAGCAGCCAATTTCGAGTACCTAACAAAAGAACAGCTAAACATATGAACATAGTATATACTTACACTTAAAGAAGAAAACACAGCTACACTAATTAAGTCAATTGCTAAAGACTTACACAAAACCCAAGAAACGACACTTATTTATTGAATATTATTTAATTTCGTAAATATTTATTAATTAAACACGACAAGCTTTAACAAGAAAACAACAAGAAAAAACACAAAACATTCTGTCTAAAACCCAACGCTAAGCATTCAACTCGTAAGCTAAGTAAATGTGCATAGCATGTATACGCATATACATATATATATATATATATATATATATATATATATATATATATATATATATATATATATATATATATATATATTATTTTATATATATATATATATATATATATATAAATATATATATATATATATATTATTGTATTAATATCTACTATAGATTTATGTGTACGTATAGAACCTGGCACCTAGTGCTATATATATATATATATATATATATATATATATATATATATATATGTATATATAATATAGTTTTTTGATATTGCAAGCGGCAGTTTTCATATTGAAAACTTGTTTCTGTTCTGTGCAATGTCTTCTTCTTATGTTCGCTGTCAAACCTAATTTTTTTTATTTTATTTTTAAATTGTTTTTGATCATTGACCATTAAAGTCAATTTTCTTTCTAGTGCTTTAGTCATTGCGTGCAGCTAATTACCTCATTAATTTTAATTGCAAAGAAGAGTTATAATATATATATATATATATATATATATATATATATATATATATATATATATATATATATATATATATATATATATATATATATATATATATATATATATATATATATGTATGTATATGTATATATATTGTATTTGCCGCCTCAGATCGAAAGCTTTATAATGTTTAAGTTCCATTCAGTAATATAATTTTTGTAGCCATTTGACTTGCTTACAACTAGCAAAGCCTTTTGTAACTTAAAGATACAAAGCCTTCACACACACACACACACAAACACACACAAAAAGAAAACAAAACCTCGAATTTATATTTCTAAAAATTTACATGAAACAAAAAATAAAGATATATTTATATGTATTATTATATAAAATTATATATCTATGTATTGTGCATGTTCTGTGTGTGTAGACATCAAACAAAAAACAGTTCCCAGAAATTTAAAAACCAATTAATGTGATGCAAAGATAGAGAGACGGAGAAATAAAAAGAGAAAAGAGAGAGAGAGGGAGATAGAGATGGAAAGCGAAAGAAATGTAAGGAAATGCATTCAAAAACTAACTAAAATGTATTAATAGTTTATAAATATATATATACAAATAGTGCTATTTTTCAATGTCAAAAGCTATTTACTATTGATGTAAACCAAAAACAAAACACAAATTCGATGTGACAAATTATCTTATAAAGTTAAAAGGCAACCGAAATGAAATGAAACCAAACTAATAAAATAAAAAAAAAAAAAAACAAAGTGAAAGAAGAAAACAAAATACACAAAAAAAACCTAACTACAGTACAATTACGAATTGGTAGCTACAACAAGACATCAATTTTATCATGTATATTCTCGTTACGCTGCAAATTTCAAAAAAAGAAAAAATATTAAAAAAAAAAAACAAATAAAAAATATGCTATTCCAAGAGAACAACAACTATTTAAATAAAAGAATATGTGTCTTAAAAATAATTAATTATTATGACTTTTTATTGGCTGGACTTTAATTCGCTTTTTTATTAATTTTTTTTGCAGCCAAACTTGTTTTATCTGCGACTGCCCACGCAGTCTTCATGCACATTCAGATGATATGTATGACATAATAGAGGGTATATTCAAAAGTTTACAAAAAATGCTTTTGAAATATGTATGAAAAGAATGTTTTTCATCTAGAAAATTTGGTGGCGAGAGATCTAATGGGATGGGAAGATCTTTTGAAATTTTGAAGAAGAAAGTATGAGACTAGAGATTAATCGAACTAGAAAATGACTCTGACTATTTGAGGACTAACCTATTAAGGTTCAAAACTAGCAACTAATAATTTATTTTGAAAACAAAACTCATTTAAAAAAAAGGCCTTAAAGACATTCAGTTCAATTGAACTGAAATTAAACATATTTAACAACGTATCGATCCAACCTCTGATGGAAAAAGACTCTTTATAACTCTATGATTCGCATACAGCGCAAGAGCTCTAGAACACGAACAGGCACTTGACGACGACTGTGGACTTTAGGGAGCAACAGTTCAACCATTCAATTGCGAATGCTGTGAAGGCTTTTTCATATACGTGACCATATTAATTGATTCATTCAGCGGGAGCTACAAAAAAGTGTTAGAGTATGCGACTGGTTTGAAATAAAATTGAAATGAGAAATGAAAGAGAAAAAAAAAACTAATATTCTTTCAGAACTTTGATTGTCACAAATGGTGGTCAGCAGCTGCTGTAAATGGGGCGTTGAGTGGTGTCGAGTGGTGACAAGTGCCGCACCACGCAATAAATAATTCACAAAGCCAACGGGTTTGACTATTTGAAGTTCAGCTCGCACTTGTGCCCGTGCAACGCGGGCAATTCATATTTAGCAGCGCACGTGGCGTATGGGCGTTCGGAAATGTTTGGCAATGTGGTTTGGCGATTAATTTCAAGTTGATTTAAAGGGTAGTACCACTTGCACCACAAGATAATGCTATGGGCAGTGACTAATCACCAAGCATGTTAGCTTACCTGTGAGTCAGTTGCCTCTTGGCGCCAAAGTTTGCTATCTCTCCGATTTGCTGCATAGGGGTGACAGCTCTGCACAAACAGAACAGATAGGCACACACACCTCAAATCCACATAAGCTGCGACCTCATGACCCTCTCCCTACACTCGGCTTCCGTCTCACAGCTCTCAGCTCTCAGCTCTCAGCTTCAGCGGATGCGTAGCTGTCACTCAGCAAGGCGGTCACCATAACAAAAACCCAAACCCGAAAACGAAACAGAAACAAAAACCAAATGTTTATTTATTTTATGATTCACTCGATTCAACTATGCGTGAAAAAATGCCACTCTCTCACAATTTGATACATATATGGTATATATTATATATATGTATGTGAATAACAACGCAAGTAATTTTTTTTTTCGGTCTGACATTTGCCAATTGTTGAGCAAAAAATGCTGCAAAATAGAATTTCAAGTTGGATATTTGAAATATATGTATGTAGGCACGAGTTTACGGAAAAACAACAACGTAGATTTAATCTGCATTTTGATGAGCTCTTTGATGATGAGCAGAAGAGACGTCCAATTGCTTGGGTATACAACGGCAAAAAGTCTACTAGAATAATAGTCTTCCTAGCGATTGAATGCTACTTGACTTAAAGAAAATCGATCCAAAATAAAAAGTGATAATAACCAAAGTAATTTATAATATAAGAGCTCATAAATCTTAAAAATTGGAATAATTGTAAAATTTCGCAGTCTGTTAAAATAATATTTCTAATATATAAATATTACATAAATAATAAAACCAAATCAAATATATAAAAAATTTATATTATTTATTTTATTCAAATATTTTAATTTAATAGAATTTTGATTAGAAATATATAGTTCATGTTTTTCTTTAATCGTAAAGCTAACTCGAAGCATAAAATTAAACCAGTCATAGTTTGATAAGTATAAATTTGATACAGAAAACATTGCCGTGTCTTTTGTAAAGTATACAAAAGAATAGCAAATAGTTGAGGTTCTGATTACTGTAACTTAAGGTGGATATTATTTTAAACAAATAATAATTGCCACGTGCTGCCAGCAAATGTATTGACTCGAAAGTTACTCTGCTTTTTATTTAACTCTGTATATCTATTTATTTAGAAGCTCTGCTCTTGGTGACTCATTAAAAGGATCGAATCGTGATTTGAGCCGTCGATGAGTGCAACTTTGGAACAACATCAGTCAAGAAGTTAATAGCCAATATTAAACCGTTAAATGGCAAAGTTGCTCTTAATGAAGTCAAATGATTTTTTTTTTGTACTCAACGTGAATTGCCTTAAAAGTCAACCTGCTTCCGTAATGTCAAATCAGCAGTGCTAATAAAAGCCAAGCCTAATTTGAATAGCTGCATAATTAAAGAAAAAATTAATAATCGAATTTTTGAACCATAGCACCGAACAAAAGCCAGGTATTTATATATATGTATATATTTTATTTTATTTTTTATATTATATGTATATTGTATACATTTTTTTTTATATTTAGCAAAAGTCATTAGAACACAATTTGTTTGTTGGCACAGCGACACAGTTTTATTTTGTTCGTACGAGCTGCCGAAAAAATAAATAAATTGAATTTAAATGCTTAAATCTGAATGAATGAGTTGAGCTTTTTTTTTTTTTGGCGACTGTCAGGTGAGGGAATCTGCTAAAGCATCTCGTGAGGCCGTGTGGGTGGACATGCGGCTGTCAACTTGAGCAAATTGTCGTCGGTTAGACAAGAGGAAGCATTCTTAAGCAGCGGCATGTGCACAAATCGATGGATAAAAGTGCGTCAGAGCTGCGGGTCTAAGTTACAGCTGACAGTTAAAGATGCGACGACAGTGGCTCTCACTGTAAGTAGCTGACACCTGATACATTGATGAATATTCAGTTGTGGGGGTATGTTAGATATACTCTCATGTAGATTGCCTGATTAATGTTGTTATTGGCTTTGTCAGCCTACAAGCGTTTAGGTGCTTGTGTCAATGAACCTTACGGAAGTTGTGTCAGCTGTCAAAGCGTTCAACATAGAATCGAATGGCATAAATCACAGAAGTGGTGGCGTCGCCAATCTGGTAAGCATTATCATAAATCTAATGCCGCCAATTTTGGCGATTTTCAATTTGCATGTGAACTTGAGTACAGCCGGTTATTTTCTTGTCGAGTGCGTTGACTTGGGCCTGCAGACAAGCCTTGAGCGTACTCTTCAATTGGTTATTGCACTGACTCTCCCCAACGACTGATATCGGCGCCCACACCATGATTGATATATCTATGCTATATATATATGTATATTAAACATGTGCCAAGCAATTACCTTGTTTTTCCGCATTCTGGCCGAAGCAAAATTTATGACAGCTGCGCCAAAAGTGAAATTTCACTTCGGTTGCCAAAACCGAAAATTAAGTTCTAGGCTTCAAATTGAACATATGTGCCCAGGCTCCCTATATGAGCACTCGTATTAGCAACTAGACGATATGGGCTGTACGAGCAATATGCAAATATATGGGTTGGCTTATCAGCTCTGTGGCTTATCGTTCCTGCAAATCTAACAACAGCTTGATTTAATATATTTGCTTATAAACAAACGTCGGCTGATGCTTGCTTTTGTTATTATGCGCTACTCCTGATACCCTGTAGCTCGAATGGTGAAAAGAGAAGCTTATCGCATGTATATATAAGTTTGTTTACTTTTTGTATACTTAACCGACTCGATTACCAGGAAAGCAATTACTTTAATTAATTGTTTTGTACAGTTCCTAAGGTTCACAAGTTGAATATATTAATCTAATATGTAGAATGCATTTAATGAAATATTTTTTATATACTTACATGTTTATTTTACTAAAATTATCTTTGAGTATTATTAAAATTGATTTGAGTTAATGGGTATAATATATCCACATATGTGGATAACTTCGGCAAATATGATAAATGAGACAAGCATTTAAAAGATTGCAGGGCATTTTTGTAGTCACATTAGCTGCTTCGGAAGACTTTTTAGTTTTCTGAATATTCCGAAAGTCACATTCATATTTCAAGTACACGTAGCTTAAGTTATTTTCGGTATATTTTGGGAAGCGTGCTTTGCAGAGATAACTGTGCCATTCTCACGCAGCTTATAACGATACCATTATACGGATTGCAGTAGAAATGGGCTCATAAATATGCCAACTGACTGACTGACTGCCCGACTACCCGACTGTCCGCCCGGCTGGCTTCCTGACTGGTTAAAGGCCTTATCGCAAAGTTAAAGTTGACTCTACGCTGTCTGATGCTTGCTGACATGACGTCACAGTTGAAATAGAAATGCGTGTGTGATTGTGATGGCATCTATAGAGAGTTGCCTGACAATATTTGAACTTGTGCCGACTGAGACCAGGGGACAACTACGTTGTCAGCTGGCCTGGCTCGATTTGGCCCATCCTGGCCATCCGTGCCATGGCCTCGGTTGGTCTGGGCTATGGCTCTGGCTCTGGCTCTGGCTCTGGCTCATGTTCTCGGTTGGTGGAATATTCCATGACACGTTTCAAATATTGTCACAGCGCAAGCAAAGTGGAAGCTCCGCCTCGGAGCTGTCATTCTGTGCCGTGGCAGGGCACGTTGAGAACTTTGTATAAGTTTTTCAAAGAGCAGCAGAAGCAAGCTTATCAGGCGACAGTTGCCCCAACCAACACATAAATATCCGTTCCCCTTCCACAACCAAACCCAACGCAAAGCAGACCGAGTCTGCCAAATTGAGCGGAACGTAAAAGTCTTAAACATGTTTTGACACTTTCCAATTAGATGCTGTTCATCCGCTCTCATTTGCATCTCATTTATTATGAACGCTCTTTCAGCAATGCAACGTGCTCTGCAACTAAGTATCATCAAATTTATGCATATGCAGACAAACTGATACATACCAAGTACATCGTATATGAAAATATATATACATATATGTATATGTATAAATAGATATATATCTGTATATATATATATATATATATTAGATGTACTAGATATGTATCAGTTTGTCTGCATAAATATACGTGTGTGTGTGTAAGTGAAAACTATATTTTGACTGCAATTTTGGCAATGAAGAAATGAAATTTATTATAATACGACAGGCAAAAAATTTTATTGCAGTTCGCAGAAAATGTTCGTCGTCAAGTGGCGGTTCGTGCTTAAGTAGAAACATCAGATGGTTAAATTCCACTAATATTGATATTTTATGTCCCTGCAAACAATTCCAGGGAACGGCGGAAGTATGCTGAGTGTTTCCCAGAAGTAGTCAGGCATCTCATTATTTCGCATTTATGTTGATGAGTTTTGGGATTAAGTCATCTTCACTATTTGTATATTTTAAATAGAAATTCAAATAAATGGCACCGCACGATTGAACGAATACGCCGATGTGTAACTATATTTAACTCTCATTATTTTTAGCCCTGATTTTAAAATAAACACACCATATCTAATGAATTGGCAAATAAATAACACAAAGTAACTTAATTTATTTGTACAGTTTTTTGTAGTGCGTAATTCAGAAAAAAAAACAACTAAATTTCCATACAAATTGAAAGCTTGAGCAGCTGAGACAGCATATAATTATTTATTTGACTTGTTATTTAGCTTGACAAGTGCGATGTAAATTATTTACCAGCACAAAGAAATATTATTTGTATGCAGTCGATATAAATATTAATTTGCTGTAGCCAAAAACACTTTGAAGACGATTTTTAAGCATAAGTGACAGCTAGCATCGTGACTCAAATATGACTCAAAAATTGATTTATTTGTAGAGCTCATTACACATTATTTATTAATGTTGTTTATATCTTTAAGTCATTTTTGTTTGTTCTATTTTTTTTTTCATTATTTAATAATACATAAAAATAGTTTAATAATTTATATTTAAATAATAAAAATATTTATTTAATTTAATTTTTTTTTTGTGCATAAAACATAGAAAATAATTTATTTTTAAATTGTTAGATTTGTAAATAAAAAAAAATGCATATAAAAATTATTAAATAAATAATTGTATATTTTCCCCATTTCTAAATTTAAATTTCTATTATTTATTAAAATTATTTTCTTTTAAATTTAAATTATTAATTATTATGTTCATAAAACATCGACTAAAGCCATATCATAGAAACTAATTTCGTTTTAGCTTGCTTTGGCTTTTTTTTTGTTGTTTTTCTTTGTTGTTGTTTTGATATTTGCATTATTATTAATTAAAAATCATTAAATAAATAATGGTCTATTTTCCTTTACCCTAAATTTAAATGAAATGAAATGAAAATAAATCAGAGGCAAAAATAAATCAAACGTAACTTATCGACTATTATTTTTTGCCTCATCTATCGCGCTCGTTTGCTTTTATAAAATAAATGTGAATTTGGCTTTGACTTTCGGCTTTTCAGTTTTCTGCTCAGCAGCGGGTGACAGTCCCTGGTTGTCAACCGTTGCATTTGGCGGCATCTGGCGCGTTGTTATTGTTGCTGCCAAAATAAATACTCGGCCATTGGCTGCTAGCGAGTGCAGAAAACGTGCTGAGAGCACTCGAAACACTCTACACTTCCCTGTTGCACATAGAACGCACACCCCTCGATCTATGCTAGCGGAAAACACAATTTATTTCCGTATCATTATAAAATTTGCAAGATGCCAACTCGTGTTGCCGTTTAAATATTTATTAGCGTCGCATACGAAGAAAAAATTGAGGTTTATGGCTGAGTAAACAGTTAAAAAAAAAAAAAAACGTTTCAACAAACGTCTGCAGGTTATTTTTTTTCTCTCGCTAATATTATTGAATTTGTGGCGAATTTGCCGTCAGCTTGCAGTTCGTTTTTTCTTGTTTTGTTTGTGGTTTTATGTATTTTTTATTGGTTTGCTTTATTTTCCACAGCTGACTGCTCTTTTTTCTAGTTTGGCTGGCAGCCAAATAATTTGCTCTCTTCAGATGAGCGGGTGTTTAAAAAAGTTTACAACCTGCTGCCTCTTACAACTGGAAAAAATAAAATAGAATAAAATAAAATAAAATAAAACAAAAAATAATATCAAAGCCGAGGGCCCTCAAACTGTTGTTTGATTTGCTCGTTTGTTTGCACAAAAGCGTGAGCAGAGTTGAACTTATTTTGTTGAGGAACTTTAACAGGCATCACTCGCACACACAGCTAAACAAATATTTGAACAGCCAGTGCTCGATGCTTAGAGCTCGCTACCCGGCTATCACTGCCGGCTGTATGGCAACAAAGTTGGCTTTAGGTTCAGCTTCACGGCTTGACAGCATCAGGCGCCATCACACAACATATAATAACCGTTAAGAAAATACTCGTACACAATAACATTTCTTTATGGAAGCACCAGATAAGTTTTTCGACTGTTTGGCTCTCTTATTTTTGCTTCTGCCACTTTTTATTTTTATATATATATATATTATTTTCGGGCGCCACGACGACGACACAGAGGATTTTGTTTTAAAGGCAGCAAAAACAAAACAAAACTACTCTTATGGCTTTTTTTGCTTACATATATATATATTGATATATATGTATGTGTGCTAACAGACTTTAGTACAAAAACACATTGCAGAAACGTGCCGTTGGCAGCATGGCACATGCGGCGTATACGTAATTGTTGTAAATTGCCTAAGCTTGGGTTATTTCTGGTTTAAAATTTAGTAAAGGTTTAAGCCACTTAGACATTTGAGATTTTGTTTAAGATACTTTGGTGTGTGAGAAGTATTTATAATGTATATATTTATTTGCAGGCTTAAGTGAGCTTTGGAATAATAAACTAAATAAACTAAAACTATTTTTTTTTTCAGGAATAAACAAACATTCTAATTAAAATTAATAAATATAAATAGCTCGGGGTTAAATAAATATAAACAAATTTTTTAAAAATAGATTATAATCGCGTACGACTAAGATTACAAAATTACAAAGCTTTCCACAGTGTAGTCTGGGAGACTTTAATCAGAGATGCTTCCACTGATATTATAAATCTTCTATCTTTATTATACATTATCATTTGACTTATCATGCAGTAGCTCTATAGCTCTATACGTTGGTAAAACATTTCCACTGTCAGTTATGAAACTTTAAAAAAAATACACTCAAAAAAAATATTGCCCACATTATAAATATATTCAATTGACATAGCTTATTTGTACTTATTTGCGAAAAAAACATTACTGTTGTAATATATAGATTAGTTACATAGAAAGTAATAGACCAGTGTTAAGACTTTTAGCTAAAGTTAATCTATATAATGCATATAAAATATTTGTAGTATTTTTGAATTCATTGAAAAGAGAATCATGCTTAATTTTATTCGATTTCAATTACTTTTAATCTGTAGGCTTCCGAGCGAATGACACTTGAAATTTATTGGCTTTTGGGCTGAATTTATATGCAGCTGCATTCAATATATATGGCTTCTACTTTTTGCCAAATTAAACACACAGGCTCTACCGTGTTCAAGCTGAAAATAAATTGCGAAACAATGGCATAGACTGTGGTACTGGCGCCATATTAATTTGAACCACTGACACGTCGCTGGAAACTCTATTGTGGATGGACTAATTAAAGTTGTATGAGTTGAGGGTCCAAAGTAAGCTGAAATTGTGTTTAAAGATGCATTCGATAGCAAACAGCTGGCACCGCATGCGCCACATGGGGAAAAACAACATTCACACTTGTTTGTATTGTTGTTGTTGCTGCTGTGGTTGTTGTTGTTGTTGTCGTTCTTGTTATTGCTTTCTTTGCCTAGCTCACGTCAGTTGCTAAAAATTACAGAGTTTTGCAGTTCACGCCAGCCGGCTGCCGGCAGCAGCCAACAAAGTGGCACTGAAGTGCGCCGGGTGCGGCGTACAGGCAAGCGCACGACAACACTTAGAGGTTAACCTCCCAGCCACAATAACCACTGGCACACACATCCACAAACACACACACACACACACACACACACACACACATGTGCATACTCATACGTACAGAGTGCAATGCAGTGCCTTTACGGTTAGCTTCATGCTTCAAAGCACTTTTTTTCGTTGTCCTGGCATCGAGCAGACACTGAATTTTGCTCAACGGTGATTGTTCACTGTGATTTCCCTAGTTACTTGCTATCATTGTGATTAATTCAGCTGCACAAAGATCCAGTAGAAACCCCATTTGAGCTCTTATGTGCCACTGCTTAAGCCTGGGAGTCACTTCTTATATTAATGAGTCAATTATGCGAATGCTTTATCAGAGACTAATCACAATTCCATTAATACACAAACTAAAACATTTTGATTATTTATTTTTTAATTTGTATGAATTTTAAATAAATGATTTTGAATTTAATTTGTTAGCAAATAATAATTGATTAAATATAATAAAATATGCAAAAACTCAA
The DNA here is from genome assembly GCA_035045945.1 of Drosophila anceps. Classification (NCBI taxonomy): domain Eukaryota; kingdom Metazoa; phylum Arthropoda; class Insecta; order Diptera; family Drosophilidae; genus Drosophila; species Drosophila anceps. The sequence goes on along the minus strand of JAWNON010000225.1, from coordinate 22,580,375 downwards.
AGACTTAACTCGTTTCATGAAAATCAAAAATAAATGCAGCATCATGAGCAGTCACCACATTGTTTGCTGCAACACTGTGCGGAAAACCACTCGACACTCAGTGCATTGCTGTGGGGCAAAGTACTTTGAAGCAAAAATCATACTGTAGACTATTTTGTCTGGTTTTTGCCAGCTGAGCACGGGCTTCACTGGCTGGTTGAGGTTGAGTTTGAGGTGGCGTGTGGAAATGAAAAACGACATCGATTATGCAAGAGCGCTTCACGTGTTGGGGCCACGGTCCTAAGGATATTGTTTTAAAAAATACGTATTGCCGTATTGTAGGAGGGTGGTTTAACTGAAATTGAAGCTGCATTTGTGGTTGGCTGGTTCAATTTGTTCACCTGTTTCGAATGACTGGTGACACGATTGAAATTCAAATGGCGTCATGCCAATCGATATGCAAACGGCTGTGGCCTAACCATTCCTCACTTCGGTCAGTGGCACTGCAGCACAGCAACTGAAACCAGTCACAAATAACAGAAATGTGAACGAATCCAGTCGAATAGCTAAATGCCGAGCTAGTCAACAAACAAACGACGCATATGTTGCAGTTATAAAATCGAATGAAGCAATCGGCTAAGTCAAGTGGAATCGACCCGCGGCCAAGTCGACCAAGTCGGCCCATTGTTGGTGGCAAAGTCAAGGTCGCCGCAGGGCAACTGTGCAGCTGTTTACAATTTGGTTGGGGAGCTCTGAGACTGGCAACTTGGACGCTTTGCGTGCGGTTGTTACTGGGCTCCTTTGAAAAAAGAAATGGCTTTGGCAACAGTTTCCATTTTTATTGCATTGCCATGCGGCTGCAATTGAATTTACAGCAGCTGCACAACATGCAACATTTTGTGGTTAAGCGCACGGCACGTGCCACAGCGTTAATTTGTGCTCTGTATCGCTGGGCTTTGTGAAAAATTTTCCCTCACAGCTGCTAAAGTGAATGTCACGCCCCTGCAGCCTGTTAACCCCCTTCTGGAAATTGTGACGAAAGATATTTCCGCTGCTGTCAAGTTTTTCCATTAGCCCGAAACTTTTTTGCACTCGCACACAAAGTACATTAAAAATTGATACATTTTGAGTATTTAAAGCATTTTTTCGAATGCTAAATACTTTTTTTCCTGCTCTACAAAAGTTTCGCCCTGCCACTTGGCTCAATTAACTAGCAATTATGTATTCAAAAGCAAGAAACAAAAAATGAATGCTTAAATGTTTGCGTGTCTAGCATAGTTTTACGAATTAATTTCCACACTCTTAAATGGATTTTTTGTACTCTTTTTTTGTATCTTTCCTACTTGTATTTATGTTGCGCACAAGACAAATAATACATTTTTTCCGTGTATTTCCGGCTCGGCGCTTGTGTTTGCTTGCATTTATTTACGTTGTTCGAAAATTTAAAAGAAAAACAGAAGTGCCAAAGTTATGTGGAAAAGAATGACTGTGCGCTGCACGATATGCGCTGTTGGAGTTATCCCTGACCACTTTAAGTTCCCTGTGTGGTTGTACATTGCTAAGTGAAGATATATACCTACATATATGTAAATATATATATGTATGAATAAATATATAGTTCGATCTGACAGATGGATTCTTGATGAACACACAGCGTATACCGATTAAGGTAATATCAAAAGAAATTTGTCTGAAGCTAATGAATTGCGCAGCACAAAGTCGCGTAATACTTACTGTACTTACTGTATAGCTGATCTGATTTGTGAGTATTTTTCATCAAGCTGTCAATATCTGAATAAACGAAGAATGCTTAAAATATGGAAACTGATCATCAATTTTATTTCCCAAATAATGCAAATCTGTCAGTTATGTTTTAAGAAATTTTGCCGCTGCCACTTACTGCTGTACAGACAACAAACACACATACTTATATATATATATATATAATATATATATAATTGAATGCCTTTTCATACATTTATACAAAAAAATAATTATCTGAAGCCACAATATGAGTTTTATATATGACTTTCTTCACGTTCTTTGTGTGAATATTCAATTAACTTAAATTAGAACTTAAGCTGTGTGTTTGGGTCTCGCTTTTGAATTCTCTATGTATCGTTGGTCTGCTTCGCTTTCAACTAGATAAACGATATAATCAGTTATTGAAATATTATAAAATGTACGTTTGTTATATATAAAAAAATTGATCATAAATCTCCAAGGCACATGTTCAAGGTGTGTTAAAATTTGGTTTATGTTTATGTTTATTTTAAATGAGCTTGAAATGTGCTTTTGTAACTGATTGATTTTTAATCTTTAATACTTCTGAGAATAGTCTGAAAATACTTCCACCATTTCCATGCAGCGAGTTTTCTTATTATCATTGCGAACTTAAAAGCGAATTTGTTTTTATTTTTTTAAGTTAAAACTTTTCATTCGATGCCATAAGCTCAACAAGATACAAAAATGCTTATGAATTCATAAATAAGTGAAGAGTCATGCTGAGAATAAGCATTTAATTGCTATTAGTTTCTAAGTTGTGCGCAATTAAATCCAATTCGGAATATTTATTAATTTCTAACATTTAGTTTTGTATATGTATGTATGTATATTCTTTCTGTTAATATTGTTCACCTTATCGTTTGGTTGGCATCTTTGCAATGGGCTTAAAATTCAGATCTCAAATGTGGGTGACATTTTTGGGGCTGTGCCAAATTAGATTCAGTTTCGGCTTAAATCAAATGATAATAATCGTGCCATTAAAGTGACAAATTGATTGGTCGCACCGAAACACACAAACATACACATGCTCTCAAACAGCGTGTGTGGGTGTGGTAAACATATTTGGAGCGCTTGTAAATCGTTTAACAACAGCCGCTGGAATTGCCCCCTTTAGTTTGCCTTTTGTTTTTTTTTTTCAGGAAAACTTTAAGCCATTGGCAAGAATAAATAAAAAGAGAAAATGAAATTGGAAAACAAATAAGCTGACAGACAGAGAGCAAGGGTTGTGCTTTATACATCCGGCGACAATGCACTGACTGAGGGTCAATCAGGCACAGGTCGAGACTCTCGAGCTGTTTGCTGTTTGTCGTTTGCAGTTGACCTGGCCAAAACGAGTTGAGCCTGGCATTGAAAACGTATCTCATATACATTTTTCAATTTAAACATTCAATTTCCGGTGTCTATGAATAAATGGAAGATGCACCAGCAACTGCTTAGCGCATAGACTGTGCGCACACAAAATGCCAAAGTTCAGTGCACCTGGAAATGCAATTTGCCTGGGCCCATTTACATGTACTCGGCACTCGCATCAAGTGGTTCACGGTGACGTCTCTACCAGTCGTTCATACTCATCAGACGTCTCTAGCTGAACTTTACACTCAGCCAAAGTACTCGCAGTCATCGCCGCTGAGAGCCAGGCAACTGACAACAGGCAGTGACTGGCACTTTAGTAGCGCTTTGGCTGAACTGAAACTTAGCTCCGGGTCTGGCGACATGCCGTCTGTTCGCCACATTGGACTCTGGCCGAAAGAGATTTTTAATTAACCCAATCGTCTCTTGACTGTTGTTTCTTTTTTATGGCTCATACGAATACTTTTGTCTCACATTAAAAATTCTCTAGCGTGAATCTGGGTAAAGGGCAACATGCGAATAACGTTATATTTTTAAATAATTGCATATTCATTCATGTATTGTCTCAAATAAAATACTTTTGCATATCAAAATTTGACATTTATTGCAGAAGTAATATTATTTATATTATTACTGCACCTGGAACTGATGTATATATTTTTTTATTGAAATTTAATTTAATTGCGTATATTATTGAAATGAAAATTGTTTCACTTTCATTAAATAAATTATAATGGTGTAAATGTGGTATTAAAGTTACAACATGTTGAACAAATAAATAAATTATTTGAAATTCAGTTAAATAAAATTTTTTATCTATATTTTATTATTTTCATTAAGTCTAGAAGATAGTTTATTTATATTTTTATTGTTTTCATATAAAAAAATGTTCTTATATTTTATTGAGGGTAAAAGTGTTTCTCTTTCTTTATTGCTATTATTATTATTATTATTATTATTTTTTTTTTTATTTACTAAATCATTCAAACTAGTTTTAGCTGTTATCGCATGTATCATATTTTTGACTTCCCTTATGCGTTTGCCGCATTTTCTGCATTGTTGTTTGCGTTAACAATCTTTTTCTTTTTTTTTTTTTACTTTTTAAGAGATTATTTTTGATGTGTCATGCTGCAAGAGCTACGCTTAACTTCCGCACTTATTTGTGCGGGCGGCATTCAACTGAAGCTTGTGAAAGTCACATTACAAATGCAAAAGAGTTGCCAGCGTCATGCATTTCCATGCCAAAATTCGTGTGGCTGGCATCAATAACAGCTCACACAATAGAGCAGCGAGAGAGATGTGGCACGCGAATGTTGTGCAGAATGCCAAACGGATTGGGCAATGCTTCCGCTTGAAGCTGCGGCCGTTCCGTGCCCTCCTCTCTCCTCTCTCCACACCCACCTCCCTCCGCCCTATCTGCCTTTAGTCGGATAAACTGCGGCTGAGCCTGAGCCTGAGCCAGGGGTCTGCGGCTCTGTTGTTCAGCCAATAAGCGTGAAAGCTGATTGGCATGCCAAATGTGGCGCGTGTGCTAGGTTCTCACATGGGTTTCCGTGCTGAGAGGGCCATGGGCTGGGGCACACAATAAATGCCAAGAATGATTTTATGCCATACAAATGAAGCGAACGATGGAGAGGCACCATAAAACGTAATCAATGTGCGCTTCACATGAAATATTTGTCTGCGAAGTTCTATGTTGTAATCAACAAGAGGGAGATACGCATCGCATTACTTGTCGTTTACCAACCGAGTCCAACTGTATGTTTTAAGCTCAATTAAAATTAACATTTTCATATCGATGGTCGAATTGGTTGCGGCTGCGAGTGTTTCTAGTTATGTTTTTCGGGTTTTTTTTTTTTTTTTTTTGGCTAATTAAAAAAGCTTTTGCATAAATTATCTTTGGCGTCTGTTATGTGCCATGTTAAATGATTTAACATGGTAATTTTCACAAAAAAAAAAAAAAAAAAAAATAGATATAAATATAAAATGGAAAAAGAAACGTAAAGCCACCGATAAATAGCCACACATTTAGTATTGATTTTTGTTGTTGTTAATTTTCAAGCTGAAACCGCAAAAAGGCGAAACATGTTTACGAGTGCTATAATAAACGGTCTCTCGTGAACAGGTCCATCTGGTGCTATCCGCAACTTTCCGATTATGCATAGTATATACTTTATATATTAAGTAATTTCAGGGCTGCAAAAGAAAAAACTCCCAAAGAACGATGGTAATTGTTGAATATTGATCATCACTTGGACAGAAAACTGTGATTTTGCAGCAATTAGTAGAGAAATTACAACAAATATATTTTAAGCTAAATTTTTAAACATTTTGATTAGCAATTAGCAATGTTTTTAGATATTCGGATATAATAATAAATATATATATATATATATATATATTTTTATTTATTTAAGAGAATCATAGTCAACTCTAAAAATAAATTTTTATTTTTATTTAATTAGCAAAACTCTTTGTACAAAAAAAAAAACAACTTAAAAATAAAAAAAATAATAATAAATATATCTTATTGAATATATAAAGCTGTTAACACCTCATTGAGCTTTTATTTTTTGTTTTTGGCCTTTCGCCTCTTGTTTCGGTTACGAAATTATGACCTTTAAAATTGATAAGTTTGATCTCGAAGTTGTAGCGCTTGAAACCAGTTTAAAGTCTTTGGAGTGATTAACTTACTCGTTTTAGTTTCTGTTTAGTCGAATGATTGAATATTTATCACGACATTTTGGAGAAAAACAGAACTTGAAAACAACTAAAGACTTACCAATTAAGCACTTAATTTATATTGAGTACTAATTGTATTCCCAGAACATTTTAGATCCCAAAGCATGTTTCCAATTAAATCTCATGCACAACTGTTCGGAAGGTACAAGTCATTTCCAGCTACACATAAACAATTTAGCCGAATTTTCTCTTGAATCGAGTCGCTGACGAGCCCTTTCGAACGATTTACGCAGCCCTCGCAGACGCACATGCGTGTGCATAAAATAAATCGAACGAGCGCATAAATATTTATGAAATCGGCAGAAAAGCAATGAAACAAACAAAAGGAATTAAAGATATACAATATATATAATTAGATTCATTGGATTTTGTGAACGGTTGCGGTTGCTAAAAATAAATACAAAAATTAGAAACAACGAATGACCCTGAGTTAAGCCAACATAAATGGGAAGCTCTTAACTAGTTTGAAACTAAAGTTCTTAACCAGACAAACTGGCGACGGTATATGAAATTTGCCGAACTGGTTAAATTTGAGTTCTGGGTCTATGTCTGGCTATGCTATGGCCCCAAACTGTTCCCATTTTGGGATAGTTTTGTTGACTGCGCGATTAATTACGAATGATGAGGCTGCTGACTTGGTAATAGCCCCTGGCCATGCCCAGTTGTCTGCCGAATGTTTGATTCAGCTTAGCTCTCGCTTGAGCTGGAGCAGCATTCGCCTTAATTGCCAGCTGCGTTTGCCTTTGTGTTGTTTAATTTTCCATTTGGTGACACGCCTCACAGCCATCAAGCCAAGTGCCACAAAGAGAGGTTGGCAGAACACTAAAATAAAACATTTGTACTTTCCCGCACAAAAACAAATCTAATTAAGCACCCAGTCAGCCAGTCAGCCAGAGTATAATACAATGCGAGCCAGTTCCATTCCAGAGAGAAATGTCAGATGCCCGCAGCTTATGTCATTGGAGGTGAACCAGCAGCCCATTAACTAAACGCAAAATGCCATTGCCAATGTTTATTAAGAACTGCCCTGTAATATAGTTGACCGGATTAAAATATGGTAAAGTAAGGCAATCTATAGCGTAGTATAGTATAGTCTGGCTCTTATATAGTATACACGATATATATATATATATCGACAATTTTAAGAAATTATCCATATATTGTACATAGTTGTATATAGTTACAAAACAGACGACTCTTTTCGATAACTGACTACAGGGTAACATGAAAAACCACACAAAAAATTGTGAGAATGAAACAAAGCACATTTAGGGCACGAATAACACATTGTAGACAACATCGCTTGAATGGTAATGAAAATAACAAAAGAATCATAAATAGAATCTTCTTTCAAATGATTCAATTGTCGGATTTGGAAATCAAAAAGCATAGCACAATCTCAGCGGCGAGAGCTCGGGCGATTCATTCATTCAATTTGCCAAGCAATCAATTTTCAATGGCAAGATCAGCTGTTCACTGATCTGGTTATTCCATGGGGCACAGTGGTCAAAATCATCACATTACTTAGCGAATTGACAGATTGAAATTTATGCAATGGAGATTGCAACAAGATAAGTAAATAAAGTTAAATAATAAATTTTAAGCTTTAAAAATTAAATTGCAAAAGTATTTTAACATTTATACATGCAATTTAATACATACAGAATGTTTGTCTCCCATTGGTTTGACGTTCTGGTTTGGCTTATGTAAATACAGATTCGAATAAAATAAATATAAAAAGAGGAATAAATAGCATTGATTTTATATTAAGTTATATAACAATTGAATAAGCTTCTTGGCTGTCATATGTAAATATCTTAAAATTCTTCGTAAGGCAGAGCTACAAGTGCATTTCGTTCACTGTTTAAGCTACATGATTCGTGACTAATTATTTTACGTAACTAAATACTTCGTATTCATAATCACACATGAAATATTTTCTCACTTTACTTTTCTCTTGTGTAATTTGTGTTGTTCTCCATTTGAATCTGTCTGAAATGTTCATTATTCAGAGTTAGTTAAAGTAAAAGGCAAGGAATATTTCGATGAATTATATGAAGATAATTTTGTAAATATTTGTCGAAAATGTTCCATTGTAGCCGTGTGAATAGAATAAATAAATGTTTCTACATATATTACTAAGAAAGAAAATAAAGAAACGTAGCGAAGAAGAAAAATATGAATAAAATGATGAAATGATTCAATTAAAACGAGGCTTTAAACTTAATACATGCATCATTGGATGATTCGCATTGGTGAACTTGGGGTATGTATAATATGTGCAAATCAAATGTCAAAAGCTTGAGAGAGAGCGCATACAGCATGCGATTCTTTTTCGTTTCCCAAAATACAACAAAGAGAGAGAGAGAGAGAGAGAGAGAGGGCTGGCTGGCCTCTAAATATTGTTATCTGACAGTGACACTACTTTTAGCATGCTTTATTTATCGCACATACGCAATGTGCTGCAGTGTTGTAGCACGAGCGTGGTCAGCGTAAATAACAAAAATTAATGAGCTTGCCAAAAAGTAGAAACAAAAACATTCGCACGATTCTGCCCCAATCTCCAATCCCCATCCTCATCCCCACCCCCACCCCCATCCCCAACCCCAACCCCAACCCATCCAAGCACTGTGAATGCAGTTGGCGATGACGACAACAAAATGAGCCCGGGTGCTAATTGATGTATGTCATTTTTTGAAGCTACTGCTGCTGCTTACTGTTTTTGTAATTCATGCATTGCTGTTGCTGTTTTGTTTATATTTTTGCTGGGCTTGGCGCCTGCATGTGTCAATCAGTCAGTCAGTCAGTTATATTTGTGTGTTTTTTTTTTTTTTTTTGCTTTGTCCAAACGCCCCATTCATACGAGTGCCTTGAGCTTGAGCTGCCAGCTCAGCATGTTATTTTTTGCTTAATTATTCGGAAAAATTCAGATTTTTTTTTTAAAGTTGTTAATATGAATGATGAATACAGGCAATTTGGCTCATTCATAAACCACTTAACACTTAACGGTTTTCTATTCAGCATAAATAAGGAAAAATCAAGGAAAAATCATTCTATATTTTTAAATATATATGTATGAATCGAACTGACTTACGATTTTTATGGTATCATAAATAGAGCTGTTTGGCTCTGTGCTTTCCACTTATTTATGGCATTTATGGCATTTGTAGTGCTTTTGACTTTACTCAATGCCCTCAAGCGCCACTTCCAGAACTTTATTGATTTCACTTCGCTCTTCCATTTATTTGTTTGTTTGTTGTTGTATTGTTAGTTCGCTTGTTTGTAAGTTTTGTTATTTCAATAGTCTGTGTTTGGCTAACTTGGCGGCTCGTGGCTTTTCGCTCAATTCGTTTGATACATTTTGCTTTAGTTTTTATTTCGGTTATTAGCCAAGCTGGCGGCGCACTGAATAATAAAAATCAGTAGCCTGAAATGTGTCAGCGAACTGTGTGTAAAATAAAAGTCGAATTTTCAATACGCTGAAAATATATGGAGCTCTATGTTCAGCTCTTATATTATTAATATTACATTAGTTAGAGTAGCCTTCTTATTATATTTCATCAAGACTTTCTTAGCTTCTGTGTCAGCTTTTACAGTCAAAATTACTGTGTCAACTACAGCTAAATTTAAATTAATTTGCTTATCAGCCACGCTTATACATATTATTATTATTATTATATTTTTATTACAGAAATTAATCTTTATTTGTGGCTTAGCAGAGTTTATTATATTTGTAGGAAACTCAATAAATTATTATATAAATTATACTTAGTTGGTATTAAAATTACTTTTATTGCTACATATAGTTTATACACTAACATTTATAATTCTAAAATCTAATTATAAAATTGAATCATAAGTATTACGTTAGTATACTTTTATATACGTTCGTACAGTCAGTTGGTTGGCATTTTAGATGGACGCTTAGCTCTAGGGTATCTGACAAATCGTATGATAACAGCTTTCTTCTTTATGACACCCCCACACGGTCGCTAAATTTCAGCCGTTGCCCATTTATTCACATACCCACAACTTTGAGCTGTGATTGTGTTGCCGGCTGATGTCATGGTCTTCCTCTTGCTGCCACAGCTTGGCCAAGACAATAAATAGTCGAGCTGAAACCGAAACCAAAACCATGTCAAACCCCAAGCTGAAGATGAAGAGAGGCAAGGCGAGACCACAGAAAATGCCAGACAAACGGCTGCCAGTTGCCCCAGCTGGCCAATGAGCAACTGTCCAAATTTGGCGGGTCGGCTGGCAAAGAGTAAACTGTGATTATTATTGTTGTGGGCGTTGGCACAGCCAGATAAAGTGGGCCCTTGCTTGCTTGAAAAAATTCCCAAATGGAAAATTACGGCATCAAGTCAAGAGTCAAAGCCCCTCCCGTCGCAGCAACGATTGCATTGCCATTGCCATTGCCACTGGCATTGCATAAGCGACGAGCGTGCTATAAATAGAGCAACCTGAACAAGTCAAGCTGGCCAAAAGTAACGCACCCGGAGAATACCAAGAAGTTATGCAAAATGCAAGTCAAGCGTATTAAGGCACTCTCCAAAGTTTTGTTCATTAAATGCATGTCGTATACATGTCTCGCTGCCAGCTCGTCAACATTAACAAATATCTGTTATTGCTGTGGCGGTTGCTCTCACAGTCACTGTGGTTGCTGCTGCAAAGTTGACAAGTTGTCAAACGCTGAGTCAGCCCAGCGGTGAGGTGGGCCTGCAGTAAAGTTAGACCAGATGGGCTCACAGTCAATTCCGGCAGTTTAATTAGTGAACGATAGAGATAGTAGGAGAGATAGGGATATGGAAAGAATAACTGGGACAGCTATGACCTTTTGATAAGTCGCTGGCTATATGGCCAATCAAAAGGAAATTTTCATCGATGGCTAATTGCTTGGAAGCAATTTCCGTACACTCTGGAAGGCTGTGTGTGCCCGTGTTTCGACTGTCCTTGACAGCGCTTAATGGCCTTGATAGCAATTCTCGTTTGGCTTTAATTGACAGTTGAGTTGCCGTCGCTGCACCGTGAGATCCCTGGCACATGTGTGCCCAGTTTATAAATAGACTACTGCATGTCTTAAATAGTTTTTTCTTTATACGAGTCGGCTTCACACACACATTCGACTCGTCTATTAAAAGTGAATATGCAAAATTGTCACATTGAAAAGCATTTCAGACACGCTCAAGTAAATTGCATAATGTGAGTGCATAGAGAATTGTCGGATGAAAAGAGTAGGCTAGAGCAGAATACCCAGTGCCAAGTTTATTAACTATGTGAGAAAGTTGAGTTCGCAGTGAGCGGCAGTTGGCTAAGTGAAAGTTGGTTTCAACCAGAACAAACGGTTAAATGTTGAGAATTTATTGAGGCAAATGAATAATACTTTGAAAATGATTAAGGCATGCTCTATGGCCAGACGATAATTCAGTCAAGTAGAGTATTCCAGTCGGCAGCTAGTAGATCTATTTAAAAAATTAGTCCATTTATGTCTTAAGAACAGTTTTTTTGCTATCTGATTTTTCTTATTGTCCCTAAAAGACTATTTAGTGGCTTTTCGAATATATATATTCTGAGTCAGATTTAAATCAGCAACCAGATGATCAGTACTAAAAGCTTTTTAATAGAACGTTATGTGTTAACTGTTACAGAATTTCTACACAAATAACGAAAACCTACAAAATATATAAATATAATGTATAATTCATTAATACAGAGCTCCCATTGTGGACAGAGTGTCTTCTATTCAATCAAAAGAAAGAATATTAAAATTAAAGCCAAGTTAATTGAAAGTCATAGAATTAATGTATATGAATATATGAACTTCACTATCTATATTGTTCATATGTATGATATATATATTTTTAAAAATATTGAATGAAAACCCAAGCCAAATTTGTGAAGATTTATGATAAACATAACATAATAAATATATATGTTATTGAAATGCAGAGATATTTGATTGAATTGATTCGTCATCTTGTTCGGGGTGCAATATTTGTTTATTCATCTAATATCTAAAATAATATATTTTAATCAAAGATAATATTTTCTATATTTACATTAATTTATTATTATTATTATATAATATTATTCTATCTTTAATTTCGTTGAACTTAAACTCGCTTGGTTTCCGCTTAACTGAAGCCAAAAATGTTTGACTACTTTATCTTTTCATTTTTTTTTTTTTTGTTGGTTTTGTGTTTGCCAAATATTAGGGCAAATTTTATTACAGCTTTTTTTAGGTCTTCACAACGTAAACTTTTTTTTTTTAAGCTAATTTCAACGAGCACGCTTCGAGTTTAGTCGGTGAGCTGCTTCTTTATTTTATTTTGGGTGCAAAACTTTGTTGATAACGAAATTTATTTGCAGCTAAAACAATTTCCGTTTTTCCAAGTACAAAAGGCTCACTGAATGCTGAAGAGTTCAAGCAAATGAAAGTGAACAGCAGGGAAAGTGGGCAATGGAGGAATAGAAAAGCAACTGCAAAGTCGCATCCAGAACGGCATTGAAAGTCACCGCAGGTAAATTGTGCTACATTCCATAAACTTGGACATTGTCTGACAGGTGACATAGAACAGCAGCAGCAACATCAGCAGCAGCAACAGCAGCAACAGCAGCAACAGCAACAGCAGTAGCAATAGCAGTAGCCGTAGCAACAATGCTCAGTGAGTAACAATACTTTTCTATTCATAGAGTCGCTTTTGAAATGGAAATGCATTCCAGCTAATACAATAAATGTGTTGAGATGTAAGAGTGTGTAAGAGAATCAGAGAGTCGAGAAATGAGATACGAGATTTCTATGTGACTGTGTGTATACGCCCTCCCACCCGCGCGCCCGCCTTTGCAATGAGTGAATTTCTTGAATTTTTTTAAGTGACTTGGCTTGGAATGTAATGAATTTTTTGCAACGTCATTTTGAATCCAATTTTAATTTCAATTCTGATCGATTTGCAGGCAGCCAGCGTTGCGACGTCAACGTTCAGACCCAATTTTCGCACTTTATGCAAATAAATAAGATATGTATATACAAAGGAATCAGCGCATATATCAATTCAAATTATGTGTGTGTGTGTGTGTGTGTGTGTGTATGTATGTATGTCAGTCAGTTCGTCAGCCGTCAGTCAGTCGGTCAGGCGGGCATTTAATCAAATGGTTGAATGCTTCGATTTCATTTTGAAGGCAATTGCAATTCAGACAATGCATGCAAAACTGTTCGCCCCGACTAGTGCTCTATTGACAATGGCAATGAAATTTTGCAGCTGTCTACTGTGCAGTAAATGTGACAGGAAATGATGCATTGCTCTTGTTGTTGGCGCTTTCACGTGTCCCATTGCTGATTTTGTCAGCGTATTAAGCATACGCACCATGCATCGGCACCGTGGAACAATGGAACTACGCAAACTAACTGTGTGACCCACCGCCCCAACTGCAAACACGAGTGAATACAAATTCGAGTACAAATGCTACTATCTGTATTTGTATTTTGAGTGTGCGTGTGGCTGTTGGCATGAGTGTATGGGGGTATAAAGTGCATTCGGCTTAAGTGTGTGTTTCGTGCACTCAGTTCTTTTCATGTCTACGCAAATGTCGGTGCATTTATTTCAATTGAAATGCTGATGATATTTGCATCAGCGACATTCCACTGAAGAGCCAGACAAACAGTTTGACAATGTTGTAATGGGACGAGATATTTATAAGGAACTGCTTGAGTCTCTAAGCGGATATACTTATATCTAAAGTGTGAATAGACAAGTATCTCTATTCTCTGCTCAACATACGCTACACTGACAGAGTGTCCATTCTGAGTGAGATTTTCGTGAAAGTGTGAAACTCAAAGATTTTATGAAAGCGTTGTGTTTTGAATATATATATATATATATATATATATATATATATATATATATATATATGTATATATATATATATATATATATATATATATATATATATATATATATATATATATATATATATATATATATACATATATATATATATATGTATATATATATATATATATATATATATATATCGATTTAACTGTAATATCAATTTCTATGATAAATGCATCAATAAAAATTAGTAACAGCTTGAAAATAAATTTCTTTTCCATTTCAATCATTGGTTATTTTGCCACTTTTAGCTTTTTTGGCACTTAAGATCTCTCTCTCTCTCTCTCTCTCTCTCTCTCTCTCTCTCTCTCTCCTAATGTCTTCCATATCAAAGTCAAGGCTTTATGCTGAAACAAATAATATTCAAAGGCAGCATTGGCTTTCGTTTAAGCCGACGTTTGCCACTGAACAAAGTGCGATGCAGTAATTTGCTTTGCTTTGCTTTGCTTTGGTTTGGTTTGGTTTGGATTTGTCGAACTAATTGACGTCAACGCTTTGCTTGGCTTTATCCGGCTTCAGTCTTATCCCGACGGCAAACAATTTCAATTAATTTCAAAATTCAACTGAGCGAACGACAAATCTGAATTGCGTCCCCAGCCAAAGCTATCCAGCGTCCCAAAACATAATCCGCAGCCAATTTGCTGTTACAGTTGCGACAGTGTGAAATGCATTTTTGCCCAAAGATGGGGCGTAGCTAGCACAGTAGCTCTTTCTCTATATATATACATATAATATTTTCTATAATATATATTTAATGGAAAATCTCAATGGCGTCGTAACATTTTGGCGCGTTTCTGGCGCTGCGAAAACTTTAATTGCTAAAGTATTCGCGAATTTTGCTGCACAGCTCAGCTAAACTGAGATAATTATGCAAAAATACATAAATTTTGTCAACTTCACGTGGAAAAGCGACAAAATCAAAGTCACGATTTCGGCACGCCGTCCTGACAAAGGGAATAAAGCTCGTACTTGTTGTTGCTGTCATGGCTGTTGCTGTTGTCGCTGCTGTTATTGTCGTATCACAGCACAGTGGGTGATTTGCCTGTGGCTTAGCTGTTGATCCTGGCAAAATGCGTAGCACACTTTTTGGCGTCATTTGCTTGGCTCAATCATGGGCCGTATTGTTTACAGCGCGCACGTCCTGTTTTGTTTTCAGCCAATGGTTTTCATTCTTGTTTTTGTTGTTGTTCTCGGCCCATGATGCTCTATGCGTGACATTTTAACGGCACGCTGTGAGCCTGTGGCACGAGAGGTATACACAGTAGATGCGGCTGCCAGGTTAAAGTTGCGTAAACGCCAGGTGGGTCAATTGGTTTATGTTGCTTTTACCATACGATTTGACAGTTTTTTGACACGTTAAATTATGATGCTATCACGTTTATGTTTTTATATATTTGTTTTTTTTCTTTCTTTTATTTAAGCTATACAACGAATTCTCCATTCATATTTTAGTTGACTGTACGCAGTGGAAGTTGTTGATTTATTAAATATTTGTTATTTTAAATAGTTGCAAGTTGTTTGCCTACAATATGTGAACATCTGGAGAGTTTAAGTGCTTTTGAAAAGGTTTCAACTTAAATTATTACGAATATTCTTCTATAGCTCACTAAAAGGCTTTGCATGTTTCATTTAATTAAATGTTTACAAAATTCTAACACAAAGAAAATATGCACAAAAAGAAATAGAATCTCATTACATCAAAGGCGCAAAACGTTTCAGCTGTCACCCACCTCTGTCTCCTGCCGCTCTGCTCACTAGCTGCAATTAAATGGCATTCATTGCATTGCTCATTAGAGAATATTTGTGCATATAATTACGTGTGCACAGAACGTTAAGTAAATGCCAGCTCGACCACCCGCTGCTATAGCACTCCTGCTCTTCTCGAAACGCTGCGAAAATACACGCAACGCCATAGCAATGACATGAAGCTGTGAGTCGCACTCAAACTCAAATTGGAGAATCGCACGCAGATTGCATACGAAAGGCATTTTAATTGCCGTCGAAAATGTCAAGGAAAATGGAAATGCTCTGCGTAAATCACAGAGTGAAAGGCATTGCCTATAGTCTATAAAGCATAAAAGAATTCCTTTGCTTATGCATTTCTACAGCTATCATTCAGTTCGACGTTCATTCACCTGTCAACGGCGTATTCACTCAATTCAGCTGCAGCTGGCGACGACTTATACGGCTCCAATTACGGCTTTGACTTTGCAAGTATCGCAAAATATGTACAACAGTTAAGCGGCTCAGCGGCTCAACAGCTCAGTGGCTCTTATAGGTTCAATCGCAACGGCTTCGTTTGTTTCTCTACCGAGAGCATAGATTTATGTGGATGCAAACTTATTAAAGTGTGCTACACCGCGTCAAATGCGCGCACTTTAAATTGAATTCACTTTTAAAACTCAATTGTAACAACTCAACTTGTGCTCAACAGAAAATAAATATATATATATATATATATATATATATATATATGTATATACATATCTATTAGTCTACTAGTCTAGTCACTCACTCGTTGTCGTCTCTGTTTGACTCTGACTGTCTCGATTGCATGTCTGTTGAACCTTACACATGCATTATAGGCACTCAGCTTATATCATATTTGCACGCAGCGGATATCTCCAATTGAGTTAAACTTGATTTTCAGAAGCTGCAAATCATATGAATTGAAACAATAGAGTCAAGCAGCTGGCAAGCTATGAATTAATATAATGCTAATGTAGGAAGTAAATTTAAATTCAGTCTTCGACTATGCCGAGGCTGGCAGTTGAATTTATCTGTTGCAAAGAATTTCATATAAAAACCTATTGATTATTTTATTAAAATTGTCATTCTGACTTTCAATTACATTTTGATTGCTTATGTGAAGAAAGATTTATTTATTTTTGTTTTTCAAAAGTGGCAAAAGTAATGACAGAACACAATGTTTGCAAACATTTCGAGCTGAATGAAATATTTTATAAATATTTTACGCATCAGAACAATGAGAACAATTTTTTTCCCTTTGGAAAAGGTCATATTTTTCCACTAAAGCCAATTTGCAATCAAAAGTTGGATATATTTTTAAATAAATTTAATGTAACTTTTTTATAAAATTACTCTCAAAGTAATATTAAATTTTAAATTAAATTATAGATATGTAAGATAAGAAAAAATGCGTGAGCTTAAATTTCATGTTATGTTTGAGCTGCCAAATTTTTGAAAATAATCCCATCAGTTATGCCCATCGCATTGTGTTAGCCAATTAAATTGTCTATTTGCAGCTCATTACGGGATGCTTACTCAAATCAATTCAGCGCGTATAGTAGCATTTGTATCCATTTCAGTTGAAAGCCTGGCAACCAATTGGCCACAGTTTAAGCTCAAATGTGTTCATCATATTACGCATACGCAGCATGTGCCGGCGGCAAGAGCAACCAGCACAACTGATGCAAATGCGTTGGCAACAATTTATTTCTGTGTTTTTTTTCCTTTCGGTTTGGGGGCTGTCTTTCCGGTTTTGGTTTCTGGCACACGGCCAGCAAATGCAGCGCTTTAAATGCAATCGAGTGCACGCCACTCGTCCATTCAGACATTCGGACATACAGCCATTCAGACGCTCGAACGTTTGGTCGTTTGGCCGCTCTGCAAAGTCCAAAATGCACACTCCACGCCCCAAAATAAAATTACATTCCATTAAAAAATCATGCCGCCGCGCGCAAATCAACATCAACTCAATGAACATAAATTGCCAATGCAATGGACGAGCGTACCAGCCACACCAGGGGTGCTGCCAAGGGAGTTGAGCTGGCATGCCAAATGGATCGATCGGCCTTCACATTGGCCGACATGGCGACGCGTCGACGACCACGATGATATCCACTGACACGCTGGCAACAATGCATATGGCCGAAAAAAAGCACCGGACACACACACACACACACACACACACACACATACTAATGGATTTACGCACACACGCGTTGAACAACTGACAGGACTTTGCCCTGTTCCGTGTTCAGTGGATAAAAGGATTAAGTTTCTCATTTGTAGTTAAGCAAGTAATTTTTACGTATAATCAGTTTTAGGAAAGCCCATAAAAAATTTTCCACAACGAAGTTTCCTCGAAATGAAATTGAACCTTTTTGCAACAAGTTTCATTTAAATTTCAGTTTTGCCTGAAGCCTAAAATGTGTGCGAGCATTCATAATGAAATTAATAATGTATAAACTTGCATGGCTGAATCAACTCATGCTAAAATTTAACTTTACCTTAGTTTGCAAATATAATGCAATTAAAGTCAAGTCCAAAAAAATGGAAAAAAATGAGAAACGCCTTTGCGCAAATTTCGTTAAACTTGAAAAGTCAGTGCAACATGCAATATTTATGTCTATTTATTCATATATATATACATATATGAAGTAATAAAAAACGAAAAAACTCATATAATGAAGTCCAAGCTGTCATGTAATGAACCATTTCAGCCATAAACCATAATAGTAATCATTAGGAATTTTAATTAAAATACTAATTTCTTTTACTGATCTACTTAAGGTGTTAGTTTCAGCGCTGAGTGATAATTGCTTTATTATTCTAGGATATTTAAAATTTGCGTTAATAAAATCATTGCCTGCAGATTATGTTCAGGAAATCACTGACAGTGTCCAACAGTCAACAGGGCCATAGCTTGCTGCACTGGAAAAGAATCTGCTCCATAGTGTGAATAATATCCCAAGCTAATCTTTTCATACTCTGGTCCCATTGAAAGTGGGTAATGAGGGTATAATGGTTTTTGTAAAATTGTATTGTATATAACAGGCATCAGATTTTTCCTATAATATTGTGATATTTAATGACTCTGATGGTAGAGGGCTTATAAAAAAAATTCCTTTTAAGCCGATTTGGAAACAGAGTATGATTTTTAGCAATAGATAAAATCATAAAATTCTCTCGGCTCACGCCCACACACTATTTGTCAAGCTTAACGAAAAGCTCTAGTTGTGAACAGTTTATGCCGTCTGTGAAGCACAGTGTGATTTTGTGTGGCCAGTTTAAGTGCATTGAAGAGCAGCGAATACGGCGAATACCACTCAGTTCTCGAACGAGGAGTTGTGGGTGGTGTGGGTAACTCTGGTAATTTTTGCTGCGTTGGTGGTGTTATTGGACCCCCGAGTGACGTTTGCCACTAATTAGAAATTGCACGTGAATGAGCATGGAGCGTACTGAAAACCAATTCGCAATTACGCACGCCTACAGTTGGGGATGCACTGGCAGCGTATCATATTTTGTCACGTAAAGTGCGTAAGGCCAAAGTGCGCAATGAAGATTTAAGAAAAGATTTTCGATCGATTTCTGTGGAAGACAGTTGGTTGGCGTACCGCAAACCGCTGCCTAAATTATGTAAAGTTCTATCAACTGCTGAAATCTGTAGGTACAAGCTGACGTGAACACTCCTCCAAGCAAGGCGTTTATAGTTGTAAGTTGTGTGGCTGAGGTGCACTCAGTGTGTGCCACGGCGTGTCAATTTCCGGCTCAACACGTTGTGTCGCAGCATTTTGAAGCGATTTTTCTTGCAGTTCCTTTTTTGTTGCCACGACATGTTTTGCGCTGTTGTGTGTGCCCTGGAGTATGTATGTGCGCGTAATCAGCAACGTCGCAGCTCAAAATACACGCCGGTATGGCAATCGCGTCACAGGAAGTCAAAGGATACAATGACGTGCCTTTTGTGGCACAGCCTAACATACAGCGGATTGCGAATGCCATTCAATGGGTGGCAGCAGGTGCAGTTTAGAAAACGTTTCAAAAGCCTGACAATGCCAGCAGATAAAAGCGGAACATAAAGGGGGTCAGCCAGCCAGCCAGTCAGCCAGGCAGCCAGGCAGCCAGTCAGCCAGCCAGTCGGATCCTGCCAACGAAGTGATGATGTTTACATGCTATGCAAATACAATTAATTCTACTTTGTGAACAATCTTTGTGCTGCAGCACCAAATGGTTGGGTTTGGCTGGCTGGCACAAACAGCTGATAGCATTGGCAACGGAATTGTTGACATTTCCGTATGCAGTCTACCAGCATACGGTGACAGCATTCAAATAGTCCGCTTTGTGGCATTGTGCACATTTGCACTGGGCGTACCAAAACTTTTCCATTTGCCTTCATTGTACAGTTGGCAAGTTGTAAAATTTGTGGCCCTTTGTAGTGCAGTGTAGTCAAAGATGTGTGGTTAATATTATATGCACAGATCTCAAATTCTTGATATGTATTTGAATTGAAGCCAGTGTAAGCAGAGCAGAGTGTTTAAGTCCAAGTCATAATATGGAAACTAAAAAGGTAAGCATTAGCAATACAAATTAAAACAATTTGCTTAAGTAAACTATTATTGTTAACACGAATATGTATTTGTAGAAATTTTATAGAATCTTTATCTGATATTTTCAGAAATTGAGTTCTCATGACCTTTTCACTTAACAGTTGCAGCAGAGAGATTTTATTTATCCGGATGCATTGACCTGGATGGGTTTAATAACAATTTGCAAAGCAAATTGCTCGAATTGAGCTGCATTACAATGGCTCATAAAGTCATTTCAATAATTTATTGTGCAATAAATGTTCAAAAACTCTGTTGAATGCGGTTCATCAAGGAGCCACCAAACAGAACCAAAAGCAAACCTCAACAACAATAAACAACCAAAATACGATTGAAAAAATAAGAAAAATTGAATTTAGCGTGGCGCAGACCAAATACGCTTCAATGAGTCGTAGCTATTCGAGTTCAGTTATATCTTTAGTTTTATTTCTTTTTTTTTTAAATACTTCGAGTAAAAATATTAAAATATTAAAAAATATTTGATACGAGGACTTGAGACTAAGGGTTTCATAGTTATGAAAGTTCTTACCTTATCTGTATTGAATAGGTAACATATAGTCCAAAACAAGCCTCAAACTAGTACCATTTGATATTGAAACTCAAATTCAACTCAAAAGCACGCATATTACCTAAGAGTTTAGGTACAAGCTTAAGTCCACCTATGCAGAGGTTACATATATGACTTCACAGCTGTAATACCCTTCGAGAAAGTGTGCTAAAACAAGACAATTAAATTCAGAATGTTGTGTGGTCAAATATGGGCGACAGTATTGGAGCAGCCTTTGTCGCGGCACTGATTGTCGTCGCCGTGTCTGTTGCCGTGTCTTTCCCTCTCTCTTTCTCTTTCGGGGTCATTCTGTCTCTTTCGGTCTCACTGAGTCCGTGTCATTGCGCATTTTATTTGATTCTGATTAAGGGAACTTTGCACTCAGTGCAGCTGCAGACACGACAACAACAACAACAACAACAACAACTGGCAAAAACATTGAATTGCGAATCATTGGCCAGATTACGTTGCCTTTTGTCTGTTTACATTTGCATTCGCAATGAAGGAAATTGTAAATGAAAATTGCAGAAGACGCGCTCCAAAAAGCAAAACTGGGCAACGCGTCTACGTTTTGATTATTGAAATGCATTCGTTGTTTGACTCCCAGACTTGAACTTGTGCCCCATAGCTCAAGTACATTGATAGTCGGCACACGCCAAGGCAATTCGCTGTATAGCATTGGGCCAGCTATCTCGTCTGTGTGAATAATTGTGATAAAATAGCAGATATGCAGAGCATCAGATACGAAGACTTATTGTCTGCTCTTAACAGCAAACATTTCATCAAAATTAAAACTCAAACTGATTGAAGGAAGTCGAAGTTGTCTACAAAAAAAAAAAAAAAAACAAAAATTAAAAAAAGAAAATAAACACAAGGCAAAACAGCAGGAAACAAGCTTCACACCAATTGGCTGGAAGCTGTATCACAAGAGGTTTTATTTATGAGTGCTATCAATAGCCGGCGAGTGCAGGCAATTTCTGCGCAACTATTGATTCTTAGTATCAAATTAATAGCCTTTTGCACTGAAGCAAAAACTTTTGCTTCAACACATTTTGAAGTTCAGTGAGTGAGTGAAAAAATCACAGGAGAATAATTCTCTAGAAACGGCAAGTTCAAGCTCAATCAGAACACAGAAGAGAAGCATAAAACTAAGTTGAGCTGTATTGAGAGTGTTGTATTGATTTATATTTATGAATAACCCTCATAAAGTTAATACTACAACAATGTGGCGTTGTCTTCACAACAAATTTGTGCTGGAATATGAAAATTTTTGAATTTGGAAAACATTTACGATTATTTAACTTTGACTGACGGAAAAATTGTGTCAGCTAAGTTTTAAATTGATTAACTTTTCTAACATTAGTTTGTATTAAAGACATTTTGATGGCTTATCACGGAACTATACTTGGCATGATAGCATTTATAAGAATCAACAGTCAAATAATGCACGTCAACAACTAATGCACTTGGTTATGAAGATGGAGAGATAAACTTTAAGTTTTCATTTACTCAAACAGTACTCGAACATCAAATTTCTCTATATTTTACTGCAGTGCGATTTCAGTTTTCACTTTGGTACCATTTGCGACAACAACAAACTAAGTTGAATATCAATTGCAAAATGCGTAAATGCAAATGGTATTAATATGTTTGCTGCAGGACTAAATCTTTAGATATATATATGTTATGTCTATGTAAGCGCATTGCTATCTAAAATTCAAATAGACTTGCAAACATAAGCATAATTACTTAATTCTTTGCTGTTTACTTATTGAACGGCCTTTGAGTTTCATATTTAATCAGCATAAATATTTTAACATAGACAGAGACTAAGATAAAATATTAAAATTTCATTGCTTTAATTGCCAAATAAATTTGTTTCTACAAATGAATGAAGACGTCTTCATATCGCTTATGAATATTTATGAGGAATTTAAGCAAATTGTTTTACTTTGTTATTTTGGATTGAATACATAGGTTTGCAATCACCTCACAAATATCAAATCGAAATGTAGGTTTAGCGATATTTAACGGTGCAACAATATGAGCAACTTTATTAACATTTTATTTATTCATTTAAAGTTTCATATTTCTCAAACTAATTTGTAAACTATATAACTATCGCCGTGTCGTATGCAACAGAATTCTTTTATTGTCTCACGTTAGTTAATTAAAACAAATTGTTGGTATTTTTTGCTCTTTTGTTTAAGGTTTCGGTTTTATTGAATGATGTTCGTTCAACTGCCTCAGATACATTTTTTTGTTTGCTTTTTATTTATTTTTTTTTTTTATAATCTTTGTTGTCGAATTTTCTATATTTCAGCCATAAATTAATGAAATGATACATGCTGTTGTTGTTGCTGTTGTTGTAGTGTTTGTTGGTTCTTATTGCTGTTCTAACACGATGTTATTGTATGTTTCGCTTTCAGGATTCAAGAAACTAATAAAAAATGAGATTTTAATCAATTCGTCATTATTTCTTGCAACTAATAATGTTTGCTTATAAATGTAGGGTTCTATGCTCTTTGTTGCATTTAAAATGTTTGCGATTAACAACGATATGCAGAAATACATATATATATATATATATATATATATATATATATATATATATATATATAGTAAGATAGAAATTTGAGTAACACAAGTTAATAAATGAATCATAAATATATATTTATGTATATATATATATGAATTGAGAATATATAAATATGGGGTTAGTAGTTGTTTGCTTGCTTGCTTGGGTTGCTCTTGATTTGGAGCATCACTGAACGAACCAAGCCATAAACTCTCTATATATATAGTAACTATAACAGGTATGATTAGGCTGCAAAATCGAGTGCCCCTATGCACAGTACACAGTTTTGCAACAAGTGTCAACTACAGTTGTGAAGTCAACAAACATGCTAATAATGTTAATATTTTCTGCTTTTCTATAGCAATAACAATGTTTTTTTTTCATATCGTATATGTGTGTATATGTATATCGGCTTGTTGTGGGCCAATATAAATTATATGTCGTAGATTTGTTGCTGTTGGTTTTTCTCTTTTTTTTCTCTTTTGTTGGGTTAGTTTTTGGTATTTATTTATTTCGATTGTGTTTGTTTATTTGCGTCATTTTGTTCACTTAATAATTACAATCATAATCATAAATATAAAGTGTAATAATAATAATTGTGAAAAATTATTTTCCACATAGCATTTTTTTTAGTTTTTTTTTGTTCTGTTTTGTTTTGTTTTTCTTTTGTATACAAACATTGCAAAATATTATTGAGTAAGTAAGAAACATAATAAACTCATGTGATTTCAATGTTGGAAATCTTTGATGTTGTTTGATGTTCTGTTGTTTGTTTTACTTGCGATTACGATTTACGACATGCTATTTTTGTTGCAAGTAGATTTCCAACATTGAAATATAACATAATATTTATAATCATCATATAATATATTTAAATATATATATATATAATTTGCATAACTTCAACATTTTGTTTTTGGTTTTTTGTTTTTGTTTTGTGCTTAGAACTAAAAGTAAATTTGCGTCTCAATAAACATAATTTTTTCATTTTTAAAAACATTGTTTTGTTAATTTTTTTTTAAACATTTTTTCGCCTTCTTTTTAGCTTTCTGCTTGCTTGGTAACTTAGAAAATAAATAATGAAAATTACCGAAAAAGAGAAACGTGAATTCGAATTCCCTTTGGTCAGCAATTAGCTTTTTATGATCTGCTGCTGCCCGCCTTAGTAGGCGTGGTTGGCAATGAACAGGGAACCGGAACCGGAACCAGCGCTGCCAGCAACGTATTTGCCCAAAGAGGCATCGCCGTTAGCCTGAAAATTAGAGAGAGAGAGAGAGAGAGAGAGAGACAGAGGATGGGGGAAAATGTTAATTAATTTGCCATTAAAATAATACTTTTCAAGTTTCAATATATAAATTCCTGAACCTGAACTAAATGCGCAGTTTCAACTTTCAACTTTTGCTGTGATTTTTGGCCGCGCTCACCGAACCGTTAACTGAGCAGAAGAAAGTTGAAGCCCATCCTTGCCAGCGGCGATTTTGTATACTTTTAAGCATAACCCTCTATATATATATATTCACCCACTCACTTTGGTTATTTTTTGTTTGTAATTTAAATTTTCAAGTCTTTTAAAGTAAAAGGTTTATTCGATTGCGGTTAATTGCGCCGTAAACTCTGCCTGGCCCAAAGGGACAAAAACGTTTCCTCCTCTTTTTCATGTCCCAGGTCAAATTCAGGCACGTAATTCCTGTCATTCTGGCTACTCGATCTCGTCTGTGTGAGTGTGTGCATGTGTAAGTGGTTGAAAGTTGATTCTTGAAAGGGCTGGCTGCAACTTGCTTTGTTGAAATAATGAACGGTTACGCAAGCCGTAGCTTACTGTACAAGCAGCTAATTTTAAGGCGTAGCAACTAATCTAGTAAAGTAATCTTAGCTAACAGTTTTACAGTTTAACAAACACTAAAACAGTTTAAGTGCAATATATTATAGAAAATCTATTATAAACAAAATATATATAAAAGAAAAAGTAAAAGAATGCCCTGCCTCAGGCATAAACATATTAAAAAACTATAACAATTATAAAAAAAAATTTAGAAAATAAAATTAAAATAAATCAAATATATAAAATAATAGCTAAAGATTTTAAATTATTTTTCTTTTTTATATTTTTCAACATAAATTTATTCGCATTTGTTTTCTTGAGTTTGAGAAATTTTAAATGTAGAAAAATTTAAATTGTATATAATTTATAAAGATTTTTTTACTATTAGAATGCTAGTTGTAGGTGTATGTATTTAAGGTATAAAGTGTGCAACTCCATTTTGTTTTTTTTTTTTTTGGCGCAGGTCTGTGAGGAATGTGTTCGGGTGTGGTGGGCTCAGCACAGTTAAGCCAATTGAGTTCAGATTGCAGCCATTAGGAATGTCATTTGTTTTGTTTTGTTTGGTTCTGTTTTTAGTACTTGTGCTGGGCAACAAACAAGCTGGTTGAGGCCGCGAACGAGGGTATCGAACCAGCCACGTATTTGCCTTGGCAGGCGAGTGCATTGGCCTAAGGATTGCGAGGATAAACAGAAACAGAAGAGGGAAAGCAGGAATTGGTTTAAGGATTAATTGCAAAAAATAGTGTGCAGAACGATTTACAAACATAAAAGCAAAATGCAACGAGCATCAAATTAAGAAATGAAATGAGAAAATCTAATTTTATATGATTGCAAATTTTATTTAAATGACAAATGTGTTAAATTATAATCTTAAGTTTTGACAATAAAAAAATTAGTTTTTGTGCAAAATTTAAATGAGATGAAAAATAATTATTTAAATGTTTATTTAGATGCAAAATGTGTTAATTGAGAGTAAAGTTTCTAAAAAAATACAGAAATTAATTTATGAAAATAATTTGGATAAAAAGATTAGTGGAAATATGTTTAAGCAAATGAATATTTGTAGTTAGATTAGTAAATTATGAGTGAAATATTGCAATATTAATGTGGCATGCAACGGGGTAGGTTTGGTTAGGATAGGAATGTAATAAGAAACCGTTTAACAGGTTTCCGGGAAAATATTCAGTAAGCAAATAATGGTCAAGAACACTTTTCATTTTGAAAAAATCTATTTTTTAGCTATAGGTTGAAAAATATTACGAAAAATTATAAAATGCTCATGAAAAGAAATATCACTACGATCTCATATTACAGTTAGAGTGGCACTTCACACTTGGTAAACCGTACGCTTGATAGAACTTTTCGATCGTCTAGATTACAAGATTCTTGGGTCACAGAAATTCATATTCCCAATTGGATTTTGTCTTATTCAAGCGAAAGCATTCAATATGTATGATCCTCGATATGGAGCCCATCATCTGCCGCGGCTCCCTTAACGGAGCCAGCCTCATAGCAGCCGTGGGAGGCATTGCCATTAGCCTAAGTGAGGATTGAGGGGTTGATGAGGGTTATTAAATGATTGGGTTAGGTTAATGCGAGTTTTCTGCTAGCAGCCGACAACCCCTGGATGACATTCAAAGTCTTTGCAAAACCCAAACTAAAGCTAAGCCCAAACTCCATTTAACCATAACATTTCGAACTCACCTTGGCGCGGTTGATGAGCTCTTGCTGGCCAGCGCCAATGTTCTCCTTCTTGCCACCCCAGGCGCGCAGGACAGAGGCCTGCAGGGCACGACCGTATGAGAAGGTCAACTTCCAGGGACGGGGCGCTGGGGCATTGTTGATGGCGCTCAAGTTGACAGAGGCCTCCTCCTCGGACTGACCGCCCGACAGGAAGGTGATGCCTGCGCACAGCAAAGATGCCGTTAGACAAATGGGTCAATGAATGGGAATTTATGTCACGCTTTTCTTACCGGGAACAGCGGCGGGCACAGTGCGGCTGAGGGCCGTGACTGTTGCCAGGGCAATCTCCTCGGGTGTGTTCTTCTTGGCGCCCTGGCCAGCGGTGACCATGTTGGGCTTGAGGAGCGTACCCTCCAGGTAGACATGGTGATCGCTGAGAGCCTTGTAGACGGCAGCCAAAACGGTTTCAGTGACCTTCTGGGCGCGATCCAGATCGTGCTCACCATCGGGCAGCACTTCGGGCTCCACAATTGGCACAATGCGCTCCGACTGGCAGATGGAGGCATAACGGGCCAGCACATTGGCATTCTCCAGGATGGCCTGGTAGGATGGGGTGTTCTTGCCAATCTTGAGGACGCAACGCCACTTGGCGAAGTCGCATCCCTCCTTCTTGTACTTGGCGCAACGCTTGGCCAGATCATCGAGACCCTGGGTGGTCGACTCATCCTCAGAGCCCATCAGGTTAACAACACCAGTGTCGACCTTGATGCCGGGAATGATGCCCTTCTTCTTCAACAGCTGGACGAAGGGAGTGCCATCATCGGCCTTCTGGTACACAGTCTCGTCGAACAGGATGACGCCCGAAATGTTGTTGGCCAACTTATCGTCAGTGGTGAACAGGAGCTGGCGGTAGGCGCGACGGTTCTCGTCGGTATTCTCAACGCCAATATCCTTTAGGCGCTTGCCCATGGTCGAGACGGACTCATCGGCGGCAAGAATACCCTTGCCGGGGGCAACGATCTTCTGGGCAATCGTCCTGAGCTCATCCTGCAGCTCCTTGCTGGGATAGTTGAAGTAGGTGGTCATCTTTGATACTTGCGTATAGTTCTGAAATGGTCCATTTTGAGTTTGATTTTGTGATTTATTTTGGATCGGTAATTTAATGCAATAAACTGATTGCAACAGTCGATAAGTGTAAATATGCATTTTGAATTAATTTGAATGGGAAAAAAAAGATGCGCGCTCTCGCTTTACTAAGAATTTAGACAACGTGATCTTTGGTCTATGTGTACATATATTAAGAAGCCTGAGTATGATAAAAGTTGAATTTTGTTGTTGCTCAACCAAAATGTTAATAATTTTGTTATACAAAATGGCGAAGTGTATCTGAAAACTCTATTTGTGTATATATAAAATTCATAACTATCAATCAAATGGGCTTTAAGGTTTTGAAAGCTTTGCAAATGCACAGCTGTTTTCGATGACTACCTCGCTCGCTCTCTCTCTCTCTCTCTCTCAGTATCTGATTCTCTATCTCTTTCTAAATAGAGGAGAGCGTGAGCGCACGCTCGTAGTTGCCTCTTCTGTTAGCAACATTTCACACGCATATACACAAAGTGTTGCCGGCAGCAATGTTGCCAAGCAGTATTGTTGCCAAGCAGTATTGTTGCCGCGCTGCACACAAAATCGTCGAAATAAAACTAAAACTACACACATGCATAAATTGAAATTATATACACTTTCATTAGCTTCATTATATACACTATTGTATGGTCTTCATTCATTAAACACAGCAACATGCATGTATATAGTATACATAGAATGTTGCTTATGCTGGAGCAATTATGTTGCTAAGGCAATTGCAGCTCTTCTTTTAATGAATTTCACTTTATTAACAATGTATACATGAAAAGACTGTATATATATATATATAAACTAAAATGCTGATATAGATGTGCTAATACACTCCGATAATATTCAATATCGCATAAATTTAATAAACTTATTCAAGGTCTCCTAAAAGTTGAGCAACATTTCAGCAAAGCTCATCACAGTTTTACAGCAAAAGTTGCCCTATTGCAGCACACTTTACTAATTACTTAGTATTAGTCACTAATCGCACAGTTGCTTATTGAATTTATTTATTTTGTATTTCGTTTCCTCGCGAACAGATCAACCAACCTCGACAATGCTTTCTGAGCAACTGAGCCAAGAC
The DNA here is from genome assembly GCA_035045945.1 of Drosophila anceps. Classification (NCBI taxonomy): domain Eukaryota; kingdom Metazoa; phylum Arthropoda; class Insecta; order Diptera; family Drosophilidae; genus Drosophila; species Drosophila anceps. Next base: position 22,551,435 of record JAWNON010000225.1, on the reverse strand, counting down.
GCGACTGCGAACTTAACTACAGCCTCGTCTGATGTAATCAGAGCGCTGAGCGCGGCAATTCAGAGAGGGCATATGTAAGACCTATTGCGACAGGGGAAAGAGCGGGGTAGTGGGCAAGGGGCGAGGCGGGGACCTGTCGTATACTCGACAAGTGTGACGTTCACTTTCACTTTCGCTGCGTGACGTGTGCGGCGCATGCCTAAAAACTTTGACATTGAACAAGGTCAGAGGCAACATGTTGCCGCGGCGAATTTGTGACGTGTTGCTTACGAAACGGTTAAACAATCCTAAAGCGCGTGTGGCACAAAAAAAGAATCAGGGAGAGGGAGAGAAAGAGAGAGAGAGAGAGAGAGAGGGAGAGGGAAATCGTGGAAGACAAAGTTTTAGATACAACAAAGTTGGTATGATGCTTGACTTGTTTGACATTGAAAAGCACGCACTACCGCAAAAAAAAGGTATACAATATATATACATAAATACTCTATATACATACATACATACATACACACATAGAGTAGGTATGTAAGTAGGCAAATATACAAACTGATTAGAGCTTTAATCGCAGGGCAATAAAGTGCAGCTGAACATTTGTTGGATCGAAAATATATGGGCTAATTTAGGAGCTACGTTAGACACAACTGACTATACATATATGTACATATGTATATATTGCTAGAAAGCTATTTGGAAAGCTGATTCACTTTTTTTTTATACACACCTACACGTGCCGGCTATCGATCGACAACTGAAATGTAGCTAAAAAGAACAAAAAAAAAACTACGAATAATTATATAAAAACAAAGAAGAGACGCATGATAGCAACAAAAAGAGATAAGCAGCAACAACACAAATTTATTCTATCAAAAAAAGCAACAAAATAGATGTATGTGCATGGGAATGTGTATGTATGTGTGTATTTGTGTGTGTATTTATAAAAATAAAATAGACACATGTGTACACATATCACACAGAGGCAGCAGCCACGAGTAAAAAACAAGTTGATAAAATGGCAAAAACAAAAAAAAAAAGAAAAAAAAAACAGAACCAAAATGAAATTTTCGAAAATTATGGAAACTTATGGAAGCATCAAAATCGTTTGCTGCCTTTGCTGTTGTCAGGCGATTAAAAATTTAACCTTCGACTAAAAAAATAAAAAATAAAATAAAAACAGGCAAACGAGCCCCCCCTCACATTTCATACAGACAAATATGCGCTATGGTCTTGTTATCGCGTTGTGAGACTCGTTCAGGATGTTGTTGGAGCTGCTCGTGTGTGCAGCGGGGTATCAATAACAGGTCCGGCCTCCCAGACAAGCAGCAATAGGTCAAAAGAACATAAATACGAACTGCGTCAGCAGCTCCAACAGCAACTGATGATACAAAGGGCAAACAGATGAGAGGGTGAGAGAGGCGACGAGAGGGCGGTTGGGAGAGGGAGGGAGTGAGGGTGTAGAGAAAGTGAAAGAGAATGACAGAAAGAGGGAGAGAGAGAGAGAGAGAGAGAGAGAGGGGAAGAGAGAGAGAGAGAGGAAGAGAGAGAGAGAGAGAAAGGGAGAGCTAAAAGGGCGTTATATTGTGAATGAAACAGCTGTAGTAAACTTTATAAAGATTATATATATATATATATATATATATATATATATATATATATATATATTTTATTTATATATAATTTATATATATTTCTATTACTCTTATTGCCAAGTCTTCTTTCACTTTCATCTAGAATCATCTAATTCATCTTCTTTAGCTTGGCAGCTAATCAACTTAAGTGAAACTAAATTTTTTTGTTAAATATAATTTAATATAATATATATTATATGCATCAAGCTGCGGTCATAAAAATAGTAGTGCGACTGAAATGTTGTATAGCAAAATTTTGCGATAAACATAATATGTTGAAAACAATTTGAAGCGATTATTAAGATTTACATATACTTATATATGTATATATATTCAAATAGGTTTCAGACTATTATGTTTATTACAAAAGTTTGCTCTCGCACTACTATTTTTATGACCACAGCTGTATATACATACATCTACATATAAATGTAAATGTGTATGTGTGCTTTTTTTTGCTATGGATAACATTTGAGAGCCACAAAAGCATCGAAATGGTTTTCATTCACAAACTAGTTTTTGCGCATTGAAATTTAAGGGTAGTTGGCTTAACTTTTGTTTTTTTATTTATGCTCAACTTATACTTTGCTTCAAATTCCCTTATACTGTATATTTCTCTTTCTCCCTCTCTCTCTGTTTCTGTCCCTCCCCATTGATCACTCTCTTATGTAAAGTCATAGCAGACTAAATTTGCCGAAGTAAGGAATAAATATTCTTTGCCTCTTCATCTCGCTCGCCCCATCTCGCTCCCACTCATCGCTTGATTGTTATCATGTGCTAGAGGAAAAGGTTTCTCACAAATGTCAATTGACGATGTCAATAAACGCGCCGCAATGACGACATTTAATTGGAAACTAAACGAAAGCTAATGAATAGATGCAAAGAGACAATTATACATGATCGCCTAATATACATATATACGATGTATATGTGTATGTATGTATGTGTTTGTGCACATACGACTTGTGGCAACTATTTATAAAGCAAAATGCAGTTGAAGCGCTGCCAACAAACGGCAAAACGAACTGTAGAGTGAAAATCTAGTTAGAAATGTGGGTGGGGTAGGCGGGCTTAGCCAGTTAGACCGGCAATGCAAGAGCCAGCACCGTTATACGATAGCTGAATGCGTGCTCAAGTTTCTTATCGGCATTCAGTTGCATAGGTCAACGACGCTTGCTGCGATAAGCGAATGGAAACAGTAGAAAGTTCAATATCATAAAATAACTCATGTCTAATAAGAAATTCATTTCAAATTAGAAAAATTCCAGTCTACAAATTAGCACACACACACACATACACACACGCAGGCAAACTGCGAGAGCTTTCTGTAACTTTTTTTCAGCTTAAAGAAATAGCAAAAAACGATTACGAAACCAACTTGGGTTGAGAACGGAAAAGCATTGCACTGATATAACCAGATTACGAACTGCACTTTTTTTCCTCAATTGCTCTTATTTAATTTATATTTATTATTTTCTTTTTTTTTCACACACGTTTGCACAGACACACACACACACTCACCGATCTGGAAAATGAAACTGTGTGGGTGTTTTCGGTTGCTTTGCTCCGCTCTCTGCTGCTTGGCTACCGGCTGGCTCTGCTGCTGCTGCTGCACTGGAGTTGAGTTGGCGACGCTTTTATTTTCGGCTCGCGGCTGCGGCGGCGAGAAATTCCAAAGCGAAATAAGTAAAAGACAGCCGAACGTAGGCAAGCGAAACGTCAAAAGGTTGTTTGGAGGTCGTTCGGTGTTGTCAAATACGCGCACAACTCTGTGCCTAAATGCAAAATACCAAAAAGCTTTTAGTATCTAAAAGCTATGGAGCAAACTTTCCAGTTGGTGCATAACTACGTTGCGGTAGAGCTTAATTTAAGCTTACACTGCTTTGCATAGTATTCGATTGTTTACATAAATTGCACTGCTTTCTACTGCTTGGTGTGTTCTGCTTGTGGCGCTACAATTTGAATTCAATAGGAAAAAATTTAAAATGCAAATAAATTACTTAATCAAATATTTTATCAATTTTATGGTTAAATTCAACTAAAATATTTATAAAAATTTTCAACACATATTAATAAAAAAATATAAAATGGAACGATATAAACTCTTAGCTATTCATCATTTTTTTGAGCTCTGCTAGAAAATATCATTTTTCTTGATTATATGTGTTCAAGATGTGAAAAGAGTATATACGTTTGGTTGCCGATCTTTCTTGAGACTTAAATCTAAGTTCGTTTATACCTTGGACACGCCCACAATGTCCGGAAAAGACTTAATGTAATATTGCAGAAATACTCTTATTTAAGGAGCTTAAGACAATTCCATTATTTTGGCTTTAGTCTTCTGGAGTTAAGCTAGAGTCGATTCCCTTTTAGGATTGAGCAAAAACTAGATGAGAATATGTGAACGAGTATTTCGCTTCTCGTGTTATATAATTTTAAGCACCCCTTAAGCATCTCATGTATTTACATTAGACAACAAGAGTCTCATAGAAGTGAATATCCTATTAGTATTCTAAGCTAGTGGAACTAAACCTGTGCTCCGTCTATTATACGTATTCAATATACGCAAATTATGTTATTCAAATTATGATAAGTGGGATTTCATTGTTGCAAAACCGAATCGTTAAGGAAATTATTGAAGGACACAAAAGACTGGCCATTGAGCTGCATGCCTTCCTTTGGTAACCATTGTAAACACTAACAACAATAACAAAGCACTTGAAAACATGCCTGACCTCCAGCAACGTAGAAGGACTCAAGTCAACAGCCTAACCGAACAGCTGATTAAACGAGCCACAAAATTCCCAATATTGTTTAAGCATATTTTCGTACAGTCAGTGAAAGAGAATCTCTCTTAAATGCTGTTTGACTCATTATGCGGTAGTTGTGGTAAAATGGCAATGAGGTCCAATGACTAAAGCTGATAGAATAATTGATAGAGTTTCTAATTAAAGGAATAATTCATAATTAATTGATTGACGTGCTTAAGCTTCGTTGCAACTGTCCACTTGATGTATCTTCGTTCGCCTCTTATCTAATGCAGCAGCACCCGACAGCATCCTCAGTCACAGACGAACAAAAGAAAAAGAGGAAAATGTTCTGCTCTCTGTTGTGCTCTGGCGCTCAAACGTTGAGCTCGTCTGTGCGCTCGCTCGTTCGCCTCGTGCGGCCTTCGTGTTGTATGGAACATTTGTTCCACTGTGCGGCGAGTTGTGTCTCGCATTTGTCGGCAGTTTCAGTTTCAGTTTCAGTTTAATTTCGTGCGTCGGCCGGATAAGTTGTGTGGCAATCGCGCGGCTTTTCAACAACCACACGTGTTGCATTCGTTCACAAGTTAGCTCGCATACACTTACGAGCATAGACACGCGCATACGCACGCATACACGCAGACGAGCAAATTACGTTACGTATACGCCGTGGCTGCCATTGCCCTCAAGGCGGCAACAGCGACAACAATTACGCGACTTTGTTAACGTGTGTGTGCACCAAAGCAAGAAAATTATGTGAATTACAAGTGAAGTGCAAATAACACCAGCACCAGCAGCAGCAGCAGAAGAAGAAGAAGAAGAAGAAAAGCAAAATCAAAAACAAAACAAAACTGAAAAAAAAAAAACAAATAGAAAGAAAGAGAAAAGCAAGAAAACTTAGAGGCGAAAACAAAGTGTTGGAGCTTAAAGCCACTAAGCGTCTAGGCGGTTGAGCATGTTAAACGCTTTGCACAATTCTGGTAAGCATTGCGGCCCATAAATTGTGGCCCACAAATATAGTATATAATATATATTTATAAATATATAAATATACATGTTTGCTGCTGTATATATTATTTATATACCTTGTACGATATATATATATATATATATAGTATTTATCTGCCAAATGTTGTGGCCCTGCGGTTCATATGCAGATTTTGTTGCTGTTGTTGTTGTTGTTGTTGTTTCTTTCGTGCCAGCCAAATTCGTAATATTGAGAAATTGATGAGTGCTTCGAGCAGCGCCTGCCTCATATCCTGCCTGGCTGTGGCTGTGGCTGTGGCTGTGGCAGCCACTTCATTAATATGCAGCAGGCGACATGCGAATGCTGTGCGTTGTCAAGTCGCCCGCTGCCCAGCCCCAGTCAAAAAGTTCTATATAACCAATACACACACACACACACACACACACAATGCCATTAAGTGGCACATACACACAATGTGTGTGTGTGTGTGTGTGTGTGTATATTGTGAACCTTTCGCTTGGCGTCTGCATTTGTTGAAATGAGTATCCTATCGCTGGCTGGCTGCCGTAGCATTATCGTCCTGCCTCTTGCTAATGATAATGTTGATTCTTGCCTTCCGCAACAATTTGCTTTGAACTTTGTAGCTTAACCCGCAGACCTAGTCTAGTCCTTATATAGCGATTGTTGTGGCCATTTATAAAATGCTTGTTACCTCTCTCACCAGGTGCTTAGGGGGCGTGGCCAACGTTTAAATTTTCCATTTTGCGACACACACTTGTTATTAACGCAGAGCTTGGAGCCGAGCTTGCATACGGAGCAGCTCAATTCCCTACTGCTACCTTACTCGAAACTGTATCAACATGTTCGAGTCATTTGCATTTGAATGATTTATTGTAATTAATATCGATTTCGATTTGTTTTCGTCTAGCATAAGCTACTTTGGCTTAACGTCTAGACGGGTATTAGAGCGGGAGCAAGACATTTTGAAGACTTCAGTTTTGATTGATATTCTTTTCATTGTTAATTCAATTTAATATGAGATGATATAATTAAAGTTAAATTAATATGCAATTTATATACGCTAAATCAATTCAGATTTACATGACATCGCTAAGCAGCTTTGTTAAGTTAGGAGGATTACAGGCTACTCTATGGACGTAATGTTATTGATTTAGAGAAACCCCCTTGTTGTTATTGCCGTTATAAAGTGATAGGTGGAAGGCTTGCAATTATATATTCTTTTCTCTACTAAATAAGTATAGGGCAGCTTTCGTGTTTCATTTCAAATTACATGTGGAAAGCCTCTCGTAACAGTTTATTCAATTCTTAAAGATGTCTAATTATGTCTAGAATGCACTTTTAACTACGGCTTAGTGTGGAATCTCAAGCCTTATCATACTTCCCTCCTGGCTTCACAGCTTATAGCATTACAATAAAAGGAACTTAATAAATATAAAGTTGTTACGTCATGAAGGCATCAGTTATTTGAACTGCTTAAAGTTTCGTTTAGGCTTGTATAAAATGCTAATTTGTTAAACAGATAAATTCATAATATGCATTAAGATACATTTTATTTTTTTAACAAATTAGCATTATATTCTATATAAAAGAAAAGATATTCAAATCAACTAAATTGTTATGCGGTTTAAGTTTTAATTAAATAAATCATTTAATTGTTTCACAATTAATAATTATTTTCTATAATTCAATTTTTATGCAAATAAAAATTGAGTTATTTACATAAAAATTGAATTACCCGAATCAAAATAAAATCAAATAAACACGTTAAACTGTTTCACGAATAAATTGAACAAATTAAAAAAAATATTTATCATTTAAATGCAGGGCATGTAAATAATTTTCATTATTGATTAAAAGCCGAGAAAAAAAAATATATACATATATATATATATATATATACCAAAATTAGCAACGATACGAATTAATAATATTTATTGACATTCAAGCATTAATTACACAGGAAACTGCAAATTAAATTATAGAATTGTATTTCATGTAATTTTTTTTTATTTATATTGCTTGATGGCAATTGTTAAGCGGCTTATTAATAATAATTTTTTAATCGAAATATTTCAATAATTGTATTAAACATTTGCGTCAATCGCTGGCCTTTTAAACCTTTTAGTAATTTGCTTTTCTTTTTTCAAGTCGTACATAAATTATGCCATAAAAAAAAAAAAACAAGCGGGCAAATCACAAAATGCCAAGGCAAACGAAACAACATGAAAATGTTGTAAAATTATTTCAATTCATTCTTACGCACGCATGCCTTTGGGTCGCCACTTCTGCCACTTCTGCCACTTCTGCCAATTGGCATTGTATTGACGTGGCCTTTAAAAGTATGCTACACGCATTGTTTGCCTGCGTACGAATTTGTACAATTTCCGTGTTCGGCTTCAGTTGTTTACCGCCAACAAAACAACCGAAAAATAAGAAAAGTAAAATATTTTATATATATATGTATATGAAAATAAAGAAATAAAAATGAGAACTCTAACATCCACATCCACACATAAAAACAGCAACGCACAACATCAGCTGCTGCTCTGTGCTTTTACCTAACTTTTCACATTCCGCCAAATTTTTCCTTAGAATTGAAGAGTTGGAGACACTTACTGTGTTAGGGGTATGCTCACATTTAATTAATTTATGCCGTATGCTTACTTTTATTTAGGTTACGAGCTCTTATTGAGAGTGGAATAAGATTGGGATAAGAATTTAAAGCTAATGAAAATTCAGGGAAAACTTGAGCAAAGGTTGAATAAATTGCGTTCGGCCTTTATTCAAGTCGTTGATTGGCTTATTTATTTATTTATTTTTTTTTTATATAAAAGAAGTGTTTTATGTTTTCTATATTTTTCAAAGTAAATGTGTGATATATGTAGTTTCAATATTTTTAATAAATAATTTAAATAAAACTTGATTTACTTTTTTCTTCTTCTTTAAGCAAATAAATTATAAATTAAAAACAACATTTGCCTGTGCTAAGAATAGTTTCTTGTATTGAGATATTGTATAGAATTTGTACATCATAAATAAAATGAAAACATCTACAGGATTTCTAAGCGCGGCCCAAAGATCAGCTCTGGCTATTGGCTCATAATATTTCTTGAATTCGTTTTTATGATGCTTATTAAAATGGAAAATTGTTGTAAGCCAAGCAAATGTCGTTACTTAAAGCTTTGTATAAAGCGCTGCAGGCAGCGTCTGCTTGTTGTTATTATTATTATTATTAATATTATTATTATAGCTAGGCATTCAGGCCAGCGAATTTGTTGTTGGTAGACACGATCCTGGCATTTGCGTGGGTGCAAGGACTCGTGCAGTCCCCAAGGAATGCTCGAGCTGTGGCAAGTCAAGGCGTGGAAATTGCGAGGCAAATGGAAATTCTGTGCGACTGATGGCTGGCAACAATTCGTATTGAATGGAATTTGGTTGCTGAATGAATGAATGGCAAGCGAATGAATAAGGGCAAATGAAAAGAAGCATCGGAGCGCCGGCAAAGGCCTCAGTGGGTGCTGCAGCGAGTGGGTTGGGCAAGGGTTGCAGCTGGTTTGATTATAAATAACGTTAAATAAGCGCACATGAATGCATTTTGATTGTCTGCTGTAGTTTACGGCACGTTTCCTTGCCTTGGCAAGGCGCATGGAAATGCAAACGCGCTAGTCCTTTGGCGACTCAGCTCGACGCGACGGCAGTCGCTCTGTAACTTCCTTAAATGCAGCAGCGGCAGCACTAATGTCGCAAGCAACGTACATTTGTATTATTTTTTATTTATTCGCTTGCCACTTTGTATGAGAATCGCAACTGCAGTCAGGACATCGTAAGCGACATCAGCGACGTCGCATTTCCTTGCTGCAATTTTCCAACGCGCGCTACGCTTTTCTGCTGCTTTTTTCGCCTCCTCTTCCTTTTCTCTCCTTTCGGTTTTTTTTTTGTGTATGTCGGTTATGCGCCGTTCTTTTTTTGAGGCCATGCAAAATAATGTTTTATATGTTGCAATAAATGTACGAGTCTTCGCATTCCATTCACTGCGCCGCCCAGTCCACCCACTTCCCCAACAGTCGCATGACATTCCCATTCCCATACCCATTCCCATTGCCATTCCTTTTCCCCTTCCTTTTCGCATTCGCATTTACATTTGCGGAGGCAACGCGCATACGCAATGTTGTACGCAGTTATCCTTGCGCCCATTTCGTCTGGCTGCCAGCGAGTGTGTGTGTGTGTGTGTGTGTCTGTGTGTATGAGTGTGTTTGCTGCTGTGCTGCCCACTTGCCAACTGACAGGCAACCAAATTTGGTGATCTACGAGCGAAGTTCCAGAAGTAAATACACTTCAATTTCCACGAAAGACTTAAAAATATTCCAATTTACTTTTACTTGTGAACCAAGAAAGCCACTTTCAAATAAATGTTTTTACACACAGAGCGAGAATTTTATATAGTTTTGTCTTACTTTACGAATCCTGCTAAAGCTTGAATGAATGCCGCACTATAATGTATGACTATATGATATCATATCATATATGATATCATGTCATACGATATGATATCATATCATTAATCTGCCTGTGGCGCAGGAGCTTCAAACTTCAGTTGCCTTGTTTCCTTGAAATACTAATTTTTTTATAAATTATAAATAATATAGTATAAAATACTTTAATTTTATATAAGTTGCGAATTGCTAAAAGCTTCTAAAATATAGGAAGTCTATTCGGACTACAATTCCTATTGAATCGCATCTTGCTATAAACATTTTCAATATAAAGATATCAAAACATTCAAATATCAAATACAATATATACAAATAACTTCTATTTACGCAGAGATCATCATATAGCATATCTAATGTCGCATATTTTCTTAAAGATTTTTCAAAAGAAACAATATAGAACTTTCTTTGTTTTTGTAAGAGTATTGGGGCTTCGGCACTTATATTTTGTCTTGTAGCAGACTAGATCAACAGCCCTTAACATTTTGAATTGGAACATTCAAACATTTGCATTCTGCCACTAAGACAATCCGATTAAAGGCTTTCATTCGTTATGGCAAAACGTTAAATGAATTCGAAATATTTTCATCATGTTTTGTGTCGTAAAGTCCTCAAAAAGTAGCATAAATGGGTTTAATTAAAGTCTTATTAATTCAACTTGATTTCCCAGTTCGTTTGTTGCTCGGTTGTTGCGTGAAACCCTAATGCATTCCATTGGGAATCCACTTGTGCATTGCTTAACAAAAGAAATGAATCGCATGACAATTTAATTAAAGATCAAATGTTGCGTCCCTTTCAGTTTCAGTTGGTGGCATAAATGTTTAACGAAGCGTCTGAAATTTTTGATTTTTGCACTCGCTTATTGTTTGTTTGCAGCTCGATTGTTGTTGTTGCTGTTGCTGTTGCTGTTGTTGTTGTTGGTGTTGGTGTTGGTGTTAACCCAATGTGCGCTCATTTGGGCCTTTTGCGTATCACGAATTTGTTGTTGTTGCTCCAGTGCTCCTGTTGTTGTATTAATAATTCGTGCGTTGCGCTTGTGTCACGTTTCGCAGGACAAGAAATTCGCAGCGCGTTGTCGTTCTCCTTGTTGGCGTCCTTATCGACATTGTCAATTTTTTGCATAATTTTTTGCTAAAGCAAAATGTTAAAGATGCTTGCCCCAAAATGCCAACAAGAAATGTCAGAGAGCCAGAGAGAGAGAGAGAGAGATAGAGGGAGAGTTAGAGGGATAGAGACAGGACGAGCAGATAAGATATGCTCACAAAAGTTTGTAGAGTGGAATGTTTTCATTTTTGTGCTCAAGCAACAGACCATGAAAATCAACATACGAATTCATGCCTCCCGTCGCTCTGCCCATCTCCGTCTTTGCCACGCCCTCTTCCACTTCTCTGCACACATGTTTATGTCTGTTTATTCTGTTTTCTCTACAAAATGCACATCAGCAGCTGCCATATGAAGTTTGTGCAAATGAAAAACTCGTGAATTGCACAAAATAAGAAACGGAAAATAAAAATATAAAAAAATAATAAAGCAAAAAAAATAAAACAAGGCTAACTATTTGAAAATGGCATGTTATCCAAACTGGTATCATAAATATGTGATGAAAAACGGCAAATCACTTTAAGAATAAGCTTACAGAAAACAATTATCATCACAATCGACAAAATGTGATGAACGCAAAATTGCATTTGCTGAAGCCAAACTTTTGGCAAAATACCAAAATAAGACAAAGCAATTTGTTATGATATTATGTTGAATAAAACGTGATTGTTTGTCAATTGGAAATATTTTTGATGCAGAAAGGCTTTTCACATTTCAATTGACTTCAGCAATTCACAAAATTAAATGTGAATATATATTGAATTGATATTTATGGTATTTATCATTTGAAGTCGGGCAAACAGTCATTCCAGGTGCAATCGAAATTTGCTCGCAAATCAATAGTTTTGGAAAACCAACTTAGATTAGTAGTTTGTTAATTAGCCACAGTGTTTTATAGTTGGCAGGAGTATCTATAATTATCTTATAGTAAATGTAGAAGCTGTTGATATAGCTGTTGCACATTAAATGCCTCGCTCTATAATTTTTTTAATTTCAAAGTCTTTTGTTAGCCGATTCCATTTAACGACTCGCACTCGAAGCTCTCATTGCATCAACCTGCGTGCACATAAACATCTTTATCTATGCATCACTTAAGTTGGAGTTTTATTTTCTTGGCTTTCAGTTTTATATGGAGCTGACTTATGCATTAAAAACTATTAGATAACTTTAGTGTAGTTGAGTTCGTCTTGAGTTTTGCTGTTGGCCAAAAAAACTTTAATTTGACTTTTGCAAAGAAAATTTGTGAAAACGAAAGAAGAATATACATACATACATACAAACATACATATATATGTATATATATATATATATTTCAATGGGTATTTTCGGGGTAGTGAGCGTCGGTCAATACCCTCAGCAGCAGCTGTCAGCAACTGTGGCTTACTCACATGCCACTCTAGCCCAAAAGCTGGCTTCAATTTCCTTTCAGCATTTAGAGTTTTTTCTTTTTTTCTTTTGCCTGCCCACCTGCAGTTTCGCAAAAAACTTTATGTGGCCCTTTTAGAGTCGGGCAAAAGAAAAAAAGTATTTGGTAAGTACTTGGGCTGTCTCGCTCTGTCATTCACGTTTTGGTGTCGCTGTGTGAACTTTTGCCCCACTGTGGAAACTATTTAAATTCGGTGTTGGCCTTTTTTTTTTCTGTGGGTTGATCTGCATGCAAAAAGTTTGCTATAAATAATCTTTGCATTTTTATTGTGCATTTTTATGCATTCAGTGCTCGGGTTCGATATCGAAGTTAGCTTGGAAATAAATATGAAAAGTTTTATTTATGTTTGCCGCCCGGACTAAGCCGTGGCTAGAGAGCCGAGCACCAAAAAGTCTGCGGGCGCTATATTTATGGCATTTGTTTGCCAACAAGTTTCAATAGCTCAATCACGCCATCGGCCCACCTAAACAAATAGAAATCACATGCAATATTCCTACCCACTAGTACGCCCCACTGGCATTCCATTTCAATTTCGACGGCTATTTGATTTTCTTTTGTTTTGCTGCACACAGTTCGAACGACAAACATCATCAATGTGAGTGCCGCGTGGCTTGTGCTGTGCTGCTAGCTGCTCCTGGGGGCAATGAAATCGAGGAAGCTGCCCAAGGTTTGTGGCCTCAACTACTTGACCTTACTCTGCATACCGTTGTTATTGCCCATCCTAAGATGCACGGCCGTCGGCACTGGCACTGGCACCGGAGGCAGCGGCAACGGCAACGGCAATGGCGGAGACTACGACTATCGGTTGCAGCGAGTGAGGAACGTGCTGAAGGAAGTGCCGCTAATCGATGGCCACAACGATTTGCCCTGGAATATACGCAAGTTCCTCAAAAATCAGCTGAAGGACTTTCACTTCGGCAGCGATCTGCGCGAAATGGCGCCCTGGTCGTCGAGTGCCTGGAGCCATACGGATCTGCGTCGCCTCAAAGAGGGCATGGTCTCGGCACAGTTCTGGTCCGCCTACGCTCCGTGCTCTTCACAGCATCTGGATGCGGTACAGCTGACGCTGGAACAAATCGATTTGATACGACGGCTGGTGCAGCTCTATCCACATCACATGGCCCTGGTCACAAGCGCAGCGGGCATCGAGCAAACTCATCGCACGGGCAAAATCGCCAGCCTGATTGGTGTCGAGGGTGGCCATGCGATCGGCACCAGTCTGAGTGTTCTCCGCATGTTCTATCAGCTGGGCGCCCGTTATCTAACACTCACACACACCTGCAATACACCTTGGTAAGTGAATTAAAATCGATCCACGTATTGAGCAGCGCATTGACTCCGAGCAACGTTTACAGGGCGGACTGCTGCAAAGTTGACGAACCGGGCAAATATCCACACATAGGAGGACTCTCAGTATTTGGCAAGGTGAGTTACCCCAATGTGTAGAAAGTTTTAGTTAGTTAGTGTCGTTAGTCCCAGTTAGTTTTATTGTAAGTTTATCATATTCATTCATACGAACTTAATTTTTATTTTGTATATTTGTTTGTATATTTCAATTAGATATTGTAGTAATTTTATATTTTTATCTCATATGCTATTTTGTGAGCATCAAAATGCCCGTAAAAAAATGGTTACTAAGATTATAATGGTAACAAAGAGTTTCTCTAATAGGCCACATTATTTATAGAAACATATTTGCTTAGTATATGAGTATGTAATATTGTTATGGAAATCAAAAAATCTCTACATAAAATTCTCAGCCTTTGTCATTTCACATTTTCTTCAAAGCAGCCATTCTTGCTCATGCAAATCTCCATTCATCATACGTTTAGAGGTCCAAGACTTATTCATTTGTTTTTCAGCCTTTTCTCGGTGAAAAAGGAAACAAACATTCATATAAACATATATAAATACAGACATTTATACATACATACATCTGCAGTCAAACCTCGAAACACACAAGTAATTTTTATTCTGCCTTTTGGTGCTTGCAATCTGGCCTTAGCTCACATTTCATCGTGCTCATTAAACAACTGCTTTAAATTATATATATTTGACTAAAGATTTCGTTACTTTGCTTTAAACTTTTTGTACTTAATGGCTCCTCAATAGCTTGTGGTGAAGGAAATGAATCGTTTGGGCATGATTGTTGATCTGTCGCATGTGTCGGTGCCAACAATGTTGGATGCTCTGGCCACATCCCAGGCGCCGCTCATATTCTCGCACTCCTCGGCGCATGCCATCTGCAATAGCTCTCGCAATGTACCGGATCATGTCCTGCAGCGCATTGTACGTCATAAACAAGCAAATGTATGCTGAGCTGAACTTTTATCTAATTACTCTGTTTTCGCATTTGCAGGCCACTAATGGAGGTATGGTAATGGTTGCATTTTATCCGCACTTTATCAGCTGCTCAGGCCAGGCAACGCTGCACGATGTTGTGGGTAGGTTATGCGGTTTTTAGAAAACATTCCAACTAAAATACTCACGTGTATTCCCATTATGCATTTTTCAGATCACATAAACCATATACGAGAGGTCGCGGGCATTGATCATGTGGGCATTGGAGCTGGCTACGATGGCGTCAATCTGTAAGTTGACAAAGCTTCTCAATTATTTTAAAGTATTTTCTTAATAATTTTTAATGGTATTTTATTGGTATTTTAATTGTACTTTTTGATTGTTTGCTATTTGAACAGGGTGCCCAAAGGCTTAGAGGATGTATCCAAATATCCGCATCTCTTTGCGACACTGCTCGAGTCGGACAAATGGTCTGAGAGTGATATTGCCAAGCTAGCTGGCAGAAATTTTCTACGTGTCTTCAACGAAGTCGAAGCGGTGAGTAGCAACAAAAATTCATTTTTGGGCCATTTGGCATTCCATTGTTCATTTTGTGTGCATTGGCAACATTTTCTGCATGGCTTCGACTAGTTGTGTATTATACCTTGAGGATTAAGGCTTAGTCAGTGCTCTAGACAAAAGCACATTTCTTGGTCAACAAAAAACATGTCCCCCATTGAGCCAGTGCTCAGCAAGCCCCAAATAAGCCACCAAGAAGCTGAAGCTGAAGCTGAAGCTGAAGTTGTAGCTGCTGCCGTCGACATTCTCTAGCCCGCTTGTTATTGCACTTGGAAAATTCCTTTCAAAGGATAAAGAGAATAATGTGGCTTTGCAATGGAATTTGCACATACTTGGTGCGGATAGCAGACGAGCCGAGAACGGCACAAAACGAAATGGAGCAAGACTCTAGACTCTGGAGCGTCTCTGGCGTCGAAAAGACGCAAGTGAAATAATTTTAAAAGGATTTTCAAATGGTTATTCCGATATTTATACATGAGCATGGCCAGTAGTCCAGCCAGTAGAAGCTGCTGCTGCAGTTTGTTTGCGGATGTGGTCAGCTTGTTTGCTATGTGCTTGGCTGGAAAGGATCGGCATGCTTGCAGCTTCTGTTTGTGCCTTTGCCAGCTCAACTGTGGACGTTACTGTTGCTGTCACAACGGCTGCTGTTGCTTCTCCTCAAGCAGCATTCAATTTAAATCAATACGCAATGCTCGACTGTTGCGCTCGCTGCTTCACTGTGTAAGTGTGTGATTGTGAGTCCTTTGAGCAGGCTACTCCATTGACTACGAATGCCACTCAATGCTTTGCGCCATTCAGCTAAGGACGCCCAAAGCGTTTGCTGTGCAGTCGAATGACTGCCTGAGCCAACATTTAGGCTCTAACTGCTCTAACTGGTAACTGTGGCAAGTCAAGGACCTTTTTGCCTATACAAAAGAGTCTATATTTTTATTTTTTTTTTTAAACGAAGCATACTGGTTGTCTTTTGTAGGTTTTTTTTGGTAAATATTATGGGCAAAAGCATTAGCCCCAGTTCTGAGTACTTGTTCAGAGTTGGTATTTGAATAGGTATTTGTGTACCTTTTCAAGTAGACAAAGCTGAAGCAATTTATGATTTAATTGATTTTCAGATAAGATTAAATTCGCTTTCAAGAAACCAGGCTTTATTTCTCTCTCTCTCTCTCTCTGCTTAATAGCCAAATATGAAACTAATATTCCATTCGTGGTCCCTTTTCTTTGGTCTTTTTGTTTTTGAAATTGCTTTTGTTAAGAAACTAATTCAAAATGCCCAACTGGCGTTTGTAGCTGAACGGCAACGGTCATTTTAAGATTTAATAACAAATATAAATCATACGCCCCCTTGAACTCGGCTGCTGTGGCTCGCATTTTATTGCTATTGCTCATTAAAAATGTCCCCCCAACTGCCCCGCTCATAAGCTGCGCCCCGCGAAAAAGAGATGCCGCAGCATTTTTAATTTTGCGCTTGTCTCGTCGTCTGCGAACTTTAATCATATTCTCTCTGGCTCGCTGTCTCTGTCTCTGTCTCTGTCTCTGTCTCTGTCTCTCTGTTCGCTACTTGGTCTGCTGTGAGCCGTCTTATCTGCCTGCAACATTGTAATTAGTTTTGGTACTCGACGCTTCTTTTCTATGTGCATTAAGCAAAAAGTAAACTAGTATATCCCGACAATGGCTTCTCCATGTGATTACAATGCGCATTTTTATATACATACTTACTTAGTGCAACGTATAACAGCATGGGTAGGGGCATTAAAAAGTGTTGCCCGCTTTGGCAAAACGGGTGATTAAAATCGCTTCGCCTTTATTGCATTTTGCACTCAGAAGCCATGAAAAAATAAAATATATTTATATACATACATTTTTATATTATATATATATATATATATATATATATATATATATATATATATATATATATATATATATATATATATGTATATAGTTATATACGAATGTGTATATGCATTTGTATAAAAGGCAGCCATACAGTAAATATAAATATGTATTACGGGCTTTAGTACTGTTTATTGTGTGGAATAATGCTCATTAAAATTTGTGCTCGCATTGTAATATTGTACTTTGCGCAGCTTTTTTTTTTTTTTTTTTGTTTTTGCTATTTTTTGTAATGTGTAACTCAGCCACAAAGTAATTAAAAACGTTGCCCAAGCGCACATTTTTTATTTGAGTATATATTTATTTTTATATATATTTTTTTGTATTGCTTTGATCTAAGAGCCTTCGGGCCAAAGGCTTGATACAAAATCAGAGCACAACTCTTATGCAGGGACCATTTATCGAGCTTGGTGACCCGAATTCACAATAAAATATATATTATCGCAGCCAGCGTCGCCTGTAATGCAATTAAATGAACACAAAAACCAGTTCAAATGTTCAATTATTAGACGCTTAATGCTCTTTCCCCCAGAGAGCAACCCCATAGACCCAAAGCACTGGGCCGCAGTAGGTCAACAGGGAAACGACTCGTGTCTCTAGTCTCTCTCTGTGTGTGTGTGTGTGTGTGTGTATGTGTGAGTGTCTGTCTGTGTTTGTATTTGTATTTGTATTTGTGTGGGTGTCTGGAGTGGGCGTTGGCATCGTTGTGATAATTAAGCAAGTCATAGAAATTAGGCAAAAGGCCATTTTAATGATTGTCATCTCTTATGCACACACTCACAAGCATACAGATGCCCATTTAATACCCTTTTAATGCTGGACACTTACGAGTATGAAGATTTCAAATTGTTGTTCATGTTTGCTGTTTAAGCTTTAATAAGTTTATTTAAAATTGTGTTTTCTACAAGTTCTACAAGTGCTAATAGAATTTCAAATTTATTTTTACCTTCTTTTGCTTGCCTATCAATAATTTTGATTTATATAAATATTTATTTTTATTGTTATTAAATTTTTAAATAATTTTTAAAATTTTATTTTACATTATTATTTCATTGTATTATAAAAGTCTTTGGCATTTTTCTTTTCTTTTTTTTTAAATAATTAAAAACAAATTTAAAATAAATCACATAATTATTAAATTATTATTTTTAAAATACTAAAATATTAGTTTGACAGTTTAAAAAAATTTCAAATTTATTAAATTTAATTTGTTTTAAAAAAATGTTTTTTAGCAACTGTTTTTATAAAATTTTATTTAATATTTAGTTATTATTCAACCATTTTTTTAACTTTAAATCATAGCGATTTGTTTTTTTTTTGCATCTTTTATTTATTTTAATTTAATAATTTCATAGCTGATGACTTTATTTTATTATTTTTAGTATGATCCTAGATACTATAATATAAGTATAGTTTGAAGTACTTTAAATTTTATAGAACGCCCACTAGCTAGCCATTAGTCCATAAGTGTGTCGTAGTAGTGATAAAAATAAGCGAAATTAGGGCAATAGAGATTTGAGGCAGCTCATGGGAATGCCACACAGTTCGGTTCATGCTGTGGCGCCTCTTCAATGCGACCCAACAACAACCACAAATGACTGAAGGGTATGAGGTGCGGCCAGGGATGGAGTGGTGCTGAGGGCCAGCCATAGCCATGAACATGATAATTTTCTTGACGCCAGTTTTTATCTAGACAAAAGCAGAGGCAGCAGAGGCAGCCGACACAGTTGAGGCAGTTCAGGCAGTTCAGGGCCTTGTGCTAGTGTTTGTGTGTAAATGTATCTTTTATTTTAGCCTTTTATGCGAGTATCTAATGCGAGCATGGAAAGGCATTTGGCACGACACATAGCCCAGCTGGCGGCATTGGGCAGAAGTTCTCGGCAAATGGCAGCAATTTGTGCGAGACAAATTCATTTAAATATCCTTTAGCTGGCCTGTGTGTGTTTACACTCACTGTGCGTGTGTGTTTGAGTTTGTGCTTGTGTTTGTGTTTGTGTTTGCGTTTGTGTATGCCAACTGACCTTCTTACAATTGATTTGGTTAGCATGAAAATGGCGCAGCGGCTCTTTAACAGCCATTTTTGCTTTGAACTTTTCACTCAAATGTAACTGTGAACTGTGCTTTTCATTACTGCAGCTCAAAGAGGCCGGAAAAGCGTTGCCAAAGGCAAACCCCACAATAGGACTTGTGGCATGTTGCGCGGCGGGGCGGTCTGTGTGGGCGTGCCACAAAGTGCAATGACTGCGTCTCACAGTCTGAGCCAAAAGCTGGCGTTTTATTGTTGTTTTATATGTGGCAGGCTGGGCGCACATAAAGCCTCATAAAAAAGTCGTAAATTCGATTGTTATACGGCTTACAAAGCACCGGAAATGGGCCGAGCGAGCTGACTGTGCCTCTGCCCCACCCTCTCGCATGCCCCTCCGGGTACTGCCCTTCTCTAACTGCGGGATTGCCTATGCCGCGCGTCCCAGCTGTGAGGCCTCAAAAGGTGTTTGGTGTTGAAAACAAAACATTTTTGTTGTTGTTGTGTTTGTATTTTTGTTTTCGTCCTTTACTTTTGTGTTTTTTTTTCTTTGCTTTTTGCATATTTTTATTTTATTGTGCCTAACGTTTCGCTTTTCCTCTCCTTTTTTGCACGGCATAAAATGTGCTTCAAACTTTTCTGCAAAGCACACGCACTAAGTTGGCCAAAACAATACGCGAAAGTCTCGAATAGCTTAACTGTATGCTTAGAAGTCCTTAAAGGACTCGCTATAATGTATTGCCAATACGGCTAGCGCATTGCTTTGTAATACAGAATTTACATATGAATAATTTAATGGCCATATGATTGCTTTATAAGTAGCTAAAATCCGTAAAGTGTAGAGATTTTGGCTCACATCAACATCGACAGACTGCTGCAGAGTGTGTGTGAAAAATTGAACCATAAAAAGTTAGCAAACAAAATTAATTTTTTTTATTATTGTTTTTTTTTTTTTTTTTTTTTTTTAAATTGTTTGAAAATTTTGTGCCAACTTCAGCAGGAAAAACTTGCTGCTACAATTTAAAGCAAAGTTTATTAGCGCCTGCCAAATTGTTTGAATAACATTTTTAGGTCGACAAAAGTTTGGCTAACAAATTTAAACAGTTATAAACGGAATTAAAGAGCTATTACCGCCGATGGAATATTTTTTTCTCGTAATTTTAAACTGAATAAAACTGAATTTATAGATTATTTACTTTCCACCGTAAACAAACATCAAAAGTAAAAAAATGCTCGTATTTTTAGCTGCTTCAAAGAAAATAATCAATGCATAAATTATTTCAATTTGATATATAACATAACTTGAAAATATTGTTTATTTCTTAGCAATTATAAACTATTAAATGAATGAAAAGAAAGGAACTAACAGTACCTAAAACCTTATATTGTATACATATTAGTATATTTTTAAAAACTTATTAAAATAATAGTTTTATTATTATGTTATATATTCACAAAGTATAAAGCCTATTTATACTATTCACAAATCTATTCATATTTACATCAGTCTATTACAATTTATCAAATTCTGATTCTGAGCCTTTTCGAAATTAATATTGCAAAATACATATCAAAGTTCAAAATCATTGGAACTTCTCTTTTGAATAGTAAGCAAAAACTTTGCTCGTTTGCTTCGCATAGCTGAAAACTTAGAAGTTGTGGCAATTGTTTACATGAAACTTGTTGGCAAATGCCATCAATTTTAATTTGCTTTTGCGCACAGCTGTTGGCAAACCAAATCAAACTTAAATTATATTGCACAAACGCCGCATACCGCATGGCACACAAGTTTTAGTTGAAGAAGGACTAAAGATTTGTGTTTTATTTGGCTTTCATTACAGGTACGTGATCAAATGGACTTATTGCGAGTGCAGCCGATTGATCAGTCAATTCCAGCTGAGGACATTATGGGCAGATCCTACTGTCGCTATCAAGGACCAAGAACGTGATAATTTCTTCATATGTAAAGTTTCAGCATTCACACACACACACACACACACACTCACATACACAAGCATAAACACATCAATGCCAGAGGCCAACGAACAGAGAGAGAGAGAGAGAGAGAGAGAGAGAGAGAGAAGAAATTATGTCAAGCGTACGTGTTGTAAAGTGAGACTTGTTTTAGGTTAATTGACAAAGTTTTTTCGTCGTTACATGTGAGCATTTGTTTTTATAGTATATCTATGTTCAAGTATGTGTGTCACACACACATAGATGCACGTTTAGTTACACCCACACACATGTACTTTCAATCTCTCAGACTCAGACTCCACGTGACAGCTGCTGCTAAGCAACATTGTGCGCAGCTGGCCGTGCACATAAACAAATACAAAGTGGCATAGGGGCGGCTATACTTCATACACACACACACACACACACACACACACACACACACACACACACACACACACACACCCCACACGCATGACCACCCACCATATGCCCGCCTTCTGGCTACCACTAAAACACTGAGGTTACCATAGCTCAGCCAACATTGTGTAAATATCATTGTCATGTTTATTTTCATCTTTAGCACTTAGTGAGGCAAGGATCCGCAAAAAGAAAGCAGCTAAAAGTAGCTAAGGCCCAGACAAAACGAAAAGAATGAGCGTAAAACAAGCGTACAGAAAAACAAAACAAAACAAAAATCAGAAAAAAATAAGAACAAAAGGCGAAAGCTGGCTAAACAAATGAAGTAATAGGAAAAGTGAAAATATTCTTAGCCTCGATTTGATAAAAAAAAAAACAAAAACTAACAAAAAAAGATCGTCTATAAATTGTCCTGTTTCAGGCGAAGAGTATTAAAAAATGTACATCACGTATTTTTTCTATGAAAAAGTTATTATTATAAAAATATTCAATAAATATTCAAATATATGGCTATGGAAACTATATTTATGTGGCAAATTTCAGAGAACGTGAAACTTTTCCTGTTTTTTTTTTTTTTTGTAGACCATTCAATATGTCATTGGAATTTCCGTACGTTCTGCTACTTTCAGTAGTAGCCACTGGCCAATTCATTAAAAAATGAGTTAATACAATGCATTAGTTGATTCCAATATTTTTATTTTGTAATGATTCTAAACAAAATGCTATTCTATGTGCCGTTCAATTAGTTGAATAAAATAAAATATTTAATTAGCCTGACGTAAACATGCAAAAAAAAAAACAATATATTACTCACATGCACGTTTCGCATCAATTGGTAATTTGTAAAGTTTTCAATCATAATTTTCCAATTGAGATTGCAATTAAATGAACTACGTATCGTATACTTAAAAAATCCAAATAAATGTCAACCCGCCAAAAAAAAAAAAATAAATAAAACATAAATCCACAAGTTCATTGAAAAGTTTACAAAACAAAGAGATTGTAAAGCAAATACTAAAAGCTAACATTGAAAAGAGCTGACAACAAATTAAAAAAAAAAAGAATACAATATATGAATGTCAAACTATAAATGTTTATGCCAGAACCATGAAATGAGCATAGCATATTTCAATAATAAATATATATAGATATTTATATATATAAATATAAAATTACATACTTAAATATTTTTTTAATTATTCAGTTCAACAAAAATAAGTTTACAAACAGTTTTCAACTAAAATGCGAACAAAGCTGCGATTGTTTGCTCGGGTTGGGCTGGGGCTTACCTGGCACAACAACCGGTAAATAATTGCATACCGAGAACAACAGCATTTCTTTTGTTGAATGAACATACCGAAACATATTTAAAGTTTAAACGGGGTGAAACAAAGAGAAGGTAAAAAAAAAAAGAAAAGAAAAACACATGTGATCAAAAATTTAATTATATGAATATTGTAAAAACTATGATTATTTAATTGCTAAAAAAAAGGGTTTACAGAACAACACAGACACCTGCACACCTACATACACACACACACACACACACACACTAATGCGACACAACTATTGAAAAGAGAAAAAACGTAAACTACTTATAAACGATGTTTAAACAATTTCTACAGAGGCTGAGGCCAGTTGTAAAATTTGCCATATAAGCAAAATAAATTTATTGATTTAATTATAAAACTAAAGATAAATGATAACATTAATATACTTAACTGTACTCCTATAGAAAATTCCATTGGAAACTTATATATGTATATACATATATACTATTATATATGTATGTATATTGCTGAGCTCAACAAAAGCCAAAGCGAACAGCTTACTACTCTTGTAAATATTTGTATGAATAAAGAATTGTATGAATTTGTGTAAGACATGAAATAATAATTATCATAAAACGTTGTGGATAATAACCAAATTATAAATTCGTAAGTGTATTATGAATAAATGTCATAAATGGCCAGAAAAATAAAGATAAATACATTGAAAATCAAATATTGTTGATGATTATATGATACATCTTGATACATTTATTTCGGCTCAGATATCAGCACGAAGTTTTTGTCAAACATTTTGCCCCACTCATTAATGTCAAGCTGAAAACTGAACTTATTTCTTCCCTTTAATTTCTACATTTGCAGTCTTGAAGTAAATTGAAGTGAATTTAATTCATATTAACTTTTCACATTTATTACAAACGTTTACACACACATGCTAAGAAGCTAATTTCATTCTCAGTAAGAATAAATGGGAAATGCTTGTGGAAATGTTATTTTTAATTCCTTCATAGTCCACAGACAGCTTTGAATTTCCATAAGAAAATTCGTTAATTGGCAGAGCTCCACCTGAAACACTACAGATGATGCAAAAACCTTCCTTTAAGACAGCTTCGTATGAATTCCACGGTATTTGCATGATCTGAATGCCACGTATAAATCTACTTACATGGCTTTCGCTTTTCGAAGTGCTCGCTCCGTTGTCTGTGTGCCGGAGGAAGACTTCTCAACAGCCATCAACGCTGAAACACTTCCTGGAACTTCAAATCCTTGCTGTTATTGTTGTTATCATTGTTGTTGGTATTGTTGTTATTGTGCTGATTGCACTCGAAACACACACTCAACAAACACTTCAGTCACACATCCACATCCTGCAGCTGGCGCTTTTACTTTCCGTCTGTCTGCTGGATTGTCCCATCCTGTTAGCTGAGATATGTGCACAGAGTTCGTCTGTCAATTTGTTAAAAACAAAGCAAAGATACCAGATTGTCTGTTGCCAGCCATGCCGTGCCAACAGATACCCTTTACAATAAGTTCACTTCATCAATTTGCTTACATATTCAGTTCGGTTCAATGTGCATACCCATTCATGTACGACTTGAAGGGTATCTACATATATCGATCCAGCAACAACGCTGTGCTTATCTGCGTGCATTTTGGTAAAAAGCAAGCATTTTATTTCATTTCATTTCATTTCATTTTATTCTCCCAGCTCAGCTAAAGATAAAAGTCCGGTCGAGTTCAGTTGCAATAAAAAAAGCGCCTGCTATCGTCCGTGGTCCCCCCAGCCGTGTAATTTATGTGTGTGCACTGTGTGGCCAAAAGTTCAAACATTGAAAAATCATGAAATTTATCTCATTTTGGCAAAGGTCAAGTTGTGCAGCGTTCAGTTAACCCTCAGTTCCATCAGTTCTCCTATGCCCCATATAATTCAAATGCTCATAAAAACTTACAAATATATTTTGCATTTTACATTTTTGTGTGCTGCCGCCAGCTATATTCCAAATAAAAATAAATATAAAAAATAAAAATGCTATGCATCAAACCCAATGCATGTTTTACATAAAATTTCAATTAAATTGAATAAAGTTTCAACAACGGCAATGTCCTTGGCAGCAGTAGCAGCAGCAACAGAACCACCAACAGCAGCAGTTGGCTCTCTGGAACGTGCGACTTTCCTAAGTCATTTTGCTGGCAGTCGAAATTAAACTGGCTTTGGCAACAAATGTTTAACAAAAGTTGTTGCCAGCACTCGGCAAGGGCCATCAGTTAGCCCAAAAAAGCAATAAAAAGCACAACAAAATCGAAGCAAAACTAACGCCAAATGCGTCGCGAAACAAGCGGCGTAAAACTAACCAGAAATAATGAGCTCGAAAAGGAACGGATCAAGCAAAAAGTTTCTCAAGAAAAGGCTCTAAAATAAATTGAAATCTATAAGATGTTCCAAAAACTAATGAATATAGTTTAATAAATTTCTAAATGTCATGAGAGCTGGACGGTTGGTTGCTCTCATTTTCTTTACTTAATATTTTATTTTTTATTATTTTATTTTATTATAATTTGTTATTCTTTAATTTTGTATTTTTAGGCTGAAGTATATATGACAATAGCTTAAAACTATATATTCATACATTTATCAAGTTTTTGTTTAGCAAAAAGTTGAATTCTCAATTATTATTTTTATATTTTAATCAGGAATTTTTTATAAAATAATATATATCGATTATTTATATATATTTATATTATAATAAATATAAATTGTACGTTGCTTAGGTCCATTCTTCGTTTGTAAACAAATTAGAGTGGTCGATTCGGGATTGACCAACTAGATATCCTGAGCCTGTCAAGAGCTGATATTCCTATCATTCTATGTTTCTTTTATATATATAGTATAAACAACACATGCACACACTCATACACATGCACATTATCACGATGATACTTACTGTGCCAATGCAAAAGTCTGAGGTATTTGAAATATGTATTTGAATAGGTAATTTAAAATGTATTAGTGTTTAGGGTATTCAAAATGATCATATTCTTTCTTATCATATGACTATCAAAACTTTCAATTTTTATTTTAACAAAACATTTTTAAAAGCAAATATTGCTGCAATTAAGTACTTAATATTTTATTTTCAACCTATTTATTTCGCAGTAGCTCTAATGTTTTCAACAAATTCTTATTAATCAGAAACTTGTATTTTTATCATTTTATATTTTTATGATGCAGGTCAATTCATTAGTAGTTTTATTATTTATTATCCTATATTATTGTAATTTATTGCTGAACGGTAACTTGTTTGTAGAGCACAATATGTTCAAATCTCTATAATTCAATGGTGCCCGTATATCATTTTAATATTTAATAAAAAGAAATCCTTGTGCGTTGTTTAGTTTTAATTTAATATCGTTAGAGAAATCGCTTTCCAAACGCTGACAAACCCATAAATAAATACAGTGTACGCAGGGCAGCCAAACCTCGGCAGTAATAAATAAATATAAAAAAAAAAAACACTTACAAATAATAAAAAAATAAAAAAAGAAATGGAAAATAAGCAAAAAGAAAAGAAAAACAAAATAAAATAAATAAAAGTACAAATACAACTAAACATTTTCGTTTAGTTTCCAATGACGATTTGCCGGCTAGGCTGCCACGCCCACTTGCCGCAAACAATGTGACCGCCCTATCCGGAGTGTCCACTGCTCGCTCATAGTTTTTCTCTCTTTCTCTCGCGCGCTCTCTGTCCAATTTCTGTCTCTCTGACTCTCTTTACTTTTCTTTGTTTGCGACTTTTGGTGACCGAATGCGTCCGTTGCCCCTTGACTGTTACAAGTCCGCCGTAAAGTGCCACCAAAAAGGATTGCTGTACGCCATAAATTGTTGTATTTTATTGTCCAATTTCTTTTTATTATATTTTTGGGTTATTTTTCGCGTTGCGTTCTGTTGCTTATGCTTCATCTACTGTTTCCCTTTTCTTCTGATTTTTTTCACAGCTTTCTTTTTTTTTTTTTTGGGTACTTTGTGGCACATGCCGAGTTCGTGTTCTAGCCATGGGTAGAGGGTGGCTTCGGACTGAACCAACTTGGCCATCATTCGCATTGTCGTTTGTTGGAAAATTGTTTTTTAAAAGTAAAAAAACACACACACATATACACACATATATATATACCAAGGCAGTTGACAAACGCTTTCTCACAAGAACAACAGCAGCAAACTTGAATTATTAAATGACGACCCACAAGAATGGCAACAGTAGTAAAAAGCTACAACAACAATAACTGACCCTGTGATGTGCGTGTGTTTGTTTGCGCGCTTGTTGTAACAATTAAGACATTCTTGAAATATTCACTATGTCACTGGAATATAACAGCTCAACTCTTTTCAAAAGTCCAAGCCATACTTAAACGTGCTCTTGGCCCTGACTGCCAAATGCTCGCGGCTTCCAATGCCATACAATTAACAATACAAAGACACACATATATTCATAACAGTTGCTGGGACTTGAAGTATATAGAGTGAAAGAAATACTGGGACAGTAGATGGACAGGTGAAGCAGATGTACCTCAATGAATGCATCTAATGGAAACTGAGAATAGCTATTTATTATTATTAAATATTATATTTAACCTAAAATTTAATAAAAATTTAAATAAAGTGTCTTTAATACTTCAACAACAAGCAACAAGCTGGATGATGCATGATGCATGAAAAAGTGTTGTAACTCAAAACAGGTGAATGAATGGGAGTGGTGGATGAAATATGATTCCGATTGCCAGGTTAGTCTGCACTCAAAGTATGTTCATAAAATTGAAATAGTTATGTGTATACTCGCATATACTGCTCTAGTGTTTAGTGTTTAGCTGAGTGAGTATTTGAAAAAAAAAAATAGTAATATTGAGCATCCAAACTAAACAGTATTTACTGTTGCATAGAAAACGGCTAGATACATTTTCACAAATGTGAAACTAACATCTGTTACACAACGTAAGCCGATTTGATAGTAAGTATCATCAACTCATTTACCGAACGCTCGTAACTTTGGCATGGAGCAAATGCATTTTCCTTGCTGAAAAGCATGCACAAAGGGTTTTCATAAATCTGCTATGATAGTGTGAACATTTTAATATGGAGGAACTAAATGTGGGCCATTGAATGGCATCATACACTTGGAGACGATAAAAGCAAATTCCATATCTGATTGGGGGCGTGTCTCTCAATAAAGCGGCCTACGCTGCCTGATGCGTCCAACTATGCGTGTACGTAACGTGGCAAACATTTTAATGAGCGTTTGCATAACAAACGTGGTTTTTCACAGCATACTCTTACGTCCCGTCCAACGAGACCGCCAACCAATCCTCGTGGCTCCATCAAACGCCTCGTTTAACCACACGCCACACAAACTGGCAGCAGCTTTTAACGCACTGTGTAACTGTAACATGCAATTATATTTAATGATGATGTTTATTGTATAATGTACTCACAAACAAAAATATATGTACAGGCACACAGATGGCACACATACACGCTCATAAAGCAATCCAAGTTTATTATGATGATTTTTTATCTCTGGCATGTGGGCAGCGAGCGGGCATATTTGAATTTACAGAAATTGATTTTGTATTAACTAAATTGAATTATTTATGATGCATTCAAAAGGCATTATAAAATAAGTCAAGCTACTCGTATTTATTATGGCTGATTATACCCAGAAACAGCTGCTCAGCGACGCTTCATATTTCACCCAATCAGGAATTTATTTAAGCCCAACAAATCCTCACAGCTGCCACAGAACATTAGCGACTAAACCGCCCAAAAGTGTGGCATGAGATATGCGATGGGCACCATTGTGTGTTAGGAACGTGGTTGACCACACGCATGGAACTCATAATGGAGCTTGAAATAGATAGTACTATGTATGACAAACTATAGTGTGTCTGACACACAGTGAAATAAGCTTTTAAGTCACTTGTGACAGCCCAATTGAGATTCACTTTTTTCATTACTAAGGAGCTATGGTGGCTGATATCTTATTTAAAAATAGAAAAAAAGCATTTTACTGGAAAAGAAGTTTTTTTATTATTAAAAAACTGAGCTTTAGTTATTTCATTTTTATTTATTATTATTATTATTATTATTATTATAATTAGTATTTATTTAATTATTTTTTAATATAATAATTGTTTTTACAATTTTTATTTTACAATGAAACCTTAAGAATCTAATTATTAGCTATATTTTGTTTTGACTTGGAACTTAGTTTGATTTGTATACGTTTAAGTGACACAGATTTAAGACGACAACAGAATCAAGTTATATCTTTGGTTTTGGGTACCTTTCAATATCGTAATCTGTTTGGGTCGTTCAGCTGTTGACAACCGCAAGGCAATTAACGCTAAGCACCACAAATCCTTGCGGCAGCATCTTAAAATATTCTCAAATAGCAAAGTTTGCTAGCAGAGCAGAACCTCTACATGTGTTGATGTTGCTTGTAAGCGGCTCTCCGCTGGAATGAATCCAATTATGTGCTTAATCACCAGTAGCGAGAGCGATAGAGAGAGCGCTAGGCTCAAGAAAGGACTCGCTGACAATGCTGCCCACACACACACACACTCACTCACACACAGACATACTCCAGTTGAGAGCCGCTCAACCACTTCACGTATGTCTCTGAGTCACATGTGCGTAACGCTCTCGCTCTGGCTCTTGCCAAGCAAGTGGCATGTGGCATGTGGCAGAGCTTAAGCCACACGGCTGGTCGCTCAGCTGAGCCTTTGAGCATTAAATACTTTAACACACAAGCGCTGTTAAAATTTATTCATGGTCGTTTTTAATGCACGCGGGCGACGGGCATGGCCAGCGTCTGTCGACTTGACATGCAAATGTCTGAGTGTGTCATGTATGTGTGTGTTTGCGTGTGTCAATGAGTGTGTGTGTGTGTGTGTGTGTGTGTGTGTGTGTGTTGGGTGCTCGAGCCTTTTTTTTTGCCGCCTTCTCCTTCTCATTTCTGCGGCTGCTGCTGCTGTTCTTGTTTTTGTTGCTTGTTTGTTAAGCACGCTTTTGAAAAGCTATTGAATATGTTACCCCTGCCATCCCTGCAGAGAGGTCTCGATTTTTAATGGCGATTTTTCACACTCATTTGCCATTGCTATGCCCTCACTTAAAACTGCATAACACATTTGTCAAACAGTTTGCATGGTGGGATCGTACGAAGGCGCACCTTTTGGGCAATCAATATATTTTCAGGCAGATCTAATTTCAAAATCAAAAAGCTGAAAGATAAACTGGATACAAATTATGTATGAGGTAATATAAAACTATTCCATTTAAGATTTTTTTAAACCCAACTACTATTGGATATTGAAAAAAAAAGTATTTTCTTAAAATTACCGTGAAAAATAAATTTCTCGCTTGAAAATCAATCGAATTATATGTTGCAGGAAGAGTTTTTGGCCATCTTATACTCTTAAAGATTTTTAAAATTATAAAGCAGCTTTCAACTGGTGGGCTAATTAAGACATTTTAGCTATAGAGTACAAGCAATTCGCTGTTTATACTTTTCAGCTTCATTTAGATTTTTTTTGCCCTTTCGCTGCCCATTGGGTGCGCCATATTGTGCCCCCGGGGGAGCTTCCGAGGGCCCGCTGTGATCCAATCATCGGTTAAATGGCGAGTAAAGTGGATGAAATGCTGTTGCTCCTGCTGCCACTATTGCTGTTGTTGCTCGTGCTATTGCTGCTGCTGCAGCCTTGTCCTGCCCTTGGCTTTCATTAGTCGCGGCCATGGCTGGCGTTTGTGCCAATTGATGTTTTCGCTGAAAGCGGCAATTTAACACTTTGGCTCCGTCATCGATAAGGTGCTGTGACTGAAATGCGACTGCCAGATATTAAAGCTCTCAGTTTTGAATTTAAAGGAAAATATTTTGCTCGCTGCCTACGGCTGTCAATTCCAGACCATTTCGACTAGAAGTTTTCTGAGAATTTCGGCAGAGCTGTAACATGCGCATACATTTATGAGTACTGTATGTATAAAAGTCTTTCATTTATAGCTGACTGCTTGCAGCAACAGTTTTGAGTAAATTACTTCGTTTGTCATTTGGTTTGCAGAAAGGTTAAGTCCCAGTGACATAAGGAAAGGAGGGCAAGTGAAAGATAAAGTGAGAGCAATGCTCACAGTTTCAAGTACAGAACTTTTGCGTGTACGGCATGTCAATTGGGTTCAAACTGTGTGCTTTAAAATGTTTACCCTTTATATTTGGTAAATAATTAGGCAGCTCATAGTTTGCCTTGCATTAAAATATTCATTTTCTCTCATTTTCTCGCTCTTGCCTTGTGTGTTTGCGTTTGTCAAACAGCAAAATTTGTGGCGTAATTTTTGATGGAAATTTGTGTAAATTTTGAACTGACTTTTGGCATTTGCAATTAGCAAATTACATTTGGTATGGGATAACTGGCAATTAGCTGACTTTCTAGAATTTCACTTACACTTTTTATTGAATTAACTGCAATGAAAACGGCAGCCAATTGAAGTTCTTCATGCAGCACTTGGCATTGCTGTGTTCCGGTTTGCTTTGTTAGCTCATTTCCGTTGACAGTTGTGCGTGTGTTTATGTCTGTGAGTCAGTCAGATTTAAGTTTCATTGCGCCCATTTGCAGCATTCCAGCCATTGTCGTCGCTGTTCGCCAACTGCACTTGAAGTGCTCAGAAAGTTCTACTATTTTTTATTTACTCTATTTGTTCTCAGTCCAACTTAAATTCAATTTTTACTAGCATCTTCGTGGCTGCAACTGTTAGTGCTGTTGTTAGTGCTCTCTGACTTGTTAGAAACGGCATTTCGGCGATGCTGCATTGTCCATTGTTGCGACGACTTATAGCACCATTACATTGTTTGCAGCAGCTCTTTGCGCATTCAGTTTGGGTTTTAATTTCGTTCAAATTTGCGTTTCCGGCTTGGCGTGTAACCAGGCAACCGCTTAGTAGAGCATTTTGCTCATTGATAACATTGTGCGGGGGCTCGGCGGGCCATTGCCAAATCAAAAAGCACGAATTCCGTAAGGATAAATTTAATACGCCAGCTTCCCAGCGAGCCCGAAACGAAAATAAAGCTGATTTTACGCTTGACTCGTATTTACTAAAATAATGGTTAAATGCTGCGGTTTGATATGAAATATATTTCTGCATTAAAACGCTCTTCTGCACATATTTAAAAAAAATATTTTAAAATGGTTTAGTGTTTAAGTAGGTATTAAATAATAAATATTTTTAATACAGTAAGTACTTTCCGTGTATGTTAAGTATTTGGGTACTCAAGTGAGAATATATAAATATATAATTATAAATATATAAGTAAAGCTTGAAATTGCAAGCAGTTAATGGACTTACTCTCTTCTATCTATTCCTAAAGTATTATAATTTTCATAAATTCCGTTATCTTTGTGCTGAGAAACACTTGAATTATCAAGCATTTAAAAGCTCTTGACCCCCATCGGTAATTGTGCAATTTGTGATGTATTTGAGTTTAGTTATTGGGTTTTCGGTCACATTAGAAACGTGTCCTTTCTGCCAGCTTGAAATGAGCAGAGAGCAAAGTTTTAATTAATTCCATAAAAACATGCAAAAGCCGCAGGCAAACAAGGCAACAGCAAACAGTCAAATGAGAGAGTTGGTAACAAGGCGAGAGTGGAAGCAACAAAATGCGGACACAAAAAACATAAAAACCAACTGAATTATTGGCAGTTACGGGAAAGTCCTTTGAACTGTGCAAACGAGCGATTCTGTGGCATGTGCATGGACGGAGGTCTCGTACAACGTTGTCGTTGTCAAAGTCGTTGTCATGCTAAATACTACGGCATATTTAAACAGCAAAAAAACAACAATAACAACAACAACAACAACAACAACAGCGGACAGCAAGCAATGTAAACAAAAAGTTCCGAAAACATACTCGTACGCCGAGCATGGCAAATTCAACAGCAAAAGGCAAATGGAAAGGCAAAGGAAGCGAGAATAAGGCAAATGAATTGGCAAAGAACAAAAGGAGTCTCGACCTGCCCTCGAGGACCTTTCAGCCTGCGGTGGGCGGCATTAAAATGTAAATGCCAATAACAAGTAGATACTTAGTGCAACATTTTTCGGTCATCCACATTCTAAAATTGGCATGGTTTTAGGTCGGTTGGACTAAGGCTGAGTGAGGGCTGGGCGAGGGCTGGGCTGGAATTGCCAATTGCCAGCAGCAAGTGCATAAATGATGGGAAAATGTATCGTGCTTAGCAGAAGCACAAGCTTTCAACATGAATCTCTCGAAAGCAAATTGTAAAGTTTTTGCCAATTATTTCCGACTAGATCAAGTACTACTTGGCTTCAGGCATTAATTAATTAAAATGAATACATAAATTCCAATGACGGGAAACACTTTTAGTGGATCTATGAGAAAATTCTTGAATATAAGTGTATATACCTAATTAAAAATAATTTTTTATTCATATTCTAGGTAATTGAGAGATATTATGTACTTATTCTGCTATTAAAAACATACATGTAACATATTCTTCTATCAAGTATGCACTATCATATACAAATTAGGTCTAGATGTATGTTTTAATATGCAACATGCGAGGTTTTTTATGAAAAATGCAAATTTGGTCAATATAAAATGTATCATGTGTACGCCATCGTATCAGAACTTGTCATAATGAGCACGCTTCCTGCACATTTTGCTATGCTTATCATTTCCTGTTGCTATCAACGCGCTGTCAAATTTGTTGCATACCTATCTAGGCAGTCGTATATGTTTTACAGCAATTTCTGCCAGCTTACATCCGTTTAATGACAAATTCCGGACGAACTGGAAAGCTTTGTCGCCAGCCAGCATATACAGAAAAAAAGTGAAAAGAGTAAAGAGTAAAGAGAATAACGGCAACTTCAACTTTAACCAAACAACAATATGGAAAAAGTTCGTCGCTGCGCGCCCGCACCGTTTCATGTGTCTGGGTTCGTGTTTAGGCCATCTAGCGTTGCCGTCGCTGCCGTCAGTACTCTGATTTTATGCATTTTATTATCTGCCTTAGTCACGTTTCAATTTACGGCCCATTGGCGGTTACAATTTGCAATCACGTTTCGCCCTCGCGCAGTCCAAAACAGGCGAGCAGTCAAACGGTTGCCCTCACCCAGTTTCTGGCCCGCCTCTCAGCTCGTTGTTGCAACTTTCTCTGGCATGACACCTTTATTAGGACTGAAAAGCATCGGGTAGGTAGGTACCCGACTGGCACTTTACTCCGATTCCACAATTCCAGCTACGACTGTGTTTATCATATGCCCGTTGCCTGCGCCACTTATACGCTTGACTGAGCCTGCGAACCACTTGGCTTTGGCTCTCGGCCCTGTCTCTATCGCCGTCTCTGGTTCTGTTGGCTTTTGTGTCCTCGTCTCCTGGTTTGAGGCTTGTTTTAGTTTTGAATTTATTGCCATTTTGTAATTTTTTTTCTTCATTTTTTCTTCTTTTGCTTTGCTTTGTTTTCTTTCTCTTTCCCATTTGCCTTTGTCTTAGTTTTATAACTTATTTTGTCGGGCAGGTGCAAATGTTCATGGCGTCCCGTCTATGCCAAGCAGCCAACCAACCTGGCGCGCACGTCTGCTTTGGCTTCATTGTTATGTCTTTTATCTATGACGGTTCATTGTACGTTGCCACCCAGCAAACCTTGCTACCTTTCCTCGTTGCCGCCTCTGCGATTTGCACCTGTAGCTACTCTTTTGGCTTTGTCTCACACTCCACGTTTGTGTGGGTCACGTGGCCGGCCACCTACTACAGCTGCAGGAGCGATCGTAAATTGTAACTTTTTATTACATAATTTCTGTCATTACCCTGCTGGCTGGTTGGTTGGCCATAAGGACTGGTCTGGTTGCTGCCGTTGTTAACCCTCGTCCTGTGGCCATATTCGCAATGACTTCAATACATTTCGACTGTCGCCGCCTGACTGACATCCATTCGAGGCTGCCGTTGCCACTGCCATTGCCTGCTGCGTGTCCTGCATACATACGACATAACGCCAACTCCTCCAACCTCATTTACTATACTACCCAGCCCAAGTTCCATTCTACGTCTTGATGTGGCTTTTTACTACCTTTGCCGCTGTCTAACTGCCCAGGCCGGGTAATGTTAATTTAAAATGTAATTAGTTTAAGTAATGAACACAGTTTGGGGACGTCACTGCACTTAGCGCACCTTTTCCTTTACCTATTTGCAACTTGCTTTACGGAAACAGTGTTCCCGAAGTCTTTATCGTACACAATTCAACCAGCATAGTTGGCTCGAAAGGGCTTTCATCTTCTATGCCTGATCGTAAAACAGTGAAGCACTTTTATATGTGGTACTAAGACAGAGTCATGTGTTTCTGAATATAGAAATACTAACGTTTACTTTTTCATAATTATTATTATTATTATTTAAAACTTCACAAACTTTCATATATTCACTTAAAGTATAACTTAAAGAAAAGATCACTGAAACATATTCATTGCAAAAACTTTTCTTTACTAATATTTTAATCTGTCAACTTTTAATTATGTTTGTGTCCAATGCAGTTCAGGTTTGAGCGGAAAACGGTTTTCGACACAGCCACCGGATGATATCATCTTTAGACTGCATTTTAAATTAGTTTCTTTAGTTTCTCTTGCTTTGCATAATTTTCACATTTACGTAAAAGTTTTTCTGCTTTCTTTGGCGTTCATCCTTGCGCTCCCGCGTAGCTCTTGTCAGCTAATTTTTATGCTTGCCATCATAAATCAAACAGCCTTTTGATCATCAGTGCTCAGAGCCGGATAGAGCTCGGACTGCTTTGGGTGAGGGGGCAAGTGGATTGGGGTCAGTATCGATGGCGGACGTCAACTTCAATCTGGACAGGACTCTAATTAGCTGGTGGGCATCCTTTGGCTGTGCCATCATTTGGCTTGTTAGCTTTGTCAGCCCGCTTTATATATTTTTGCTTCATTAAACCAATTTCCGTGTCGCTGTCAAAACAACAATTGATTTCCGCGCCAATCGCCGGCATTGCCTTTTCAGCGTTGGTTGCCACCTCTTTCTCTTTTTTTTTCCCCTATACTACTTAACGCTTTCTCTCTGTCTTTCTCCCTTTTTGCTTTCTCTCTTTCTCTGCTGGACTTTTTATATCTCATTCTCCATCATTTTCTTTCACAACTATTTACAGGGCTGGCTTTCCTTTGCGGCTGGCCACTTGTGTTTACATTGGCAGCTGCTGACAGTAACGAGTTGTTCTACACACGTCCACAGATCCTCATTCTCTTTCCCGTTCACGTCTCTACTCATGTCGCTGACCATGTTCATGTCGATATCAGTGTCCGTGTCCAAAGCGAACATCCTTTGTCAGCACATCGCCTGTTTGTCTATCATTCTGAGCGACAGAAATGCTGTTCCTACATACTTGCAAATATTACAAAAATCTCACAAAAATAGTTTGGCCATGGCTAGCGCACAATGGGTGCAACATTGTTGCAGCTTTTCCCTAAATTGGGCCAAGTAATCGATGCTGTTATCGATGATGTTTGCACTAATGCTTCAGGCAAAGGACTTTCATTTCAGTCGGATCAAGGGCATCACAAGACTATCAGAAACTTTGCAATTAACTGCAGAGAAAAATGGAGGTTGAGAGACAGCCTCTGTCATAGAAAGAGCATAATTTTTTGGGGGTTTTCTTTGGTATCACATTTAGTCATTGAAATAAACATGCTGAAGTTTTCATTAAATATTTGTAATTCAACTGTTAGTCAGTATTGGTCAAATTCTTTGCAATTTTCTTATTCATTCATTTAAAATTGAATATATACAGCAAAAATAAAAATATTTCAAATGCTTTTCAGCTTGACTTGCAGACATGCATCAGAGATTATTTGCATTCTACTTGACTGCCATAGTAAGTTTTTTCTACTATATTATATTTGATTATATTTTGCTTTTTCTTCTGCTGCAAGTGGCAAGCGGCAAGTGTCTGTTTTGGTGGCACGTTGCCCAGCAATATGATTGAGCATTCGGGCATAAACGTGCTGCCAGCTTCTGTCTGCCATGGCATGTGGAAATTGCAGGGCATTGACGTAACCTGCTGAGTGCAGTTACGAGTGCTCGGAGCTCGATGCTTGGCGCTATTTAAATAAACGCATTCCTGCAGCGTTTGTGTATTTGCGCAAAATGTAAAGAAAATATCGACACACGCTGAAGGCAGCGAGACAAACAAATATCGAAGTGGCAGCCATGGTAGAAAGAGCAATGGCAGCAGCCAAAAGGCTACGCATAATTTACAAATGAACACGTCGATGCAAATATGGCGCACACACATGCCCATGCAGCATATGTGCAGTCGGAGTTCCGATCACATTCTATGCGCAAAAATTATTCGTCCGCCTTTACCGTGCGATTTATTTTACGGATTGCAATGAGATAGTAGCAGACATTGCGTATACGATCCATGGCCGCTGCCAATTCAGTGAAGCGCACGCGAGTGTACAAATGTAATTCGATACAGTTACAGATATATATGTATATATAAAAATACGTGCAAATATGCATATACATATGTGTGTGTGTGTGTGTGTGTGTGTATGTGTGTATTTATCCAAAGGATTCTTTAGTTGCACATTTTGGAGCGTCATATTGTAGCGTTCGCCTGAATATGCCTGTATGCGATGTTAGCAAGGTTTGACACCCATTGAGCTGCGTGATAGCAGTTGGCAGACATAGCACGTGAAACTGATGCCATTGAAAAGCGTTCACATTCGGATTCGCACTCTCCTGGATACTGATGCAATGACATGACATTTTCATGTTAAACACAACTGAATTGGATTTGTCAAGCGTAACAAAATGCGCACTGAACTGCTGTAACAATGCGAAAATCATGCATTTGCATATGTTGCATGTTCCTTTGAATGATTCTTAGTAAGTTTATACGCATTGCAGTAAGGAAAAGCAAGTGTTGTCAAACGAAAAATCTTTTGACAACACTTTGAGTCGCGAATAAGAAAAATGCAATTACTTCTACTAAGAATTTCTTATTGCCAACGATGTCTGAACGGAAGAAGCTCACAGGAGCTTGAATATAAATGTTATTCACAAAATTTAACTAAAATACAATGATTTTAGCCTGAAGCTGTCTTTTGATTCCCTTACATCAACCTGTTTGCTAGCTTAAGTGCAATATTTCGGCTAGAGCTTGTGATGTCGAATGCTTGAAATTCCGCAAAATTACCTGTGAGAAAATTGCTGGAATATGCATTCCATTTCAGCTTCGACCAACCAATTGCGAATAGAAATAGAAAATTTCACATAGCTGCATTGGATGTATTTGCCAGCTGGCAGCCTAATGAACAAAATTATGCACATTAATGATATCAAAATGTGTAAATAAACAAATGAATTATGGCCAGCCACATGGCCCAAAGCTAATTGTGTGTGTGTGTTATGTATGTGCGGGTGTGAAGTTCATTTTATTAATTCATTAAAATTCATAGCTCACACGCGCTTACCCATACATGTGTATATACACATATACACACAAATCCACACTTTACATACACATGCATCAGTAAAACTAATAATAACTTAAGCCACATAATTAGATGCTAGTCCCTGGACTGCATAGACAACCCGTCTGAATTGGCTGGCCCCCAATTTCAGCGTAGCCAGGCTATGCCTCTCATTTGCCATACATATCTCATTTATTTTACTAATTTAACACATTCGCACCTCTTCAGGTTGATTGCGCATGACATGAAGCTATGCAAAGTGGACAGCCACCGAGGTCAAGCCATCAACTCGCTGCCCAGAGCCATCAGCACCACGCACACACACACACACAAACACACACACAAACACACACACACACACACACACACACACACATGCGTTCATAGAGCACACCCAAGGGAGCTGCACATTAATGGACATCCAAATAATCAAAAACTACATTTTTCGTAAGCAACAACGGGCAAGTCCCTCGGGCTAGTGCGAGCCCCCTAACTATACTTTCACGTTTATAACGTTATATAAACAAACTTGCAACTGTATGAGTTTTATATAAGACAATCAAAAGGGAGCTAATCAGAGATTGAATGGCCAGGGTGTCGGGTAGCTGGTCTGAATCAGCTTCGACATTCATGAATTCATTCATAAATTATTGGTCCCAGTGCAGTCATAAAGTGACCGAAGTAGCCACCAAATATCGCACGATTGCATATAGCCAGGGGCAACAGCAGCAACAGCAGCAGCAGCAGCAGCAGCAGCAGCAGCAGCAGAACTCACACAATGCTAACGCCCCGATGGGTAGTTGAATGTCGCTGCGGCCAGTGCAGGTAGGTGATTATTTATAGCTGCTTAAAATAATTGCTTTGATTTCTCAATGCTTCCAGGGTAATATAAATTGTCATAGTTCGTGAAATCAGATGAACAGCACTAAGCGACAAAATTTAAAAATTGCATAATAAATATGTTTTAAATAAATCTCTATAATAAATGTGCAACAAGAAACCGCAGTCAACGACTGGGTGATACTCTGAACATACTAAATAGGTTAATGCAATGCATACATACACAAAACACACCCAGTTGCACAGGTATAGGCTTAAATATGTACATATGTAATTAAGCATCAAAAAGTTTAAGTTAAGTTTAATTGGTTTCGACATAGCAAATGTTCCCCGCATGATTTAAACTTGTACCATCTTCGTGATTTTGCCAACCGACCACACATCTAAATGAAATGTTTCCAATGAAATGTTTTATGTATTGCCAATATTTGCAACTGAACTTTAAAATTAAATAATTTCAATAAATCTGCAGCCGATATTGAAAATATAAATTGAGTTAAAGTATATAGAATATACATGGAACTAAATGCAGACTTTGTTGGCGCAGGTTGCCAACACGTATGAGACATAATTTCATAATTAAAGTTCGATATCGTTTTCAATCGATTCAATTTAAACGGAAATCACAGTCGATTGTTTGACACAAGCTAGACTCAAGACTCTAGCTCTTAAAAGCTCTAGGAACGATGAGTTGATGCATACTGGGGCTAGATCGACTCAGCGCATAGTTCTGCTAAGGAATATATTATAATTTTATGGGGTCTGTTATGTCTTCTTCTGCTTGTTACATACATTTCAACAAAACCATTATGCCCTAATTTGGCATTTTCAATGGGCTTAGTGCATAAGGCCAATTGAACAATTAATTTTGCTGAGGAAAATGATTTTATTTATACCCAAATAGGCTTAATGATTTAATATATATATTTTATAAAATATTTTTAGAGATGTTGAATTGCAATTTCCTTTAAGCAATAATTCATTTAGCTTATTTATGTCGACGCACTCTTATGTTGGCCAGTGTAAATTATGCTTTGTCTAGCTCAATCTCAACTCTAAGTTACATTATACCAAAGACTCTTATGGGTCGTACGATATGCCCGGTGGCACTGCCCATGTCTACGATAAATGAATTGGCAAACAAAACATTCTAGTCTCTAACAGACTTTTGCACAATTTAGGTTGAAAGAAGTAGAAGCAACAACTGGGCAGCGGTGAGCGGAGATGAACAATTGCATGCATTGGTCATGTCCCTGCGTGGGGCAGAACAATGCATATTGGCATTGTCTGAGTCCAGGCCTAATATGCATCTAACCAACATAGGGCAACAGTACGAGAAATAGAAATTGGACCCTGGCACGTGTTTTGTGTACGTTAGAGCGTGTGTGTGTGTGTGTGTGTGTGTGTTTCTTCTCTACAATTTTTGATCTAAATACAAAGGTGTAAGAGTGCCATGGTGCAATGAATGCATTTTGATTGCATGCACAGTGGTAAGAATCATGGTTAATTGCCCAAAATATCAATTTCAACTAATCAGAGAAATGCTTAAATAATAAATATACTTATAACATTGAACAGAGGCCATATAAGTAAATTTGAGCAAAAATTTTATCATATTTAATATATTATTTATTATGTTTTTAAATATAAATTATATATTCACTAACACAAAATTAAGAGCCAATTTATATATTTTAATTACTCAAATATTTATTTAAAAACATGACTTGTACCACTGTGCAGAGCATCGAACACGATTGCATCGTTTCGGTTTTGTGCAGTTTTAATGCAGAAGCAACTGCCACAAAAAAAAAAAGAATCATTGCATAAATTATGAGACAGTAGAAAAACCCTTGACATGCAACAAATATGCATAAGTTCAACTGCATTGGTGTTGAACTCTATATACCTATCTCTCTCACTCTCTCTCTCTCCCTCTCTCTCTCGCCTTGACCATCGTTTCATGTTGCAGCGCCGTCAAATGCAATTGCCTCATCGAAAATGTTGTTGTTGTTTGTGTTGCTGCAGTTGTTGTTGTTATAGTTGTAGTTGGTGTTGTCTGTGGAGCCATCGGTCATCTGGCTTCTTGACTGCCAA
Source organism: Drosophila anceps (assembly GCA_035045945.1). Classification (NCBI taxonomy): domain Eukaryota; kingdom Metazoa; phylum Arthropoda; class Insecta; order Diptera; family Drosophilidae; genus Drosophila; species Drosophila anceps. Next base: position 22,510,161 of record JAWNON010000225.1, on the reverse strand, counting down.
TTAAAGTGACACGTTGTCTGTTTGCCCTGTCGTTGCCTGTCAACAGACCTGCTGAACCAAATCGAACCATTGTCGATGGCTCATGCCCCATTGCCTTAAGGCCCCTTAATATACCTAGACTCACATGCCCCAACCCCTTACCCTCCCTTTCTCTCCTCGACACCATTCCCCAATGAATTTGACACTTGCTCATTTATTGTCATTTCTAATTTATTTCGCTTGACATTCATTGTCCATTTAGGATTTATATGCAGCACATAGTACACCTACAAATATAGAACATAACATAGCTCATTCCACAACATCCTGTTTATGCTATGGATGTATGTGTGTGTTCTGCCTTGCGGTTATTTGACCAACACCCAATACCTCTGCCTCAAAAGCCTCACTGCTCCACTGCCTCTCGGTCTAACTGTCTGTCTTCCTGTCTCTGTGTTGTCTGTTGTGGTTTATTGGCTAACTGCTGTAAAATTGATAAAGTTGACTTTCAACATAATCAAAAGTAATAAATATTGTAGCTGGTGTGCTTGAGTGCAGTCTGCCAGCATGGCGTCGCATGCTCATCCTCTTTTCTTTTCTGTATCTATCTCTACCTCTATCTCTCTCTCTCTCTCTCTCCCTCTGTCTCTCTCTCTGTCTCTCTTTATCTGTCTATCTGTATTACTTACTCGTTGGCTGTCAGTAAGCGAATTTATTTATTTGATTCGATTCGATTTGATTTTGCCAACTTAAACACAGCGTTGTATTAGCTTTGACTTCCGTCTTCTACTTCTACGTGCCAAACGCATCACAAATTGGGTCAGTATACTTTAGTTTCCATTTCAATTGACCCATTCCATTCAATTCCCCACCAACTCTTGACCATTTCATATCTCATCCGCATGTTTGCTTTTTGATTTCCTGTCTTACTCAGTCTGACCTATTGTAATAATGTTCATGAACTCAAATACAAATTTTTGTGCTGTCGCATAGTTCGATATATTGATTTACAATTAGGCGACACTTTGCAATGACAGCTAATTAATAAAAAATTGTATATACGCATATATGTTTGAAAACTAATTACTTAAGCAGCCAAGAAAGTTCAGGACAGTAACGAACTGTTAAAGTATATAATCACAAAACTACTTGGATTCACATGCTTATTACAAATGATCAAACATAGATATATACTCAAATACACACAAACCTCACGAGTATGTACGAACACGATTATATCTGTATGTATGTATATGTAATATATATTTAATGCATCACAAGTGGAAACTTCAATCTTTATTTAATATTTGTAAATTTAAATAGACTAAAGGAAGCTGCAAAACAAACTAAATATTAAAATGTAAATATTATTTTAAACAAGTTCTTTATTTTGTATATTTATTCTAACATAGTTTTCTTTTTCTAGCAATACATCAATAATATGCTAACATTTTGATGTCGCTTTTCCGCAATTTCTTGCTAGACGAAAGGCAATTGGTAAATGTGTGTCGAGTGGGTGCTCCTTTAGCCAACTACATTGTCTTTACTTGCTGCCACTTTTGTCTTACTTCCCTCTCCCCCTTGCGCCCTTCCCGTGCTATCTAGCCATTGTTGATTGTTGCAGTGTCTGTCTTGGCACACTCTTCTTGGCGCAGCTCATGTTTGCTTGATTTGCAGTGCTCGTATCACAGAAAATATCAAATTTCAATAAATCAAATTCAATTTGGTTACACATACACACACCCACATTGGTAGCTTGAGATAGTAATATGTCTTTGTTTCTGTCGGTGGCAAAATATTTGCACAGTCTTGTTCTGGCTCTCGGGCACACTATTTGCTATGCTTATTTGTTTGACTTGCTGGGCGTGTGAGTATGAGTGTGTGCGTATGTCCACATTTGTAATTGTGTTTGTGTATTTGATTGTCATCTGTTTGATACACACACTCTCTTCCAAACACACACACACACACACATACTCTCTTACACAAAATCAAAGACACTTTGCGTTGGGCCTGCCGAAGCGGAACCGCTTCTCAAGGGCAACATTTGTGTGCCTGAATTTTATTGTTTATTTTGTTTGATATCATGAGGGGACAAATATGTTGATGTACGTCTGCGTATGTGTTATGTATTCACAGTATGCACACAGCTTGCCAACTTTTACCATATAAGCCACATGAGGCCAGCCATTCTATATTATGATAATTATTATAAGTATGATTCGAATGGCTTCCACTTAGGACGAACTTCATTTTAATAATTTACTAGTTATGGCCTCTTTTTGCTGCGCTAGCCTTTTTCTTCATTCACATTTCCCGGAATCTTGAAATATGCGCCAAATTGATAGTTTGCATAACCAATTAAATGAAAGACGCATACCTGGCGTCTGTGTAATACGAAAAGCTACTTTCCTTTAAGCTGTTGCAGTTGTGTATTCAATATGCACGTGCGGCGCTACCTGGGGGCTTGGCATTGCCAATTGACAATTATGTGGGCAACTTATTTTTGTTCAATTTTTCTTCTGTGCGGAAAGCATTTGGCATGCGTTGATGCCAACGTCAACGGTTGATAAATTCAATTTATTTTTCGGAGCATTTTTCCACATACGTGTGTGTGTGTGTGTGTGTGTTGTGGTGTGCGGAAGCATCGTTCGTTGCCGTCGTGTATTTTCTTTTCATTTATATGGAAAAATTAGCTGGCTGTTTGTGTGGGTTAGGCGCACGGTCGCGCGCTCGCACATGCACATAAAGGACTGTATTCAAATTAAATGTACCATACATTTATGGGCCAGCGATAAAGAATTTCCAAATTTGTTCCTGCTCGGCATTAGTTTTGTGTGTTTTTGCCAAATTGGTTCAGAAATTCGATTGTGTCTGCATTGAGCTCTTACGGTAAAAAAGAAAACAAAATATAATGGTGAAAAGGATTTGGGTGATTGTATGCAATATTGAAAGTATTTCTTACAGTAATTTGTTACACAAATATTGAAGCGGTAAACGTCGAAAAAGCTTTTACCGTAAGGACCCAAAAACCCGTTTTGTGTGCTCCACTTAAATTCAAGCTAGAAACTATGTTCTTACTGTTCTTATTATCTTGAATTCTATCTGCTTTTATATTTTCAATCTTCTACTGCTCAAATCTGTCTTTCGACTACAGAAAATAATTTGATAATCACGCTATGAATGAGAATTTTTTGGCTGAATACATATATGCATATGTATTTGTTTATACATAATTAGGAGCGTATTTGACTACAATTCCAATCTAGACTTGGCTCACATTTTTCGAAGCTCTTTGAGTCGTCTGTAGTGCTTTGCATAAAAATAAAAAGGAAATGGATTTCAGTCAGCAAGTTTGTTGTCATTCACATATAATGTTCTCTGAGTAAATACAAAAAGATTTCTCCTGATAAATGAATATAACCATTGATGCATTACACGCACTTCCGGACACACATTGAAAACCTTTAAATACTCGATATAAGCTCTTCCCTTTTGCTTTTTACTATTTACTGAAATTTGTTCTATTTTAGAATGTGTATCGGAAATATTTTATTTTTGTTTGACTGTTGATCTAGTGCTTGAGTTAGTCATAATTATGACTGACGGCAAATCAAATTCAATCTGACGTATCTATTTCCGTTTGCATCTCTGAACTAAATTCGTTTCCATTGCATCAAATTTATTAATGTGAGACACTATTAGGGTTAGCTGCGGAATTTTGTGGTATTAAATGATGCTATTTTGGGAGTATATGTGGCCCCTTTTGAAACTTGTTCGATAAAGGAATATTAGTATTTACATAGAATGCAAAACCCTTCAGCTTTGATTTTAACTATGGCTTTAAAGGCTCAAATATTGAATTATTTAATGAATAATTGACGAGAAAAATAGAAAATTACTAATTTGCAGTTTTATTTTATATGTATTTATCATGATATTTATGTTTATGTTGAAGCCCATGGAATGCGTATTTAACTAGTTAAATTATTTTGTAAGTGAATCGATGTTCTCCTTATCTACATTTCTGGTCACAAATTATATTGTATATGAGACAGTTTTCTAGTTTTTAATTAGGGAAATTAAATTGTTTTTGAATCGTGAAAGAGCATAAGGCATTCAGTTGCATCCTATTGAAAATACTCTCACTCGGTTTCTTATGCAACACAGTTGAAGGCAGCTAAATGAAATGGTATTCGCTGCCCGCGTTGTCTTCGTCCTTGTCACTTGATGTGTCATTTTTCAAGCTCTTTACTTGTCGCCGTGTAGTTGTTGCACATTTATAAACGCAACTCGGCAAGGCACAGGCTAAAATGATTGCATTTAGACGCTGTGAAACGGCAACAAGAACAACTGAAAAGTGCCAACACAAAAGTGTAGCAAAGCGGAAGCGTGAGGAGGCACCATGTGACTATTTTAGTTAAATTAATGACACTCTATTTGCCGTGTGCGAGTGCCAGCCCAAGGCTCCGATAAGTGCAGTCAGTGTGAGTAATAAACGGGTCTCAGCACAGGTGCCACATGTGCAGCCATATGCCAAATAGACGAGCTATCTTCTCTGAATAAATAGCTATTCTGATAATAAAATATATAATAATAATAATAATAGTTATAATACTACACGATTTTCGCTACGTGTGTATGTTGCGGTTATAGATGGATGGACCTTTGTAATTATTGAACGATGCTTTAGCTCTTTTACTTTGGGTTTCCAATTGCAGAAATTGCAACTAATCAATTATTGCTTTGTCTTATCCATTCCATCAATATGCTGATCTTTAATATTTAATGGTGCTCTGGGTTGCTTTTTATTGATTTTTCTTGCAGGCTTCTTGTTCAATTGTTGACAGATTTAAATATTTTTTCGTATTATCTTTTTATATGTTTTTCACGTAATTACTCTTTGTAAGAGAATACGGTTACCATAATTGAATTTTCATCATTTTTTCCTTGCTTTCTGTTAAATATGTTTGATGTATTTGTATCTGATCTCTGGTTTTTTGTTGTGCCAAACTTCATTTCCTGCTGATTTTCAAGAATTTTTTCATATCAACTGATATCCTTGAATACTAATGTCCGTATAAAACATTCTCTATGCACAATGGTTTTCAAACATATTGAAATAAGAGGATTATCGTATGAAATACTATTTCATATTTGCTGAGCGTACGATCTAGAAGCCATCGAAATATTTTAATGAGAGCACTTTTCCCTGGCGGCAGACAATATTTAAGTTCGTCGTTGGGTTGACATCAACGCGCGATTATTAGTTTTAATTATGAGCGTGTAGCGCGAATTTCGTTCAGCGAATGCTGTGCGCGTTGTCCAAATAACCAGAATATTTATTGAATTGAGAACCGCATTCAATTGTGGTTAATGAATGCACCAGCACGCACACATACAAACTAACAAAATACGAATACCGCAGCAGAAGAGTCTGCAACAAATCAATTATAAGTTGGTCAGTAAATAATGAAGCCGGTTTCTGCAAAAATCTGACGACGGTATATAAAAACAGAGCTCAAGTGTTGCCTAAATGGATTCATCTAATTATAAAATATATCACATTTATTTAAGAGAATCGTTTAATGATTTGTAAGGCTGCTTATAATTGGCTTTTATTCCCTGCTCAAATATAGATTATTCTATATTAATATTATTCTCTAAGAGCCAAAATTTAATTTTTATTAGCTTAGTATTTTTTAGGCACCTGATTATTTCACGAACCCTAGTCATACTTATTTACTAGTTCGCAAAAAGCATGACGCATCTAAATAATTCTTTAAATGATGACCCATTTACGTATACACAGTTGGCTTTAAGCTCGCCGTAGCAGTAAAAACTTTGCTCAAACTTTAAATTTTTGGCATACAAACAAATAAAGTTGAGCAATGCTTGAATCCCCAGAGGCTGTGCCACAAATATAATTTAAAATTTGTGAAATGCAAAATACAATTTTGACAACAGATTTGCTGCAGTTTGTAAAATGCATATTAGTCGAAGAATTGGGCATATTTTAAATTTAAGCTCATACATGGAACATGCATACGAAATTTGCTTTTAGAATACTTTACGAGCACGTTGGCATAAAAATATAGGCAAAACAGAGTTTAGCTGCTGCCTGCTGCTCAACTTGGCATAAAATTGGAAAACAAATTGAATTATTGAAATTGAAAATCAGGAAAAGTTCTGCAGCAGAAGCGGCAGCTCTTAAATGGATTGCAGGGAAATGCCTGGAAAATGCTTCAAATGTTGCCTTAAAACCTCATGTAGTTAAATTAAATACAAGGTAGCGTTTACTTGAGTAGAATAATAGTTTTTGAGCAGCAAATGCCAAACTCTTAGATTATTTTTATACATATTATTGAGCATAACAATGATGGAGAATTTGAGTGCTCGTAAATCTGGCGGCCAACCGCAGAAGGAGCTCAACTTACACAATTTGCCTACGGGTTGGGCAGTCTTTACATGCTTAGAGAATTTCAATTATTTTATTAGCCGCATGGCATAGGGTTTCTTCTTGCACAACGGGGATGAAGCTCAGGTGAAAGTGTGTCAGGTATTGTTTGCGGGTCTGTTTTATAACCGGTAGCGATTAGTATAAAATATGCAGCATAGTTCTAGGCCAAGTGCGGGAAGGAGATGCTGAAGTGGCTAAGAGGCTGCCCTGTGCCGGGGCATAAATCTTTCATGTATGTATATGAAAGCATATTTGCTAATAACCCAATATCCCTTTCGAGCTACAAAGGAGCTTACAACAAAGGACAAGCACATAGCAGCCAGAAAAGGACATATTAAGTTGATTCGTTTCAAGAATAGTACTGAATACAGTGTATACCCTGCACTGCACACACATTTAAAAAAGGTTTATAAAATGTCTAAAAGATTCATGTTATATAGTACATTTGCTTCTGTTTTTTTTTAAAAGGTTCATTAATAATATATATATTTATATAATATAATTTGTTAAATAAACATAAGTACATAACATTGTTAAATAAACATAACTACATAGCTTTAAATATTTAAGAAACAAAGTTTAAATAGAAATTTAATACGCCCGCTCAGATAATTGTACGCCAAATTTAGCTGAGTGCTTTGGGCCAAGTTTTAGCTAAAAGGGATACTAGAACAATGAAAATCTGCCCTTGCCTATACATATTTTTAATTAAAGCACAATAGCCGAAAAACAAAGAATTCTCTATGGCCAAAGACAGCACGAGCTGGCAATGGATGTGAGACTGAAAAATAAATGAAATATTTATTAACAAACCGTCGACATTCTCGCCAGTTTTCTGCGCGTAAGTGAAAGGCCGCAAAATGAAAAAAACGTAATTTATATATATATATATATATATATATATATATATATATATATATATATATATATATATATATATATATATATATATATATATATATATAAAGAAGCTACAAACAAAACCATAAATGAATTCAATTACATTAGGTTTTCTTCTTTTTTTTTATGTGATGTGCAGTCTCTTCACATATTCTCTGTTTGACTCTAGGGTCAGAGTACGCGAAAAAGAGGTGGATACGTTATGCTTTATACGACACCGACCACCCACTCACCCAGTTGGGGCAATAAAAAGCCAAATGCCAAAAAAGAGCGAAGCGAAGAGCAAGCAGCCAAAATAAAGCGGCAAATGAATAAGAGAAGAGAATTCAGCGTATACGAACCACAGCAATTTAAACAATGTCCAGTGCACTCCAAGTGGTTTTCACGCGCCACAGTTGACTAGCCACCAAAAAGCAATGGGTGGTGCTGTCGCCACCACCAATGGATGTGGCGGCTGAATAGTAAAAGATACGCTCTTCGCCCCAAAGACCATCATGAAATGCTGATGGATGTTGCGGCTTTATACATAGTTAAGCAAGAGCTGCTTTAAGGTAAGCGAGCAATTATTGTGGCTCACAATAAAGCAGAATCTCATTCCAGCATTTTGTTCAACTTTCATAATCCTTTGGCTGCATTTCAAAGTACTTGATCACGAATTGGTTTTATGACTTGAGTCGTTCATTTTTCGCTGAATAAAACTTGTAAGATTGCAATTTACAAAGTAACAGCCAGCAGCAGGTATACATTGTTAACAGGTAGTCAGTGTTGGAAAACGCTTGCAAATGCTACAAACAGCATTGTAGATTGGCAGTTTTCTATCGTTTCTTAATACAATCAAGCTCAACGTGTAATTAACGATACAAATTATGGATTGTAGTATTTGAAAAGTATATCGATGTTTATATAGTTGGGAGCTTGTGTTACTTGCAGTCAATTCGTTCATAGTTTATGTGCATTTTGAAGGTCAGTCTGACCGCATTTAAAATGTACTGACTTAAGTTTATATATATATATATATATATATATGTGTGTTCTTAACTATAAATTTTGCATACGGCTGCGGCAAGGATAGGCAGGGACTGTCAGTTGTATTCACTGACGTTAAGGTGTGGCACCGCTTAACCACGGCTCTGTGTCAATATAGTGTCCTTAAATGCCCGTTTCGTTGTGTGCGCAGTCTTGCGGCTTGTGGATCCTGCGCCTGATCCATCTCCCACTGCGCGTTGGGCGTTAACCGAAAATCGATGGCTGCGCAAATGGAAAGGATGGTGTACGTGGTCAGCCAAGCCTGCCAAGTGGAAAAGTTGTGTGCTGTATCGCACTTGACTTGGCCGTTGAATGGGGGAGCAGGGGCCGAGAGCTTTGCAGCTGTAGTTGTAATTGGAACCTGCGGTCTGAGCGCCTTCACAGATAGTGGTCAACGATTGTTTACACACTCTCGCTATCATCCACAATGATTAACTGCACCACGCTGACCGGTGGCACCTGTACACAAGATGCACACAACGACAGGAAACCGGGTCGTCGTCCACTTAACTAGCTCGGACCGTAATGCGACTCGTCAATCAGCTCCGGTTGCGTCAGTGAGGCACCACTCACCAGTTGCGTGTGGATGCGGGCGGAGGCCAAATGCTAATGGGCGGCCATTAAACACTCACTGACAAAGTGTCCCTAAGACTGACTGCAGGCAAGCTGACTCTTCGAGCTGTTGACGCACAGGTAAATGCTGCAATTGAGTGTGGCATGCCACAGCAGCAGGTTAACATTGCAATGCAATGCAACGTTGTAAGGATAACTCGAAGAACACAGACTGCAATCCCGAGTCGGCAATGAGAGAAAGTAATTGGGATGGCTGGTCAAAAAATAAAAACAAATATTGTTAATTCTTTATGTTTCCAACAGACAATCAAATCCGATATCAATTGACGTAGAACGTGTTGCTTTAGATTACAGAACGACTATTGGGTGTATATTGTGCTTAGTGTAAAGTTTTATGACTTTTTATATTATTTACTTTGACCGTTTTCCAAAATTCAATGGTCAGACGTTATCTCCTGACTAACTGACCGACCTTTGAGGATAAAGTTGCACCAGCAAAGTATTACTTTTACTGCGGAACGTGCTGCAAAGCATGAGGAAGTATTTTACCTTTTACGTACTGCAACTCAGATCTTACAATTGTTTACGATTGGCTTAAGTGCCGCAGCAGGCAGGTGTCAACAGTGGTGTTTTATTATTTGAAATAGTTAATAAGCGTAAACTATATTACCGTCTGGATCTTTAACGCATACTAATAATTGTAAAGTTTAAATGATCCAGCTCGTTTTGTAATAGCAAACAAAGTATATTGCTGCGGAGATTCTCTTTATAATAATAAAACACAGTCTTAGTCAAGTCGAGTTCTCAAGTTAAGTGAACTAGTTCATCTAAAATTTCAGCTGCAACTTTTGTATACATTGTCATAAACACACTTTAGTTGCAGTTGCTGGAGTCGATTGAAAACTTATTCATGTGCTTGGCATATCCAAATACCATTTTATGACACACACATATTCACTAGCATATACACACATATATATATATACGCAAGGATCGCACAACTTGGACCATAAACTCACTGGGATTGGCAGACCGCAACAATTTCGCAGTTGCTGTCAAGTGCAACAAATTTCAATGACATTTTATTAGCCGCATGTGCATTGTGTCATAAAATGATTTACAATCGCAGCGCGAAGCGTTTGATGTGAGCGCCTTGTGGTATTCGAGTGATGCCACAAAGACGCTCCGCCATGACGTGCATAATACATGAATGAAAGACATTTAAATAAATACAAATTTTACAGTTTTAAAATGTTCAAATTTTAAGCATACGTTTTTACACTTTGAGCCCATTGAAGATGGGAATTAGGCAATAATATTTTTGTTAGGCTGTGTGTATCACACGGGAAAGAAGTGTGCTCGACACCTAATAGAATATATTATATTACGGATACGATTGAATCCATTTATCCATCTTTATTCAAAATAATTTTTATTTATATGTATATATATGGCTTCCAAGATAAAGATAAATCTTAGCCTAATCAATATTTGTAGCATCCCATTTGTTTGACTTAAACGCAAATCAGAACATAAGCAATTTCAGTCTTTCTCTTAGTTGTGCCATTTTATGACAGCCGCTTTACACAATCAGCCTATTCTTTGATCTGTCAGGCGTGTTGGTTTCTCCATCTTCTTTAGACTTCATTTAACATTGGCTAGCTCTATGCTTGGCAGCCGTTCCGAAGCTCCGCCTTTTTGCCACTAATATCGTTTGGCCTGGCTGCTGAGCAAACAGTCTCATCGACATAGAATAAACATGCATAATGGAGCATCTTAAATGCAACTTATTTTGCATAGTTAAGCATTTGAGTGGCAACAGCATCGTCGGGGCTGCTACTTCACTAACTTTGATACTTCCACTCGACTCGACTGGTTTCGACTTGGGCTCGAAGGTATACAGGAAACTCAATGAAAATATCTATGGTAAAGTTGGCAACACGCAGCAGCAAAAGCAGCAGCAACAACAGCCACAGTGCCTATAAAAAGTATACATCGACGAGCCGTTGTCTGGACCGAGCCCTTAACGGTGCCCGGGCACAGCACCATGCCGCTATTTTTGCCAGCCACTTGCCATATTTACACCAATTCCCTTGTCTGTGTGCCTTTGCTTTTGCCAACTCTTCCTTCGTTCTGCTGGGCTTTTTTGTTGTGGCTAGGCATACGCCCACAATAGCAACAAGCCGTCTCTACACCGCCGTCGTTGTTTAACTAAAAAATTTAATGCTGCTGCTGTTGTCTTTACTCTCCATCCTGCGCAACGTCTCATCGTGCTGGCAGCTGACTAAAAGCTTTGCAAAGTTCGTCAGGCTTCTCTTTCTTAGCCTAGAAGTGGGTATTTGTAACTTATAAGTAACTTGGCAATGATGAGAAGCATTAAGAACAATTGCCAGTGACTATATTAAAGTTTGTTATAATATATGTAATGAGAAAAGATATACTTTTCTGAAAATCTTAAAATAAAATCTTAAAATAATATCACTAATTCATGTCTCCAATCAGTAAGTAGATCAACTATCTTAGATCAACTATCTTTTACTTCACTTTTTCTCTACAGGGTACCTCCTTGTCTCTCTTCCCAATTTGCTATAGAATGTCTTCATAAAGTTTAAGTCTTAATCATAAACCAACAAATGATTAAAGCTTATTTCCAGTTCTATATAGATCAGATCCGGAATTGTGATAATCGTGAAGTTCATTTGACTTATGCTGCGTATGCCTAATGTGTCTTCTTACTAATGACTTTGGCGGCTTGCGCATCCCGCTAATTACAAAAGCGCCAAATTTCATACGCGTTGATAGATAAAAAACGACACCTGTTTGGCTAATTATTTTGTTCAGTGAATATGTGAGAGAGCCAAATTTGTACATATGCACGGAAAAACACATGTTCTGCTATTATTTTTGTTGGTCTGTGCTGCCCCCGTAATTAGCGCCGATGCTTTAGATCAAGTTCCTTACTTTAGGTAGTCTATCTCAGCATTTTCCGGCACCAGCTTGGGCCTACAACTTGAAGGCCAGTATAATAATCGATAGCAATATGTTTCGGGATCCACGTTCTTTGCACATTGTTTGCTAAGCCCTGCTAAGCATTTGATGTAAACTTAATCAAGCCCAAAATGGATTTTAAGCTGGCCAACAAGAAAGTGACCCTCACTTCAACTGCCGCTGATGATGATGCTTTTAACGGCATTACAAATGGCTGGCATCCCCTTAAGGAGCAAAAAGCTTAAGAGACATTCTACTGCTCAGATTTTGTAGCTAATAACTTGAATGTGAAAGAAAGACAAAAATATAATGTTGATTGATGGATGGTATGTGCTTTAAGAATATTAAGACTTGAAATTATTAGAAGACGACCAAAGGAGTGTTCGCTAGTTTTGGTAGAATTATAATAAACATATCTTTTACTAAGCCATGCGAACCTATTTCATTCAGGTTTTCCTTTTCAAATATAATAAAATATTAAAAAAAAAATATTGTTTAAGCAGTTTTTGCCTATTAAATATCTGATTAAATACTTTAAATTCTGTTTTTTTTTTGTATTGTTCAACAATTTAGCAATTTAATGAAAAACTAATAATAATTCTTAAGTCTTTGTTTACATCTTCATTCTTACATTAAATTGTTAATGAATTTTCTCTGCATAGCAATCTTACTCAAATGCAAAGAAGCTCGGAATATTAATTAGAATTCCGCTTTATTTTCTTTTTTTTTTGCTACGTACCTTACACGTTGCACCAATAGCTGTTGAAATCGAAAGTAAACAGAATAATTCAGAGAAACTGCGTTTCCATTACAGAATATTTTCTGTTTTAGCTATGCAGACATCATTATGCTCCCAATAGACGGCTCATTCAATAATTAAGGAGTATGCTCTACCTGCTTAACTGTATTCAGAATCATTTTGCGCTTTCACAGCTAATGGCCCAGGCAAGAGCTCAGTTTAACTAGAGACAAATATGGCAACACATACACCTACACCTTTGATCGAGCTGGGACTCGAAATAACAACTGGGCTTCCGCTTTAGGCTCAGGGTCACATAAATGCGATTTCAAGCCCAAGCCCCGCTCTGTGTTTTATTTGTGGGAAATTGTTGCTGTTGTTGTTGTTATTGCATTAGTTGTCCAACCTATGATAGTTAAAGTTTATATAGACCGAAAAGAGAGACAGAGAAATATTTACCATTTTTTGTTTTTTTTTTTTTTGGTTTGTCTATTTTATGTCGACTTTTTTCATTCATGTTGTTATTGTTGTTGCGATGCCATTTTAGTGGTTTTGACCACACATGCAACAAAAAAAGCTAAAATAATGCTGAGAAATCAAGGTGAATAGTTAATACCCTGTAGTAAATACAATTTAAAAATCATTTCAACAAAACTTAAGTTTTTTTTTTGCTAGACAAGAAAACATTGGCGATATCTCAAATAAATAATATTAATTACTAAGTACAGCCCCCGAGCAGCTGTTGCTGGGTATGCCCCTTAAGTGAACTTAATGTCCAAAGGGTATACATTTATATATATATACAAAGAATTGGCACAAGGACTGGCAAAGGATGCTGGCTGCACCCATTTTGTGGGCCATTGCGAGTATTTCTCCAGCCATTTTATTTAAGCGGATTATTTTGGCACATTTGCGCTCGTCTTTTTTTGCTGTGTACACTCGACTATCTCTCTTTATGTGTGTTTGTGTGTGTGTGTGTGTGTGTGTGCATTTGTTTTGGTGGTATGCTGACATTGGAATGCCTAACGAAAGCATTTGCTAGTTGGACCAAAGCCTGCTGTACGTAAATTTGACCAAATGATGTGCAGACACACATACACATAGACTTGTCGTGTTTGGCATTGTGACAAAAGTTATTTAATTATGATTATGCTGATGCTATTTGCTGTTAACTGCAAGCATTACAGCTCATCTGTGTGCTGTGCGGGAGTGCTACATACATGTTGCTCATTTGTGCCAAAATTTACTTTGTTTTGCACTAAAGCGCCACAGGCTAAGAGCTCAGGCTCAGATGTAGGCATAAAACTTAAACACACACACACACACACACAGCGACTAACTGAAACGACAGATGCTGACCAAAGGACGGTCAGTGGCTGAAGGGTTAGCCTGGAGTAGAGGCACTTGTCAGCCCACATGCAGCGAGGACTGGCTGAACTTGGCTTTGGACTTCAGATTTGGCCAGTTGCATGTTAGCTTTGTCGCTAATGTCAAAGCCGAGGCAGGATATGTCGTACGCACAGCAAGAAGCTGTTACTGTTACCCCGCCCACACACTGTTGAACAGCCAACGGCAATTGCAAATTCAAACAACAAGCAATTTAGGGAAAGTCCTTAAAGTCTTGTGAGAACATTCACATTGTGGTAAGGCTGCTAAATAATTTTTGTTCTCATACATTTGATTTAAGATTTATTTAATAAGGAGCACATACAGCTTAAATAATAAGAAATTAAAGCAATGTGTTTGGTAAATTTATTGTCAATTTATGACAAGCATTGCTTAGCTGCCACCAACCGTTGTATGAAACTAGAAACTGGTAAAGGCGTCTTTAACTACATAATTATAATTCAGAAATTATATATATATATATGCCATTTTATTTTGACAATGCCCAAAATGCCTGCAGTAAGTATTTGATCAACTCACAAGACACACAGAGAATTATTTACCATCTTTATATTTGCATATATACTCAAATATATACATAAATATATATATATATATATATATAATACATCATTTTATATGGTTATTATACTGGAAGCTATGAAACCAAATTTCAACAGCTGACATACTTCTGAACAGACGAAGCAGAAATGTGTGTATATGTGATGTTGTGTGTGTTTTTGTGCGTCTCGATAGCTTCTACATATTTAATTAATATCAGTGGTAATGAAAATTAATGTTTGATTTTAAAGCCTCTATCTCGCCTACTCTCTGTTATTAAGTGATGTGCCATTGACATGAGCTTTGTTCAGCTGTCATAATGTGCAATTCTATCAAATGATAATAACATGCATTTCGCACAAATATAGAGATAACGTATATATGCATATATTAGCAGCAGTTAATTATATATATATTTGTGAGCTAAATACGGAGTGTGTGCTAAGCTGCTCGAAGTACTCAATTAATGAATGAATACTTAAGGCACTTGTCAATGGCTGTGTAAGGATGGCCAATTATAATATTTCTATATATATAGAAAGAGAGAGAGAGAGAGAGCAAAATTAATTGGAGCAAAGTTGATGACATGGATTTTGTCAAGCAGATTTCCAGCAATCAAATCTATTATCATAAACTGTTTGGTTGGCCAAAGGAGCACTTTGACACTTACATATGTTTCAGTTAATATCATCGCATAGCTGTAGCAATTCATTAGTTTAATATACATTTCCGAATTGAAGTTTACAATTGTATATATTTCTAGATCAAGATAAATGCGCCTTCAAAGCTTTTGCCCTGGCTGAAATGTATAGATATTATTATACATCATTGTTCATCTGCAAGCTGCAAGGTTATGATTCAAGAACAAAACTGACAGACTGAAGTACTGATAAATCTTAAATGGTATATCATAGCAACTGCTTGTCATTCAATTCTGACTACTTAGTTTGCATCTGCAGCAAAACAAAGGGCAGTGGGTAAAATTGAGAATGCAAAAGGCAGAAGGCAGAAGGCAGAAAGCAAATGGTGGATGGCAAACAACAAACGGCAAAACGAGTAAACAAATTAAACTCAGGCAATGCAGCCGGGCAGGAACATAGCTCAACAAATTGCACTTTGACTGCATGGCAACTTTAGTGCCCCGACCTCGACTTTTGGGATACAGTTGAGCAGTTGCACAGAAGTCTTCATCTCTGCTCCGATCCCCTCCCATTGTATTCGGCGGTTGTCCCTGGTGACCATAGAAAAGCGGAAAAAGGAGAATGTGAGCAGCGGACTAAGAATACAGAGAAGCAAAAGGATGCGTCAAGTTGTGCTGAGATGGATGAGTGGCAGCCGCATGGGTGGTGGTCAGGATAGCTTTCTGTCTCTTCCTCGGTCTCTCTGTGTGTGGAGGAAGCTAAGAAAATTCATGCAAGGGGCGTGCCTTGTGAGCGGCGGAGCCACATAAAACAGCAAAACAGTTGAAATGAATTTCAAGTAAACGAAATGAAATGAAACAAGGGAAATTACAAAGTTTTAATTCAAACATTCTCATTCGTTGCAAATACTTAAGCTGTAGCTTTACTAGCAGCGGCTAGAGAGGCACTAGCTCAACGGGGTGTTCGAAGGAGCGTGGAAGGTTTGAGTATGGGGTACATTGCACAGAGACTAAACGAAATGTTTTTCTTTTAGCTGCTTGGCTTCAACCTGCCGCAGTTGCTGCAGCTATAGCTATGCTCTTTAGCGGGTGCCATACACCTGACTTGCCCTTGCCAAGGCAAACACACACACACACACACACACACACACACACACACTCACATGCACATAGTATACACTTAGAGCTGCCCCATTTCTTTCCTAGCTACACGCTTGTGTATTGCCGGGAGCGCACCACTTGCGCCCTATTTCGCATTTTGATGCAAAGCTGATGCTGCTTGTGGGTTGCATTTAATTGCAAATTAAAATTCTGCGCTCAAGACTTTGTATGCAAAGAGCTGACAGACAGAGAGACAGACAGACAGACAGACAGGCAGGCAGACCGACAGAAAGACTCACAGATACAGCCAAGCGGCAGGCAGGTCCCCAAGCCCTTTAGGATGGCTGCAGCAAAATAAATAAATGTTGCCTCTTTTAAGTCGCAGGACTCTGTGCCACAGCCGCTGTTGAAAATTTTTGTATATGACTGTGTGCGTGCTTGTGTTAGTGTGCACTTTGTGCTTTTGTTTTTCTTTTGCAGCGCGCGCTTCACGAAAACTTAACACAACTTTACTCTTAACTCGTTTGCCCGAATTAAATGTTGGCCAAAAATTTGACGAAAAAAACATGTCAGCTGCGACAACAGCAGCAGCAGCAGCAGCAGCAGCAGGAGCGGCACCAGAGCCTTGCCACAGGATATGGAATGCGCAAGGTCCCAGGCCTCCGCCCGATGCCTCCTGGGCCCCTGTTGCCCCTGGATCGCGGCGCAGTTGCACATGAGCAAATTAAATGGTTTCCGACTTCCGGCAGACAACAAAAACGGTTGTTTCCACATTACATACACACTATATGAAAGTTTTATGCTCTTATGGCTCGCCATTTCCCTCCTCCAACTATTCCGTAGCCCTATTCAGTTTTTCTCTCTTTTTTGGCGGAAATTTCAGAGAATATGGATTTATAGCTGAGCGTTGGCATGTGAGGCCCCAGTCCAAAATAGAAGCTGTCGGCAAGTTATAAATTAGCATAGGCTCTGCCAGCAGAGCTGCGGTCTGAATAAGACAAACTGCAACAAATTTTTGACAAGCAAATGTAAGCCGAAAACAAATTAGTTTTAAAGCAAACAAGAACTTTAACAATTCTATACGAAAGACTTAAAAGCTTAAATTTCTGTTATATCTACGATAATCCTTCAGTTGTTTTTAATAATACAAAAATGATACTTTATCAACGATAAATCGATTTCACAGCTGCTCTGAATGACATATATAGTTTTTTAAAACCCATCAATTTGAGAGCCCTTTGAGTTCTAAAATGTACAGTTATTTTTTTATAGATTTATGTTTTACATTTCTACTTAATGATTGTGTTGAAGCCTATAAAAAATGAAACTTCTAATGCGTGTTACATGTCCGTGTTATTATGGTTGTCGGTTTTAATTTTAGGGCATGCTGAATGCTTCAATTGACCACAAAAATTGAAAGTGCATTGCGAAATACTGAAAACAATTTTATGGCGCGGCAGTGTCTGGTTATAGTCGACATGCCGAAATACCCTACTCGATAAATATTTAAAGTGAATATATATAGCTATATAGTTAACTTAAGATATAAAGAGTAATTAAACTTAATATATAAAGAGTAACTGAACTGATCATAGATAAGACAGTCAGTATAGACACTATAACCAGGATAATGCATACAAATAGTAAGTCAAAGTGAAGCTTTGTAAAATATGAATTGCAAAATCGTGTTGTGGCTCAGAAAGAAAATCAATTGATGAAAAACCAAAATTAGAGCATATCAGACAGCTCATGTAGGGTGTATAGAAGGGCGTGAGTTCTATGTTTTGATGAACAAAAATTGAATTAAATATTTTTGTGCTCTTGTATATTTTCCATTAAAATGCAGCTGCAAATTGTTGATGCACGGATAAAAAAGAAACCCAAAAAATAGCTAAAAATGTTGGTAAAATAATCTGCTGCAAGTGCAAAAAAAAAAGTGCTAGTCAGTCAACGGTCAGTGCAAAGCGGTTGCTGCCGGTTTTTGCATATTGTAAAAAAGAAAAAATGGTAAATTTAGCTTAGACCTGCATTTATGTGATGACAAAGTGACCAAAAGTGCAACTGCAACAGCAACATCGTGATGGAAAAATTGCTGTCACAACATAAAATGGACGCACCACATGTTGCCAAAATCACCTGAACATGTGGCGCGCTATGGATGGGACGGGTGGTGTGTCGTATGACTGCTTCAACCACAATGCATGAAACCGCTTAAGTTTTTATTCAACGAACTGTTAAACTGCATTTGAATGTGGCGCGTGTTTTCGAAAGGAGGAAAAAAGTGGATCCAAACCCTGAACTTGAGCAGCAGAGGGTGTGACTGCCTCTCTGAATGTGTATGACTGACTGCATGTATGTGTAAGTGTGTGTGTGTGTGTGTGTGTGTGTGTGTGTATATATTTATGCATGTTTTGCTGTCAATGTTTATAATAAGAGTGCGCGACTTGTCACACGTTTAGGAAGCAAATGTGGTGAGCGGTTTTTTGCTCGTTTAGATTTTTTGATTATGTTTTGATGGAAAAAATGACGGTGCTGCCGCTGCCGCTGCTGTTGGCTGATGATGATTTTCCTGCCTGCCAGCAGCTGCTGTTGTTCAAAAAAAGAAGCAAAGCAAAAAGCATTCAGATTCAACGGGCAAAATCGTCAACCTGAAACTAGCTGGCAAAAATTGCTGACTGCTGGAAACGAAAGGATCGCCTCGGCGTAAAAACCACAAAAGCCAAATAAAAATACTGCATCTGACGTGATGGACGGCGCGGAATAAGCCAGAATCTGAATCTCTAGCTAACAACACGCTGGCTGGAATAGGCAGTCGAATTTGATGGGTTAGTTTGAAGGCACCACCAGCAGCAACAGCAACAGCAGCAGTAGCTGCCGCAGCATAACAGCAACCAAAAATGGAGCAAAAAAAAAAAAAAAAAACAAAAAATATGTAGCTCACTTTATGACGTGAACAACTAAAAACCTGAAATCCTGACTGGTAACTGGCTCCGTAGTTGGTTAGTCGACGAAATGTAAATCAGAATTCCAACCAGGCAGCAGCCAGAGCTCGGGTCTAAAGCGGGCTCTGGTCTGTGTCTGGATGCTAGCTCCGGTTACGGACTTACCCCGTCGTTGACAGTCCGTTAACGTGGCCATGGATAAACCGCGCGCGGGTATAAATAAATATTTACAACTCGTTTGCCGCAACCAAAAGCAAACTAAGCTGCCAAGGCTGTTGCTACTGCTGCTCAAAATGTGGCAGCAACTGTGGGCAGCAAATGTGGGCAGGAGCTGTGGGGCCAGCCGGCGTCGAAGCGTTCAAGGACCTGCCCGCCAGCTACCTGGCTGCCAGCCATGAGGTGTGAGTCAGCGACAATGCTTCAACACCTTGGCGACTGCCGCGTTAACAATGCAAATTCATTGTCACCTTCCGAGCCAGCTGCTGGGCTACGGGTCGTAGAAGCAAACTGAGCTAGAGTTTCATTATTATAGAGCGGTTAACAAACTTAATTTCCAAATAAATTGACTGCTTGATTAAGAATACAGAAACATTTAATCGAAAGCTGCTCTCTAAAGAAACTTTAACGTAATCGGCTGCAAGTGAGATACGTAGCTGAATCAGCTACTTTTCTCTGATTATTGAATACAAACGGCTTGTTGCACTGAAAGTAAGTTATTCGTAAGCCGCCTTTGAGGCAATAGGCATCATTTAATGTGAGGCTACAAGACTACAAAAATAAACACAATTAAAACCAGCTTTGAAATAGTATCAAGTTATAGTTCCCATATAATTCACAAAACTATAAATGAAACTTTGAAGTTATAGCTTGGCACATGAACTCTTACAGCTGTTGATCTTTCGGATTGCCCTTAATCCAATAGTCGTCCTTATGATAAATATTAGAAACTAAATGGGTTTTGCTTACCACAATTCGCTTAGTTTTTGCAGCTCGATGCCAAAAAGTGCAGGCAGATGAAAACTGTGCAGCATGAATTAAAGATGAATAATGCATGGCACCAACGGCTGTCAGGTCAGCCCATGACAGTGGGCGTGGCCAAAGCCGCAGCAATAAGCGGCGGAAGTACAGAGCCCATGCGAGTGCGACTGCGAATGTCTGAGCTGGCGCCACTTCAAAAAAAAAACAGACATGAAGAAAGCTGTTGTACAGTCGGCGCTGGGTGTCAACTATTGGGGCAACACAGCTCGCATTTTCATGATCTGCCAACTGGCCATGCAGGCATGCTGAAAACACGCTCTCTGTTCAATGTAAAAAAAAAAAAACGTAGTCAAAATGCGACACTTCGTCTAACACTTGAGGAAAAGAAAAACAATGAAAATTTTATTTATTCAATTCGACGCATGCTGCTCTGCTCCTGTTCAAGGTTCTTCATCAGCAAGACGAATTCTTTGAGTAAACTAATTATTGTGCTGCTGTCAAAATGAAAATGAAAATCTGTAGTAGCAACAGAACCAACTCTAGCTGAAGTGCATCAAATTTTTATGAATTCTATAAATAAATAAACTAAATTAAAAACAACGCAAAGCTTATTTAAAATTTGCGATACTTTTATTTTGAAAGGAGTCTCGTCCACTCGATGGCAGAAGCCATTAAAATGGAGAAGCTAAAGTTTTTCAATTTTTGCGATAGAAAATTAATAATGCAATTCACCCAACAGCCACTAACTGGCACGCTGCACACCAGTTTAAATAGTTAATGTGCCTTATTTGCGCACCTATATTAGGCGAATTGCATAAATTTAATTTTTCATTGCATACTTTGCAGCGCTCCAGCCATACAAAACAGGAACAAAACATAAGTCGCGGCACACATGTAAATGCGACAGGCCGCATGCAGGTCATAAATATGTGTGAATGGACGTATGAGTGCGATTGTGTGTGTGTGTGTGTGAGTGAGTGTGAAATCGGTGCGTGTCGAGGGCGGCTTCGAATCGAGAACGACACTGAGTTAGAGGCCAAAGTAGGCGTGCTATTTTACGAGCGCATAAATAAAATAGAGCCGGGAGGGCTACAACTTGCTGTTATGATACCACTAAAGTGCGACAGCAAAGCAGTTCCCATAACTGAAATCTCATTGGAATATAAAAACGCAAAACTGTTGAGAAAGCCAGACGGCAAAAGTTGAAAGTTCACTTTGTTTATTTACATTTATTTAAGATTTTTTGTTGAAATATCAAGATAATTTTCTATAAATTATCTTAGCATGTTCGAAGTGAAATATAATAATCATAACAGAAATAAAAACGTATATAAGAAATAAAAATATAATAAAAAGTGTTACAACAAATAAATAAACAATAATAAACAAGTATATTGAGAAACTATATTAATAGAATTCAATAAATTCCAAAATTACTTTATATTTCATATTCTCAGATGTGAAATAGCCAATTGAGTTGATGCGGTTTCTGTAACCTGGAACTGCTGAAAATGCCGACTTCTGACACTGTGCTAAATTTATTAAAGTCAGCGCAAATGAAAGTCAAAGCAGAAATGCATGCATAAGTCAGAGGCTGCACTAATCAAAAACATAAATTCACATAAAAATATCTAGGCAGTGAAGTCGACGTCGACGTTGACGTCGGAGTTGGCATAAACGTAGCCATAGACACCTGCATATGTCCTTGTGTTGTTCTGTTGCTAAAGTTGAAGGTTTATGAGCTGCACACAAAAATGGAAATTGTCCCAGCTGGCGGCGTTGATGTTGTGTTGCTTGTTGTGCTCTGTGTGTCGCTGTGTGTGTGCATGTATGTTTGTGTTGGTGTAGACAGCCTGGCACTTAGGTAGACTGCTCAAAATGAGCCTAACGATAGCAACGGCAGTTGACAGTCGCCGTCTGGGCCGTTATTCGCTCTCGTTTGTATGTTTGTATATAATAAGTATAACAACACTAAATGGCTGCTTATGCATGCAGAGACAACACACGCCCACACACTCTCACTGCAATTGAGTGCATACTTGGGTTAAAGTGCAGTTGGCTGAGCCAATTTCCAGCAGCGAGACAGCAAACGGCCCAGCTCCACTTTATAGCTCATTTCCTAAATGGTGTGCAGCTGACATCAACAGGGTATAGGGATATGGACGTAAATGTCGCAATTGTGAAGGCCTAGCAAACTCCATAAAAAGCAACGTTCATTACATTGCACAGATAACAATAATAAAATAGGCGAATTACACTATGCATAATGGCGAAGATTGTAGAAGAATAATCTTTAAACAAACCATATAAACGTATGTTGACACTTCATTTCGGGTCATTCAGAGTTTTTTGATTCGAAAATGACAAAGTGAACTGAACGAAATTGTGATTTCAATTCAAAACTCTTGGAGTATCTGAATTTTACTTTGCTGGGTTGACTGGCACAATGGGATAACTCTCATAGCGAGAACTGCCAGTAGAAACTACTTTCAATCCCTTTTGAAAAGAGTCTTTCGCAAATGTGTCAAAGCTATTGCAGCTATAGAGACAAGAGATAAAGATCGCCACTGGGTTTTGGCAATGTCCAGTCCAGGCCGTTTAACTCGCTTATTGCGTGTAATTCCATCCATTTGGATGTGGTTGTATGCGTTACTCTCTGTGTGTGTGTGTGTGTGTGTGTGTGTGTGTGTGTGTGTGTGTGTGCTTAGTCTGGTCACAGCATGGCGCGTGTCATTCGAAATCATTGCGCAATTGACAGTCGGGCATTTGAACGGTTAATAGTACGGCGGGCAATGCCAATTGCAACCGCAACATGATATCCACATACCACCAGCCCAAAAAGGCCACGGGGAGCACGACAATTGCTTTTTGCTCAAAACATTTACCCTCCAATTGGGGAGATTCTTGTTTTCAATTTGATTTGCACTGGAGTTGAGTGATTGTTTTGTCAAAGCAGTCGCACTGCTGCTCAATCGATTGAATTGCCTTTGTGCAAGATAATACAGCTGGCTTAAGTAATATAATCTCTGACAATTGGTTGCTAATTATTGCAATATCGATCTAAGTAGAGCGCGTGCTGAGAGAAGGAATTTATTAGGGCATTTATACACACAAATATTGTTGTTGTCTGTTTGCTTATTTAGTTATTTAGGTTGTGCATTCAAAGTTTTGTTATTAAATGTTTTGTCATTAAAAGGATTTTTGCTGTATGCTGCAGCCATAATAATCAAACAATATGGCAATCATTTTCCAAGCAATTTGTGTAATTTTTTATTATTCATTTTTGGCTAATTTTCTTTGTTGGTTTTCGCTACAGTTGTTCGAAGCGTGGAAAACCAAACAATGGCCAACAAAGGGACCAACAAATGCATTAGCCATGGCGAAGCAGCCAAGTTAACGACTTAATAAATGATAATCATATTTTTCATTACGCTACACACACACACACACACACACATATATATATATATATATATATAAATATATATATATAAATACCATATATATAGAGCCCATGAACTACAACAATAGATTGCCTGATCCAGTACTTATATGCGTTAAGCACGCAAATCGGTTATTATAATGCCTTACCATATACACATATACACATATATTGAGTATTGTACGAAGTGCATTAGCTGGCTGTCTGTTGGGTCTATGATAAAGTCAGTTTAGGTCGTAACCACGGCTGCCTGTGGCAGAGATAAGAGCCAAAACCATTTGTACTAAATAACCCGACAACAACAGAAACAACAACAACAACAACTAAGGACAATAAATGCCCCACAAAATTGCAAACAAACAAACATCTATTAGTTATTGTTGTTTGATTTGTAAAGTGTTTGTCATTTGTTAAATAAATTGATGGCCATTGCGGTTATTGGCAAATAAAGGGGCCCAAAAATGAATATTGTAAATGGCTTCTGAATAAAATTCTAAAACTGAATAAAACACTAAGCGAAGTTTAAATACACTGATTAATAAAAGCATTCATAAAAGTTGAGATTAAAAAAATAATTAATTGTTTTCTTATTTGGAATATTAATAATGCTTTAATCAAGGTAGATACCAAACTTGAACTGCAAGCCTCAATAAATTTTATTACTGGTTCAAGTTTGTCAGCTTTGATTTTCACATAAGAAATATATGACTTTAAATAATATTTGAATATTAATTAATTAATAAAATATGAAGTCTCATCAAGCGCTCAAAGTCCTAAAGTTCAACAAACAAACTGATTCTTATATCATTTATCTTCAACTAATCATTGTGCTCAAGTCACCTCTCAAAGTTAGAATACCTACTGGAAACTGCAGGGGGAATCGGGTTTTATAAAAGCTAAGACACTTTGTTTATTTATTTGTTTGTGTGAGGTGTGTTTTAAGAGTCTTTAATATTTGACATATACATATTTAAAATTTGAGCTTATGTTTGCAGTACGACGAGAGTTTGTCAATGTGGGTAAGCGGGTTGCCAAAATCTGTCAGCAAATCCTAGAGAGCTTTGGGGTGTGAGATTGCGAGATGGTTCAACTAGGCGGGCAAACAACAATCAGCAGCTGTCAGAGCTGGGAGTTGAGATCTCAGCGGCAAAAACGAGACCCGAAAAAAGAAAACCGAAACGAAATGACATTGACATTTTGAATAATGACGCAGCAGCAACTGAAATTTCATACCAATAGCCGAGAAATACCAGAGTACAAGGGCGAGATATCCAGCAGTGCACAGCGGGCCGTATAGACGAAAACCCATGCCAAGGGCCCAACGCTTATCAAGTTTGATGACAGAGATTAGGCAGCAGCAGCTCTCGAGCGACTGGGCAGGATGTTGGAGGCACAATAGTTGGCAATAGTTCGGTCCAAGTGCGTGTCGCTTGCCGCCAATTGAAATCCTAATGAATAATGTCAAGGTGTTGTCAAGTGCATCTCAGGCTAACATCATTAGAGCAATGCCAAAGCCAGCCATCAGAGCCAACGAAGGCTCCCAGAGCGCTGCTGCACATTAAATGGTTGCAAGGACAACGACGACAAGGATCACGCTGCCAAGTGGCCATAATCACAGAGGTGCAATTTGAACAAAGAGCAAAACACTTACATAGATAGAAGACGAGAGCGACGATGCGAGGCAGAGAGACTATAGCGGCTTGACTAAGATGAAGAGGCTGCAAAAAGTGTGGAGCGTTTCCCGGGTAGTTGCAAATGCAACTGCAGTGCCATCAACAATAATAAATTTGCGCACAAAGTGCCAACTGCAAAATGAAGACAAAAAACAACAACAACAACAACCATGCGATGCGATGCGATGCGATGCGGCTGAGAAAATAGTTGGGAAACTAAAATTAAACTTGCTCGCAGACTGCGTTTCTGCGCTTTTTTTTTTCCTTCATATAATTTTGCCACGCCCACTGAGCGCACTTTGAGTTCAAGGTAGTAGTGCTGGCTCAGTGGGGGCTGTCTGCCAGCTTTGAGTGTTGAAAAAACAACTTGAGATTGTAATTAGTTTTTGTTGCTAGCGGGTTTTAACTGCAGCGCGCGGTGGCTAAAAAAGGAAACTTTTTAAATTGAACCGGCAAAACGCAGAGCCCGACCGAAGGCAATCGCTCCTCCACTCCTCGCCTGCTCCTGCTCGTGGTCAATGCGTAACCGTGACTGCCCAAGCAATACAAAATATTTTGCGGTTTCAACTTTTATGCGCCGCCTGCCGCCAAATTGCAAATATGTCGGCAAGAAATCTCATTAAGTATACGCGATGTGGTCCGGCGACAGAAGCAGAGGCAAAAACGTGCGAGATTAAGTGGAGAAAGCGAGAAGCTGCGGCACAAAATGAAAGCAAAGTAAAAATTATGAATGTCATTTGGTAGCAAAAAGTGAAAAACAGCGCCTGCAAAACTGTGTGCCACGCCCTTAAGCAAATGCTGGACTGCTTTTGATAGATCGCAACAGGTGAAACCTAGACTCCAGGTAACAGCTGCAGCAGTAGGTCAAGTTTGAGTGGTACTATGAACAGTGTATCTTTCTTTGCTGTTAATACTTTTAGTGAGGCTTCTGCAGCACTGTAAAGTTCATCGAGGTCAGCACATGCGGGTCAAATGTGGGCCTAACGAGTCGTTTGGCCCAATTTCCAGACTGATGCCACGAAACTGAAGCTTATATTCTGCGAAATTTGGCCGCCAGTCGAGTCAGTCTCTCATCTACAGTAAACACAACTTTAATGCCACATTTGCCGCCCTTCTTATTAACACCGCTGATGGCTCCCTAGAAATATGTCAATAAAATGTAATCACCAACTTTCCAGCCCAAATGATGGTAGATGGCCAAGTCTCTATTATTCTGGTAAATTAACTTTCATATTTTTGTCTATGCTTATAATCGCAGTATTGTTATTGTATTATATAAATTTAAATTTATATACTCCGGCATTTTCTTTTAATCTGTTGTTATTGCTCGCATGTGGAGGCACGTTCAGACTCTGTTTCTGTTTGGTAGCCTGGGAAAATATTAAAATGAAATTTTAGAAGAGTTTTCGTAGTATTTCATATCGCAAAGGCATTTGAAGATGTTCTCGTGCTTTAGTACAATAAGAACTAAGCAGCTAATATCTTCTTAGCATCAGAAACATCTGCAGCTTTAAGTGAATGTTGCCATTGTGCACGTTTAGCTATTTTGTACATAGCTACAGAAACTTTGGCATACAACTGATTTCACAGAAGAGAAAACTTGATTACCCATTTCATTCAATCGACTGCAAAATGATTTTCATTGAATTGTGTCGTAATATACCTTTGAATTGCCCATTATAAACGCATTAAATCGGCTTTAATTATATGAGGACGATAGTTAAATCACATTTTGATTGTGCGAGGAATTCTTTTAATTCATTTGAAATACTCAATGTGACGCTTGGAATGCTTTGTCTCTTTGTCGCTTGTGGCCCAAGCATTGCAATGAATGATGCCACACGCCTTTTCATTTCAGCCTTGCTTTCATACGCCCAGTTGCTGAGTGACCCGCGTAACTGACAAATGGAATCTGGCGTATCTGAGCCACATATTCATGCCATATCTGAGACATATCTCTGCTGCCAGACCAGCGCAGTAACCAGAATCCTTCATGGGTTGCACTCACACACAGCTATACACGCACACACACACACACACACGCACACACACACACACACGCATATAGAACTCATATCTTAGTGTGTACATTTTCAATTGTCTATCTGGCTGTCTGTCTGTAATATGTCGGTCTGTGGGACTGTCTGCCAGCCTGACTGTTTGCCTGTCTGTACAGCTTCTTTCGCTTCGCGTAACCTCAATGTGTTGCCAACACAGCAGCATCAGCAGCGGCATCAGATTCAGATTCAGGACTCGCAACTGCCACAGTAGCGTGTCCTTGGCACCACGCGAGCCCAGACCATGAGCTGTGGAGCTCCAACTCCAGCCCTTAGCGAGAAAAATCGTCTCTTTTCATCCCACTTTAGACCATTCAGCGCGAGAAGCTTTAGTCGCATTACAGTTGCGCTTAAAAGGTTAAAACATTTTGACTTTGATATCCAGCGACTGCGACAGCAACTCGTAAATCGTCCAATGAAAGCAACTTTTCCAAATTAAGTAATTCGCCCATCATTTTATTTGACTTCCTTTGGCTTGCAGCTTCAAATTTGTTTGCACTCGCACATATCACGGTATGCGCTTTAATTGGACCAGTTTATTTAATTAATCATTTAAATACACAAATTAGAAACACAAACAATTTCAATAACTGCGATGCGACTCGAGACAGCCATTCAAATGTCACTCGAACGAAAATACTTTTTGAAAATAACATGAAATTTTAATTGGCCTAGATTACGTTGCTTTAATGAGTTACAAATTGGACTATAAATAAGATAGAAAATAAATCAATAATATGGCCGTTTTTTTTTTTATTTTTATACTCTGCTATAAAGATATTCCCAATACTCTGCAGAGCAAAATGTAAAATTAATAATGATAATTGCTAATTGTACATTATCGTGTATTTTAACTATATATTTTTATTAAAATTAATCAATTAATTAAAATAAATTGCAAATAAAAAGAAAATATATAAATTTATATCACCATAGAAAAAATGTGAAGAACATTTTGGTTTGTTTGTGGTAATTTCTTCAAATGTATATGAATATTTTTAATATTGAAATGAAGCGCTGCTATTAATAATAAAACCGTAAAGCAAAGCAATTCCAACGGGGTTTTTCGTTTCCCTCATTCCCACACTGTATTCTCTATGTACATATGTATGTTGAGCCTAAATTTATGGAAGACACTGTAATAGAACATTTTTGCGACTATTGGCGACTGCGCTTTATTCCGTTATTCGCCAGATGGTCAGCTTAGTTCGACACAGATGTAGAGAAATAATGCATCAGCCTCTAATTGTGTTCTGATTGGTGGTTCTTTACATTCTGTCGCTTGAGAAGTACCGTTTTAGCGGGGCGACAGCGTTATCTTGCTGTCGCCGACTGTGGTTCGATGGTATGCACAAAGAATAAGAGACTGACGAGAGTCAGTTGTGTTCGGAGTTCGAGTGCGATCGAAACTCGTCGCGCTAAGAAAATAATAATAATAATAACGTTTCTTTCCATTTGCAAATTTTCTGTTCGCTTCCAAGCTCCTATTTCAAGCATAGATTCATAGAAGTGCTCCATATCGTGTATTCGCAGTCGTGGCTCGCATTTAGAAATGCTGTCTATTGGCCTATGTCGAGTGCTAGCTTATTTCTAGGCCTGATTAGGCCGCCTTTTGTTATCCCGGTCTCGAGCTGGCCGCGTGCCTTGCTTACGCTATTGCCATTGCTGCCAGGCCAGTCAAGTTGAACATGGCGCGTAGACGTGATGCTATGATAATCATGCTTATTTACAATAAATCTCAACTGAGAACTTCAAGTGTTGTGTTGTGAAGTGTTAGCCGAGCACATCTCGTGAAGCGCCTCTGATGATTTATTTAATGTGTAATCTCTGCCAACGCCTGTCTGACAACAATATCATTATAATAATCATTATGTTGGCAGCACCTCAGATGATGATGAGTATTCTTCTTCTTCTTCTTCTTCTTATTATTATTATTATTTCGCAGACAAGTGCTTTGTTTAGCATTCGGTGCAAAAACAAAAATAATCAATTAATTGCGGATCCAAGCAACGAGCTGCAAAGTTTTTCAAGTCCTTCTCCAAAGTTGGCCGCTTTTTGAGTCACGTAATTAACTTAGCCAAGACATCAATCAACAGCGACTGACTGAGACATGACTACAAATACAGTCACATGCAGAGCTACAGCTATAGCTATAGCTACAGCGACAGCGACAGCAACAGCGACAGCTATGAAGCGTGCGCACTTGAGCGGATAAACATAAATCTGTAAAGTTCGCACTACCTCCACGGGATAGTACCTCGACCTGGGCGTGTGGTGGTTGGGCGGTTGCTACTTGGCTGGTGGTTTTGGGTTGGGGACTGCCAGTGAGTATTATTGCGCTTGTCATTATCATTAGAGCGCTGTCAAAGCGCTCTGGCAACAATAACAAGAACAAAGCACAGCTGCGTCAAGATACACACATATGCACATACCATTTACATAAGTATATGTATTTATGGATACACCCACGTACACGCAACCACACACAGAGAGAAAGAGAGAGAGAGCGAGAGAGAGAGAGAGCGACCAACACACGTGCACCCATACACAAGCAAGACGGCTAGCTGCTAAATGCCTGAGGACATAAATATTGATTGATTGTTGTCAGACAAAGTTGTTGTCGTTGGCGTTGTCACTGTGTTATGTACTTGTGGGGCTTGAGCAGGTAGCTGTCTGAGGTGTCAACTTTGTGGCTGCTGCCCAACCAATAAGAACAATAACAAGCCAACAACACGAACGCAGCACGAATGCTCTGCCACAGCCAAAGTGCAAGAAAATTCTACGCAAATTCAAATTTCCCTCTTAAGCTACAAAGATATCTATCAATATATACATATATCATACATAAATGTAAACAAATGTCAGCTACTGGCATTAAGACAAAACTTTTCGTGGTTTCTTGCTGTCTCATAGCCAATATGCTTTCATATGCCCTACAAAATTATTATGCGACAAAGCTGTTTCCCTGCTGTCTAGTTATTATTCATGTGCATAAGCAGATACCTACATATATATATATACTTATATTTATTTATGTATATATGTATGTATATATAAAGTATTATATGTCTATTGATAAGCGCACAAATTGCGTTTGTGGCACTCCGTTGATGTTGCCACAAAGGCGCTGCACTCATAAATCATCGTCATAAACGGTCTATATAAATCGACCAAAAATAGACGAGAGTACGGACAGGCATAATAAATTCTTTATTCGACACGCGGAGCTTATGCCAGGACACGGCTTAAATGCAATCGAATTGAAAATCAAAGCAATGAAGACATTTCAGCCACAATTGCAGGCAATGCGAGGCGAACTGCGGTGGACCCAGGCACATGCCACAGCCACAGCCACTGCTACTGCCACGCCCTTTGTTGCATTAGCAGAAAGAAAAAAAAAAAAAAAAACAGCAAGAAAATGTGGAACAAGGAAAAAACGTAAAATAAAAGCGAACCAACTCAATGGGATTTACATTTTCCAGCTATTGAACATCGCGCTCGGTTTTAAAGCGAGAAATAGCAAAAAGAAGCGAATCAGTTAAGTCAGCATATCCTTCCAGCTGCGGCGCGCTCGCCTCTGCATCCATGGCCCTTGTGCTGGACAAAGACCAAAGAGCGTTGCAAAAAATGTAAAAACTATTAAGCGGCATTAGCCGCGCATTGCGCTTGGTATTTGTGTGTCGTGGTCCTGCTGCTAAAACCACTTCTCTCATCCTGTTTCCTACTCGAGCTCTGCCAAATGCCCTACAAATCATGGCAAGTGTTGGGCATTGACGACAAACCGAACAGGACTCAAATTTCAAGCATAAGCTGCACGTCTGATAAATTGATAAATATGTGTCGAATGAGGTGGAGAGAAAGCGCCGACAAAAACGCAAAGGTGTTTAAGAAATTTTGATTTTACTTAACAGGAATTTAGGGAAAGTTTTCATAAACAAAAATCATTTGTTCTTGGAGTGTCAATAACAAAGATTTTTAATTAAACCTGCCTGCATGTGTAACCAATAACAATCCTTTTGAAGTAATCTAAAACAAATCAAACATCCAGTATCTGCTCCTCTCACCATTTTCCCACATTGCTTTTACATCTCTCAAAGTCCATGAGTAATTTAATTCAAAATAATTTAATTATTAAATTTATTTCTTCAACAATTTTAAATGTGTTTTCTCACAATATTTGCT
Organism: Drosophila anceps; assembly: GCA_035045945.1. NCBI lineage: Eukaryota > Metazoa > Arthropoda > Insecta > Diptera > Drosophilidae > Drosophila > Drosophila anceps. The sequence goes on along the minus strand of JAWNON010000225.1, from coordinate 22,478,534 downwards.
TTTCAATAATGCAAATGCATTTGAAGTTCGAGAAAGCGTATATTCTCGCCATTGTGGCTTATGGAGCTGGCTCAACCTGCTTTTAGCTGCTGTTTCCGTCGAACTTTTGATCGAATGTCAAGCCATTTGAGTCAACGTTAACGTTGCTCGCTTGGCTGACTGACTGACTGGCATGGCCATTTGACTCCGCTCACTCTCTCACGATTGGTTTGGCTCTACATCTTTTTTTTCTTTTCTTTTCTTTTCTTTTCTTTTCTTTTCTTTTTTTTTGTGTTAATCCTGCAACAAGCTATATGTATGCACATCCTTTTTACCGCACATCCTCGTGTTGTCCTGCTGCTGTACTTGCAAATCTAATTTCATATTTTATGAAGTGGCGCAGTGTTTGGTCCGCGACGCCTTGCTAGCCAGCCAACCAGTCAGGCAGTCGCCCAGCCAGTCAGTCGTACGACGTCTCTTCATTTTTCCGGGCATTATTTTTACAGTTTGCACCTTGCGGTTCGTTTGCGTTCGCTTCGAAGCTGTATTTGTTGCAGCAGACGAAATTGAACTGGAAAATCAATTGTTGAGCACATAAATTTGTTAGCAGGAAAATTGCACCGTTGGGTAAAATTTATTTCTGAAAATTGCACTCAAAAGTGGACACAAGATAAATGCACTGAAAGTATATCTAAGACTTTGGCTCTTAAAGACAAGCAGCTGCAGCAGAATAAAGCTCCGAAAACAATACCCAATTGCCATGGATGAGGCATTGGGCTTGAGGTTTGTTGTCATATCATTTGCTCTGCCTGCATGCCCCGTACTTCATTAGCGACAACTCGGGAATCTCGGCTTGCGAAATATGCCAGCTATGAAAGAGACAGAGGGAGAGATAGATAGAGAGAGAAAGAGAGAGAAAGAGAGAGAAAGAGAGAGAGAGAGGAAAAGGCAGAATTGAGGCAGGCGAAGATGTTGCTGTCTTGCCTGCTTGTTCTTATCTGGGTTAAAGCGATGCACAAATATTTTGTAGACACTTAAGCAGCTCAAACTGTGTGTGTGTGTGAAATTTATCTGCAACATTGCTATTGCCGTGGAGGCATGCAACAAAAGCATTGGATAGCTGCAAGCTTAATGTTTTGCATGGTGCATCCAAAGGACGTCAAACGGAAATGGAAACGGAAACGGAAACTGAGATGGCGACATTGTTGAAAACATGCACGTGTATAACTTGTTACACAAGCGAACGCCAAGGTGCTAGCTGCTGCAACATGGGGCAGTGCAGCGCAATCCAGCCAGAAGAAGCAGCTGCAAGAAATCTTTACAAAAGCGGCAATTCATTTTAGCATTTCTCGAATTCAAAGCGCAAAGACGTGCACATGTCAGATGATTGTGACTCGACCAAGCCAGCTAGCGAGGGCAGGCAACAAGCATGTGGCATGTGGGTTGATGGGGCAAGTAGGTGCCAAGATAGCGTAGCCAGGCTATTACTGAATACCTGAGAACCTGAAAAGGCTGCCATCTCTTGACAATGACAAAAGCGACATGTAGCGTGGGGGGGGGGGGGGGATGGGGATGGGGGAGTCGTGTGAACGTTGGGACTCAGTGGGCGGGCGTGATGTTACTGAAAGGTTGCCTGTGTTGCTGTGACACGGCAACGCCTCGCCAAGGACTCGAAACAGAGCTGACCAAAGCTGCCATACAAATGGCAAAGAGTGTTGTCAGTGCTACTTATTGCAGCTACAATAGATAACCTAAGCAAATGCCCCGGTTGTCTAATGCCTCAAGTACACTGAATACAAACATAAAGTAAAGTGCTAGCTAAAATATCTTCTCTGTATGGGAAAAACGGCTTTGTATAACTAACAATGATGGTTCATATAAAGGTCAAAATAAAACAGCTGTGGAAGGCTTTGAATATCCTTGAAGAAATGCAATTGCTGAACAATAAGCTTAAACGAAAACTGTTTCAATTAAAAGAATTCTTTGAAGTCGACTCTTTTTCGATTTATATAGAATATAATAATAATAAAAATTATATTTTCTGCAAAATGATCAAAATAATATTAAGAATTAGAAGTTTGCGAATCAAAAACACAAAATTATATATTAAATGAAGTAAAATAACATTTTTTACCAATTTTTAAATCAATTCTATTTCCACATATGATAATTTAGCGAAGACAACAACCACGTTTAGTGCTAAGCTGTGCCATAAGCTTAATGATCAAAGCTAAACAAGCTTTACGCTCGCCACCTCTCTCTCTCGCTCTCTTTCTTACTCTCTATCTCTCGCATGAAAATACTCAAACAGCTGGTTTAGTCACGACGCACACCCAGAGAATAAAGTGGTTGCCAAGAGCAGGTGAGCAACTGTTCAGTTGCTGCAGAAGGCAGACCACTTACGATTTGATCTTTTGAACGAAGTGCTTAGACAACTTTGTTAACACAACGACGCTGACGCTGACGCTGTGCCGACGTCGACGCCGACGCAACGTCGACCGAGCTGCTGCTCTAGCCAAACTGTCGGATCTGTCAGCGCAAATCAGCGTTCGGTTTGATATTCAGTTTTCATTCGTCGCTGGCTCTGGCAACAACACGCGGAAACGTTTCTGGCAACGGGCTAAACAGAACTCGCATTGTATAGGCGGCTTATAAGAAATCAAATCAATGCGAATCGGATCGACGATCGACGATCGACAACAATTAACGGCAGGCGCAAATGAAAAGTAATAAGAACGCGTTAATTGGCCAGTAAATGAATGAGTCAAGCTAAGTAATTGCAGTGCCTACCTATATTAGTTGTTGTTTCGTCTCATTGTGGCTCAATCTTTGGCCTAAGCTGTTGGCTAATTACGCGAGTAAAAGATTTAAAAAAAAAAAAACAAAAACAAAAACAAAAAATCAGCAACAGCCGCAACAGCAACAGCAACAGCAGCAGCAACAACAACAACAATAATAACATAAGCAACGCTCACATTTCGCATTCGCTAAGTTTGTCTAGTTTGTTAGAGTGTATTGGTGTCGCTCCACCTCGCTGTGTGTGTATACACTACATGTGTGCGTGCGTGTATGTGTGTCTGTCTCAATCTTTTGCTCAATCGCAATCTGTGGCCATTGCCAAAACTGGTTAACTAAAAGCAAACGTGTTCTTTGCGTTTGTTGACTTTGCAAACACAAAACGCGCCAAAGTTACTCAGCAACAGCAACAGCAACAGCAACAGTAACAGCAACACAAGTATTTTGTTTACATATTGTGTGCAACATTTTCGATTGCAACAACAACAATAGCTATAATACCTGCAACAATAACAAACGCCAAGCAGCTGCATATTTAAGAACAGGTAAGAAACCGCAAAGCCCAAACCACAATATATTTATGTAGCTGTAAAAGGGCGGCAGGCCTTGCGAAATTTCAGCGCGAACTCAAGGATGATATCAGCCGCAAAAATGTTAATGCACAGCATTACAACAACAACAACAACAACAGCAACAACAGCAACAAGAATAAGCGCTTCGTCAACGACCTGCTCCAATTCGATTTATGCAGCTCAAGGTCAACAGCAACCGCTTTAAAATGCAAACTCAGCTGAAGCAAACTTCCAAGTCGCAGTCGCAGTCGCAGTCGCAGTCGAACTCGAACTCGAATTCGAAGCTGAAGGCGAAGACGAAGACTTTTAACAACAATCAATGCTTAGGTTGCTGCTTCTTAAGTTATCTGGCTGTGGATACTTGCTGCTGACATTTTGTATACCCTGTAATCGAAAGGGAGTGTTTTATCTACGAATATATAAATATTTGTTTTCGATGTAGCTCATCCATAAAATAATATTTCCTAACAAATTATTAACCAAATTGAAATTTAAAGCAAATTTATAAACATTAGCTTACTGCGCATAGGGTATGTTATAGCTTGTGCGCTGCAAGCGCAACAACTTGTTTCTTTTCGCTTCTTCTTCTGCTTCTGGTCAGTTTTGTTGTTGGTTTTAATGAGCCTGTTATTGCTGTAGGTCTGCGTGTGCAGCACGAGTGACTAGGTCACAATACCTTAATCGAACGCAGCAGAGAAACTTCTCAGTTTTAATTGAATGGAATAATACGAAAAAGTACATTTGTATTGCATTGATATACTCTTTTTTTTGGTATATACTAAACGCTCTTGGTGGGTCGTTGCCAGTCCTTGAACCCTACGGAAAGGCCGAGGTCTGTTCATGCGTTTGCATCGGTGTCTTCGCTTGTCTCACAGTGATTTATAATGATTTAATTCGTTGCTTTAAGCACGCCACTTAACCTTTTTGGCTTACACACAAACCGCAACAATGAGAGCAACTACTATGCAAACAACAACAGCAACTACGACGACAACAACAACAACAACAACAACAACAACAACAACAATAACAACATTAATAATAACAACAGCAACAATGCAAACAACAGTTGCGGCAACCACATTACTTGGCGCAATTGAAACCGCAAACCACAAGTTGGCTCAATACTGCCCGCTCGCTTGGCCCGTTTGCCTTATGCTTGCTGATGGCATTTCAAAAAGGCAAAAACGGGAAACATTTTCACGCACCCCACAAAGCAAAAAGGGTCAAAATTAAAGAACGCATATTTAAGCACCGTTAGAGTCGCATTACTTCAGACTAATTTAATTATCAAATTACGTAACGATTATGCAGCATTTGTGAAGTTCAATGTGTGTTAACTACATTCAGCATATATTGAGGCGTGAAGAATAGCTTGCGCATTGGAGGAACCCATTTAAGAGTATTCAAGTTATATATATTTTTGCAAATAAAAAAAGGTAATAAGACGCTATGGCCTATACTCTACTTAACTTGTTTCCTCACAGTTCAATAATCTTTTATTTTCCTTAAAGTGAATCATAGTTAATAAACAAAAGCTATTATGTTTTCTTTTTATAAACAAAGTCAAAATAATATTTAACTTTATAAACACAAGCAAACAAATAGAATAAATATAGATTATTTTATAACATTTTGATCAAGCTTTGCAATTGCTTTCTTCACTAATCAAAATTGTGTTGCAATTAAAAAAAAACTCACAAAATACTTTTGTCTCATATATCGCACCTGAGCTGCAGGCAATTTAGTAGAACATTCAATCGTCGCCTAATTTACTTGTTTCCCGCCCATGTTTTTGGCATTTTGACTTCTTTTTTTTTTTTTTTTTTTTTTTTTTTGCCAAGGCCTGTGGCCAGCGCGCCGTGGTTCATTTCATTTAATTATTTCACATGAGTTGCAGAAAAAAACTCACAACTTTGACTGAGTCACTTAATAAAACGTTAAGCATTATTGCTCGATAAGAATGTAAAAAAAAAATATATTATAATAATAATACCAATAATAATAATAACGAAAGCAAAATGCTTGCCTTTTGTTGACTATGAATTTTGATTTTAATTTATCGCAGCAATATTTTGTCATCGCGGGACTTAAGTGTAACGAACGGACTTTACGTCTGACAAGTCACTCTGATGTGAAATTTCTGTTGATTACGCGATCTATCGATACTTTTAAATTTGCATTATTTGCATAGTAATTTGTACATCCGTTACTAGGGGAAGAAATCAAAATCAACGTTGCCGGCATGCACTTAAGTTTGAACAGCTGGCTGTTTGAATCTAGTTTACATTCGACGAGAGTCAAAAATAACAAAATTGATTTGTTGTGCCACTAAGTTATGATTTTTTATATATTTTTCATACAAAAGTGGAACAACTTTAGATATTTTTATTTATTTATATTATTTGTCCTCTTTATAATGGTAGGGTTTGGCCAACATGTCCTAAAGATTGTGATTAGAATGCTCATGAGACTAAAAAATCTATATGATACATTTACACATTTGTTACACATTTCTCATACAAACTCAAATTGTATTGGACAGGAGTATAAAGACAACATTAAATGCAGAAATTGTTTTTAGACCATACTGAACCATGGAATGAATATTACAAATTTTTAGCGCAATTTATTTTCAATTATTTAACTAAGTTTTAGTGGCAAATTGAAATTGTTTTGGATAATTGTCAGCAGCTAATTGGAGCACCAAAAATTTTAATTAGTTCGTGACTATTCATGTGTGCATTCATTCGTTCTGACTGTTTGAGTGTATTCACAGTATTTCGAGTGAGCCAATGGCAATAAAATTCATTTGGCATTTGGCTGCACTTGTGCTGCAATTAATGCAAAGCAAGTAAAATATATTTAAATGTTTTATTTTTTATCTAACCATATATATATATATATGTATATATTGGTGTATATATATATAAATATATTTTCGTAATTGTATTTCGAAATTCGAAATTTTATTTTGTATCCACATTGACAGCAATTGGCATGGACTGTCAACACATTTGCCGGTAAATGATTTTTATTGAGTTTTGCGAAGGCGATTCAACATTTGGATCATTCGTTTTATTTATTGGCAAACGGATGTCCTTGCAAAGGCAATTGATTTACAAGCAATGCAAGCAGAGTTAACCCACAAAACGAAATAAAATGTATATATGTGTTTAAAAAAACAGAACACGGAATGATTTTAACGAATTCATGCGTATCTGTGGGTCTATATATATTTGTAATTATTCAATTAAATTGACCACACATAAAATGTATAAAAATGTTAAAATGACAGCGCCCAAAGGTAACCACCAATAAAAATAGTCAACCAAATATTGAGTAAAATAGAGTAAAAACAACTGATAAAAAAGTGAATACCGTTTTTCAAGCAGATGCAAATAAACCAAATTGCATTTTACGCAATTGCTGCAATGATATATATTAAATTTATTTTATTTGATTTAAGTTTTTTTTTTTAATATTATTTGAATGCCATAACAAGGTCGGGTCTACATTGATGAAGGCAGGAAAATTGCATTACCACAGTAATTGCATTGCTATGCATATATGAAATGTTACTCTGTTTTCTGACTAGTTTATATTTCCCTAAAAATGCCTTATACATTACATGACCTGATCTTATTTATCAGATTTATAAATAAATAACTTTATTCTGATCCTATTATCCATTGAATCGCACTTAAAGTAAATATAAACTTTATATATTTATTTATATAATATTTTGTTGTCTAAATTAGAAGACAATTTATCTATTATGTTGCCGTGAGACCATATTTAACGAATATTAATAAAAATCATTTTTCACATATTAAAGATTTATAATTCTACATAATGCTGAATATAAGTATACGGAACTGCTGCTCCCAAATTATGCAAATGTTTATTACAGTCTAACGACTGTGTGCGAATGTGTGGGAATGTGGGAAATTGAAGGACGCCTCACATTCAATGCGGAATCAATAGCCTGAGCGATAAACAATCAGTGAATGCGAAAATAGATTTTCCAAGTCATATTTTTTTATGCCTAAAAAAAAAGAAAAAAAAAAAATAATAAAAAATTCGTTTGCATGAAAATATGCAAAGTTTTTGCATTTATTCGACAACGACAACCACTAAGAGTAATAAGCCACTTGTAAGGCAGCAAAATGCCAAGCTCACCACCTCAGTTCGCGTGAGACTGTGCCTGTGCGTGTGCGTGTGCGTGGAGACTCTGTGTGTGTGGGTGTAAGTCTAACGTTTGACACATTTGCATAATCTGAAGCAAATCTTTGGTAACAAGTAATCGAAAATAAATTTGCATGACAAATAGCGGTCGAGGCGAAATGTGAAGCAGGACTCAGGACAGACTCTAGATGGGATTTGACATACACTTCACAGAAGTCTGCACTTGATGCGCGATATCAATAAATATACGTATATATGCATACATATATATATATATATATATACATCTGTAAATATGCAGCGTGATAGACGCGACTTTTGCATTGGGGCGTGCAAAATTTAATCACAATTTAAATTGAAAATTTCCAAAAAAATTTGAAGTGAACTTTTTTCGCCCTCTTCACAGTGAATTTGTATCTGCAAATAGACAAACAACTGGCGCAGCCGCAGCCGCAGGGCAGCAACCACAGCAGCAACAACAACAACAACAACAACAACAACAACAACAACAATGACATCGTCGAGTAATTGCCAAATGTTTGCGTACATATGTAAAAGTAATATTTGCATATAAACAGGCATATGTGGCCGATTTTCATTCGGCTGTGCAACGCACTTTTTCCACAGGGCTTGCCTTGCCTTATCTTATTTGCATACTATTTCAAAAGGTTGTCTGAAACATTTTTTTATTGCTGCGTAGAGGTCCATATGACACATGCATGCAAATATGTACATAAAGTGGAGCGCCAAGCGCTGTGATTTCATTTAAATAATCAAGAAGCATTTTGTATTGAAATTAAACAGTAACCGAGCGAAACAACATTGGGATGACTTTTTAAGCCACTAAGTCAGGCTGAAAACTGCTTTGCAATTGTGTGCAAACTTTATATATTTCCAGTTGATATTTTTTTCAAGTGCTGAAGTTGGCCCAACTGAGCAGCTTATGGTTGCAGCCAGGCTCTCTCAGATGCGAAATTCTAGTAATGCCAGCTTTTGGGGTTTTTTTTTTTTTTTTATATGAACTATAAAAAGTACAACAAACGATTGTCAGTGCTTAAAGAGATGATACCCTGTATGAGCTCTAAAAGACTCTAAAAACTAATAAATTTAGTGTTTTATAATCTGAAGAGTATTTCATACATGGGAAAAGCTAGAAAGTAAGACACTAATAAAGACTCAAGAAGTGATATGCATATTGAAAAAGATGCATTATTAAATTGTTGTGCATTATCTGCACTGTGACCTTCAATTCTACAATTGAGCATACCTGTTTCTCAGCATTTTTAATATGTACAGGGTATAGAAAATAAAAACTAAAATGAGTTTACGATTACTCACCGCAGTCGCAAGCGCGAGCAAACAAAACCTGACTAAGCGCTGAGACAGCATGACTAGACCTAGGTATAAACTTAACAAAAAATTCAAGAAGAAGCAGAAGAAAAACAGAAAGAAGAAGCAAAAGATTTGCAGACTGAAATGTGAAACTTCCAAGCGTAACCGCAGCACCGCACTCAGCGGTGGGTCTCATTGCAATTTGCTCAACTGTAAAACTGTGTTAAGTGCAATCCCAGCGCGTTTCGCTTCTTTTTTTTTTATTATTATTATTTTTCGGTTTTTAATTGTTAACTGTTACTGAATGCGAAATTTAGTTGGAAGCTTTTTCAAAAACCTTGAAAGCTGTTTCATTGGCCATCTCAGATTATGTAGTTAACAACAAACTATATTTTGTTGAGTTGGTTTTTCATGCTGCTGTTAATTACTAGATTTTATTGTTTATAAACAAAACTATAAATAAACAAAAATGAACATGGCTGCATGGCTGAAAACCAACTAAATGAATTGTGCGCTGGCATAAAATATATTTAAATGACTGTTTTTTATTGACTTTGCCAGCTGTTTGCCTCTGTGTGTGTTTGTGTGTGTGTCTATGTAAATCACAGTTTCTGCAATTGCAGGCGACGTTCGAAAGGCCACAGAGAATCGAAATACAAAATAAATACGACAAATATTTCTGTTCATTGCAGATATATTGTTTGTTACGGTCCAGTCAACTCCATCTATATGATATAAAAGGGGGCAAAGCCAAATGAATTTCATATATTTTATTTTATTGCCTTTGATTTCGATGTGCATTTGACTGGTGTCCCTTTATTGTGTGCACGTGGACAATTTAACTGAACGAAATACATATTTATATTTTATTAAAATAAAATTTGATAGATCTTCAATATTATAGCTATAATTCATTTATTTGTAACACAAATTATTTTCCGTTATATAGAATATGAAATGAAATTTCGGTTTGACTTTTTCAAATTCTGCAGAGTTTTACTCTTAAATATTTAAAAACAATTTGCTTAAAATTTGCTGCAGCATTTCTTTGTGTCTCGTTCCTTGATGCTTACAGCGAAAAGAAAGCAATAAAGCCCGTTAAATATTTACACACTCACACAAAAGCGCAAACAAACAAATACCCGCACTTCCTTCACATCCGTCCTTACTGCTTTTGAGCATAGAGGCATCCTTCATGCTCATATGCAAATAAATGCTAAGCATGAAACGTGACTGGGTGTAGGAAGGTGCTGCTCTCGTCTCGACTTTTGCTTGAGTGCGTTGGTTATGCCTTGATTTTCGATCGCATGCGTGGTTTTTCAGCCGCATACCGACGCGGCGTATACTTGATAGATTTCAAACAAAATCTCAAATGTATGCATTTCGTAGGCTTTGTTTGCACTTGTACTGTGTTGTTCTATGTTGTACTGTGTTCTGCTGCCGTCTGTTGACTTCTGTAAGTGACTGGTGGTGTCGGAGCGATTTGCCTACGTAGCGTTTCCCAGACCTATGTATGTATGTTCTGTACCGCAGCTTGCCCCGCTCCGCAAGGCGTTGCAACTGTAACCTTCGTCTTGCACTTGTCACACAAATTTCAGCAACACTTTCGCTGCGCTGTCTGTGTCTGCCGCTGTCTGTGTGTTGCCATGTACATGTCAGTGCTTGTCTAACCCTGCCCCCAAACCTCAGAGCCCCACAACCAATTCCGATTGCAAACCCAATCCCAAAACGTAACCTGAAACATGGCCAACCCAGACGCAATGCACTTTATGTTTAAATGCTGCTGGTGATGACGGCGCCAGCGTCTCGAGGCTGTTTCTCCTGCTTGTCCTTTTCACAGTCTTCTGCCCACTATTTCTGCCTCTGCTGCTGAACCGGCTGCTGCAGTGATTGTCAACGTCATCATCATCAACGTCTGCCCTTGTTGCCGCTAATCCTTGTCAGGGTCTTGCTGCAGAGATTCTCGCACTTGTTGTTGTTGTTGTTGTTGTTGTTGTTCTTATTGTCAAGTGCAAATGTCTCTGTAAAATATGCAAACACATAAATATTTCAATGTGCCTGTCTGTGTGTGCGTGTGATAAAAATAACCACAGCTTGTTGAAGATTAGAGATGAGCACCACAGCAATCACAGAATAAACTACATTATGATAAATAAAGTACAAATATATTTCATTTACGGCTGCTTCGATTCTTAAAAATGATAGATTATGGCATAAGCTAAAAAAAAAGCCATTGCAATACTGCCTGCACAACACTTCTCCTTTGAAAATGAAACTACTTTTCGTAGATCGACACTCCTTGCCGCAGTTTCTGTATTCGGAAGCTTGATTACAGACAAGAGGAAATGTCGTCTTATGGTGCATGACATGCAAGGAGATATTTCAGATACTGAAATTTAATGAGCTGAGCTGGTTATTATATTTCGTTTAACCTTAATGATGTGATTGGATAACTGCAGCACGTCGGGTCAAGTTCAAGGCACTCTTCAAATCTCTAGAATTTACTAGTAAGACAAATCAGGAATTACAAAGAGATGCAATGCAATATAAAATAAAAGATCAAAGCCTAAGTATTACCGTAAGTAAATGTAATAAAAGTGTAATTTATTCACATAACAGCGTAATTAAAGTTCACTTATCTAGAAGCAATCAATTTTGAATCAGTTTGTTGTTCAATTAAGAGTAAGACCTTTAACTTTAATGAAACGAGTTACTGGAACTAACAACCTTTAATCATCAGGTAATATTACAGATAGTTAGACTGACAAAGTCACATATAATTGTGCATTAATTAAAAAAAAAAAAGTAGAGTAAATTGTCAAGGATATAAACTAGCAATAGGGAACTGTGATCAAGTCACAGTATAGTGCATTTCCATCGTCTTTGATGACATTTCTGCTTTGTGTCTGGCTGGGCACGTGCTTATTAGATTATCTTTGTGAGTGGGCGTGGCAAGGTTAATGCCTCAGTCGTTGGTACAAAGATCTGCTGCAACCGCTTGTCAAACTGACCCTAGCCAATTACACATGGATTGCGCACTCGAAATTGAATTTCTAGCTGGTTAAACTTAGGATGCATATAGTGGATAAACCGAGCTATGGCATTGCATGTCGCCGACATTTGAATTCTGTTTTCTAATATGCGTGCAAGTAACATGCAGTTTTGTAATAGACGAAGCTGCAATCATTGTCATGCTAGTTACGGCATTGTAACAACAGCTTTGTTGCTGACGTCGTTGTTGCCATTGTTTACCGTAGTCGGTTATTTGTTGGCCGAACAACTAACAAAATAATATTCACTGGCAAGTTATATACATTTAAAACTAGCTATGATACTTGAATGCTAGATAGTTTTTCCAGTGAAACTGAGCGCGACCTTTGCGGGCATTTCTATTATGACAGTTCTCTTATAGGCACGTTAATTAATAGCTAGATTTACCAAACCTGTTTTGCCAGTCTCACCAACACAGACACACAGACACTGACACATTCCGTCAATGAGTGACTAGTGCTATGCAATCGTCAGTTTTTTCCCTAATACAATCACTGTTTACTCGGGGTCCACACTGTTGAGGATGCACATTCCTGGTCTTGCCCCTGAGCTCATCAAGCTCTCTTAACTCTCGAGTGGAGAGTTCAAAGTCGATGCTTAATCCTCAGCTGAAAAAATACCAATAATTGACATAAAGCTGCTAATTTCAGCAACTCAAAGTGCATATATCACTCAATTGAGTCGACTAACTGACTTTGCTCTGAAAACTTACATTTTGTTCGATTGCATCGAATAAGTTCTAATGTTGCATAGTAACAAGGCTGCAACTAACAAGTGTATTAGACTGTGTGTGTGTGTGTGTCAGTCAGCGTGTGGCTTGCTACTTGACCACAACTTGACTTTAGTAATTTAGTGTGATTATCTTGATTTTGTTGCCATTGCTGTTAGACATTGAGTTGTTTGTTCATGGATAAATTTCAAAGTCTAGACTGACCGCAACACATTCAAGGCAAAAATAGTTGCTAGCCACGTGTAAATGCAACTCGGGGGAATTTTCTTAATAACAAACAAAATATGATAATTAGTTACTTGCTAACCTAATGCCACTATTTAGTAGCAGCTTGAATGAGGCTCATTATTTCAAATGAGTGCTGTAAATATATGTTTTCAATGAAAATGTTAGGCTATTTGAGTGATGAGATTTAACTGTCATACAGCTAGTTGTCAGACAAATCTGATTTGCAATCCTGTAAAATGTAGCGTAGTAAACAAAATTGATTTGTAACCTTAAATTATTTGCTCTAATCATAAGTTGAGTTGAGTAAATAACATTGATTTGCAGCCTTAAAGCATTTGCTTAACTAATTATTAAAAAATAAAGTTTTGCTAGCATATGACTTGAATGTGCTATGATAGTTTTAAGTTTATATTTTCCGTCGTAATTTTCAATATTTCTTATATAGTTCGTTCTTTGATATTGTCTCGAAACTAAGTTTTCCGGGCAGCTGGTCTATAGAGCTCAATTGGAACGGTTCCGCCAGGTTGGCCCCGAGCGGTTGTGTATCAATTCAATTGTATCGATGTCCAATTTTGCAGTTGACCAATTGGGTTTTGCTTATGCAGCTGCAAACTAGAATTTTGAATTCACAATTTTCAATTAACAGTGCCAACAAATGCGCTGAGTCAGCCCGAATCAGTCGTTGCTAAGCGGGGAGGGTTGACAGTCAGAAATGAGCAAACGAACGAATCGCAAATAGAACATTGAGCGAAAAAAATTGAATCATTTGTTGGGTCACAAACATGATTAATTGTACTGTGTCACTTATTTTTGCATTTGCACTGTATTAAACAAATGTGAAAGCTATGCAAATGAATTGCTAATTTGCCTACAATTACCCCGCTATTAACAGTTATATAATTTTGTTCAGTGTAGCTAATGCGAAAGCAGAAAATAACACGAAGTTAACAATGTTGCGCCATAGTACAAAACGCATAAAAGTATGCTACGTGAATGGAAAACGATATGTTCGTGTCTGTGAATGTGTGTTTGAATGGGTATGGGTATGGGTGTGGGTGTGTGTGCGTGTGGAAAATGCGGTTAGGTTTGCAAAAACCAAGCTAAGAATGTACACTGTTTTGCAGCTCTCTTTTGAAATGGCTTAATCAACATTACCGACATTGACCGACAGTTACACTGAATCTCAGATTCTGTTCTAACATTAGCAAAATAGCGTTTGGCTGTTAGTTAGACCCAAGCTTATAGACAGTTGTAGTATGACTACTGACTATCATAGTGCTCTTCATTCTATGATAATCCTTTTATTGTTAGTTGCTCATGGAGTGCTGTGCGAAATCCAAATTACTTGCCAATTAGCCACAAAGCTTTCGTTTGGCTTATCTCTTCAACTTTTAGCATTGTTTGAAGCTGCAAGCCACAAAACATTGTTCTGAAAACGAATTGAGCCTAACATAATTGTAGAACAAAACAAAACTATTGTTATTCTAGGAATTCTCTTTCAATAGTACATATTCGAAATTTTATCAACTTACTTTTAAGATTCTAATGAAAGGTTTCCTAAAACTCATAAGTATTTCGTATATATGGTACGCAGCTGCTATTTACATCAACAGCGATTGTGCAAATTATTTGCTCGTAAATCTCACAGAAACGAGCCGCGTGGCAAACCTTCGATGATTATTTACTAACAAATGGCTCGTAATAATTGCGGCTCATGTTGCTAACATAGCAAAGGCAAAAACAAAAAAAAAAAAAAAAAAAATAGGCTTCATTAAATACAAATGTGCTTGGCAAACGACCAACCCACAAAAACCCCAAAGCCCAAAACGAGACTAACAAATGATCTATACATATGCACATGTGTGTGTGCTTCTGAGGCTGTGAGTATGTGTGTGTGTGCGTGTGCGTGTGTGTGTGTGTGTGTGTGTTTATTTGAGCGACTGATGAGCAACATTCGTAGAGAATTTTCTGGCCCGAAAATTGTATTACCTATTCATGAGTTTATGTTGTTTTGGCTTTTGTGTTTTTCGAAAATGCAAAAAAAAAAGAAAACAGAAAAGAAATATGAAATTGACTGACTAACAGTGTTGTTGTTCTATGCAATTATTCTGGAAAATCCAAGGCAATGTAAGAATTTAAGGTGCAAAATATGGAAGCCCTTTGCAACAGATTAATATATTTTGCCTTAAACTATTAGGTAAATTGTTTTGTGTGTACAAATGCGAGTGTGTTCAGATGGGTAAGAGCTTTTCGAAAGCGCCCATTATTAACACATGAACGATTTTTTTTTTGTTGCCATGGGTCGGCAAATTTTTGCTGTTAAATTCATTGTGCGTAAAATTTTGTGCAAATTTTTTTTTGGCCACGAGTGCAAGCCCAACGAAAATATGAAAATGAGGCAGATAAAGAGTGTGTGAGAAGAGAAGCGATAGAACAACAACAAAAGCTTTGTGTATGTGCAAAAATAAATATAAATATTTATTACATGTCGAAAAATGACTTTGGTGTGGCAGTCTTTGCTAGCTTGTCTCTAGTTTTCAGATTTCGAAATGGTTTTTATGTAAATGAACTGAGTCGGGAAGTGTGCGCCTCGAAGAGGCATTGACCCAGTTGCCCTAAACTGTGCGCAGTTATGGTCAAGATTGCCGAGCATTTACAGCGACTTAGCCATGTTGCCATAGCAATCAAATGATGCATTCAAACAACTAATGGCGCCCTCTAACAGGAAAACAATTGCAAAACCACCCAGCGGGCAGATAACCTATAAACGCTGCCAAGCAATTGCGATGAAAAGCCACTACTTTGCTCTAATATTTAATTTAGTTGAGGTTTAATTTACTCAAAACGTATAGCGTGTTATTAACTTAATAATGTCAGTGGAAGATTTTAAATAATAAAATAATGTATACTTAAAAACAAAACTATTTCACGACTGTCGTAGGAACTGGCTCACAGCTTAGCAGCTTTCACGACTGTCGTAGGAACTGGCTCACAGCTTAGCAGATAAGCTAAGCGCTTTTGAATAATCAAAAGTTGGGGTAAATTAAACGTTTTCTCCTTTCAGTTTTATTTAATGTAATATTTTGTGACTAAATATAAATACGTCATATATAATATTATATTATTGTTATTATTAAATAGTCGTTACTTGATTTCGTCACCTCGATCTGAACTTTGACACGATTGGCCATGATTAACATCTCAATGTGCCCTAAAGTTTACGCACACGATAAACATTTACTGTTGACACCATAAACGCACAGATCAAGCCGCATATATATTACGTAATATTTCCTATAAATATATGGCACATCATATAAATGCAGTAAACCAAATGCTGTGCAAATATGTGACTCGCATTTGCAATAAACATTGCCGCAGTCGAGTTTCGGCTTTTATAGACTTATTTACCTGGAGCACCAAGCAAAAAAAAAAAAAAAACAACAACAACAACAACAAAAACAATAGCCAAAGAAGAACTTTTGTCATAGATGTAGATGCGTAGGTGTGTGCGTAGGCGCATGTATTCGTGTATTTGTATGGCTAGACAGGCGGCAGGCACCAGATAATCATTTCATTTTACAACTTTTTTTATTTGTCCCCCTGCCTCTAACAAAAAACTTGTGAGTTCTCTTTGTCGCGTCAGGTTTGCTGTGGCCGTTGTTGCTGCTGTCTTTCAGTTTATTGCGGCGTTTATATTTGTTGTCAGGAAATACCTTTGTATGCCCACATTCGATAGATACAATCGCAGCACGCAACAATTTGCACTTCTTTATGTAGCCTGAACTTCAAACTTTCTGTGTGTAGCTCTGCCACTTCGAGTGTGTGTGTGTGTGTGTGTGTGTGTGTGTGACTGTATTTGTATGTTATTTATAAGCATATTTTACCTTTCATGCATGCGCACAGCTGCCACGCCCCACACTCTATAGCCTTGTTCTGCTCCGCCCAGGCTCTCGAGCCTTGTGTGTGATTTTATTTATTTCCGGTTTTGCTTGCCTGCCAAGTTGGCACCTGTTCCGACAGCAATAGTAACAACATTCCAGCCACAAAGATTATAGAGAACGGATACAAATCTGAGCAGCCGATACAGATACTGTTACGTAGAGTAACGTGAAAACTTTAAAAGATTTGCCCCAACCCAAACATAGAAATCTTGCCACCCATCGGCCTGCCGATCGGTCTGTCTCTGTCTGTCAGTTTGTTCACGTGCCGTTCTCTGCTTTATTACAATACAAGATACTTTTCTTTGTTTGAATACATCCTAGTTGGGCAACACCTCAAACTCTTATCTTTGTTTTTGGGCTGTTTTACTTTTTTGAAAAAATATTGCATACTAACTCTTTTGTTGATTTCGCAATTTGCAGCCACTCAAAGATTTACTACGTGTTTTGTTTGTTTGTATTTTTCTACTAGTCTTTGGCCAAGGTAGTTATTTCAGCTAGGACTTTGTTTTAGAGTTGTTTGATTAAATTTGTGGTTTCTGTGGTTCCCAGTATGCACATTGCTCTCAGCTAGGACCAATCAACCTGTGAGCTCGTACGACGGTCTACAAAAAGATAAAGATAAATAAAGTTTTAATTGGCGGTTATTATGAGAAGTGCAAATTCAATTAAAAATCTCTGACCAACCACAATGTGGTGCAAATTCACAAAGTTAATTAATATATCATAACTTTAACATCTGATTATCAAATGCTTTGTCTACACGGCCAATGGAAGGGCGGAAACGGATGCTGTTGAAATTTAAAGCGCCAATAAATATTTCTATTTATGTATTTTGTATGAAAATGTGGCGGAAATGCGTTGCCCAAGTCTTTGTTCCTATGCGAACGATAAATTATGGACAAATTTTTAAGAGATTACGAAAGAACCGTTTGGATGTATTTGTTAAGCCTTAGCTTATGAAACAAAACTACATAAAATTGTGTTTCGAGCTTAAAATTTTAGCTTGAATGCTCAAATTGAGAAAGTATTTCTAATAATAAAGAGCTATAGCTATAGAAACATCTCAAATGGAGTAGTTAAGTCCAACAGCATTTTATGTCAAATTCTCTTAAGATTGTATAGCCATCTACTTATATTTAAATCTTGCTGTAGACTTTAAATAGCTCACTTAGCAAAAAGTTGGACAGCTTTCACTAGTATTAATATAATAATATAATAATAACTATTCTTCGAATACAATTGTCTGCCTGTTTCCTCAGCTTATCGTGTGTGGCCCAAGAAACTACTTACATGTTTAAACAATATTTCTTAATTGAAATGCTGCGGGGCAGCTTCTGACTTGTATTACCACAGACAGACGCTATGGCCAGACAGGCAGGAAGGGCTGGAAGATGCCTAGTTGAACATTTGCAGTGACAGCATTTGGTCAGGCCATAGCTCATGAGCTTACCCCGACGCACCACAAAACCAGGCAGCCGCACCATCCACTCTCCTACCCATGGACTCGCCACCGCACTACTCGAACCCACCCAACACTTCTGCTTACAATTTTGCCGGCACTGCAAGCGAGCTGAGCAGAAATTAATTACATTGAAGTCATTTATCAAGAAAGTTTATTTCTTGCTGCCGGCTCAGCGTACGGCTGCGGGTCGGGGTACAACTCAGAGTACTAGTCCGGGTATGGGGTCCCGAAAAGAGCCAAGCAAACCAAAAGCAAAACCGAGCCAAACCTCGAACCACAAGGCGTCAGTTGTTGTTTACTTTTGGTTAGTTATTTGCTGTTGTTATGCTTATTTTTATTTATTTGGCCAGCCCATTGTTAGTGCGAAGTAAATCAATAAATGAGACGGAGCTTAGGATACGTTTTTTTTTTTTTTTTTTTTTTTTTGTGTTTTATTGGTTTTTTTCCGTTTGCTGTGTGGACTTTTCTGTTGTTGTCGTTGTTGTATTTTTGCCTGAGGTTTGACAAAAATAATTGCAAAACTTTAGCGGCAATTCGCAAATTGTTTGCTGCATTTTCGATTAGCAAAATGTCAACTTGAAATGAAAATGAAAATGAAAATAAAATAAAAAATTAAATTGAAAGCGAAAACGAAAAGGCAAATGCTCGAGCATTTTCGCCAAATAGCTGTTAGCCCGCCAGGAGGTCAGCGCGAACGGGTTGAAGCAATTTTGAAAATTTCATTTCGCTGGCTGTTAGAAAATTGGCAATAGCCAAAACAACTTTGAGCTGCCACTACATGGCAGCAATATCCATCACGGACTAACTGCACGGCACTGCCCAAGCTTGGCCATATACAAAAATTGGTTTAATCAACTGTGAAACAACTGCAAGAGCAGTAGCAGTAGCAGTAGCAGTAGCACTAGCAACAGCAACAGCAACAGCGGCAGCACCAATAGCACTGGCAAAAATAGCCACTAAAAAAGAGAACAACAAATACATGAACAGTGACAAGAACGGCAAATCGTTAGAGCTTGCCCGGGTTAGACGTGCATTGACAGCAACCAAGGGCTCGGGAGTTGGCTTCATTTACGCGAGCTGCTGCATGGGTCATGTCAGGCCATAGCTCTGTCTATACACACACACACATATATATATATATACATATATATATATATATATATATATATATATATATATATATATATATATATATATATATATATATAGTGTGCATATCGATTCACTTTCCTTGTCAATGCACAGCATTGCTGCACATAACGTTTGCCAATTTAGTTTTTGTGTTTGTTTTTATTTCAATTTTCAACTTCACGTCAATATTCACATAGATTTGTTTCTGTATCGACATTTGCAGCCAACGACAACAGCAGCGTATAAAATATGGACGCCGAAGCCGATGGAGTGCCTCCAACGGCGCCAGCTGCAGCTGCAACCACAGCGAACAGCGATCTGGATCTGGCCGCCCGCCGTCGCCTCTTCATCTCACAGCCGTCAACGCTGGCGACACGCCGCCAGCAGGCCGTCTGCGTGAGGCGCGCCCATAAGATGTATGGCAGTGGCAAGAATCCAAACATTGTGCTGGATGGCCTGAATATGACAGTGCCCAAGGGCTCCATGTAAGTAGTGCTCGCTGTTTTAAGGACTCTGTTTAAGTGTGCTCCACCTATGACAAAAAAGATCTTAAACTAACATATTGAATATGAATATATATATGAATATGAATGTGAATATTAGCCTTAGTATTCCAAGTATTGAACCAGAAATATATTTGGTTCAGACTTTAAACAAGAAAGTTGTATTTATATCATTTGTGTGGTGCTTTAAATATCAAGCACTGAAACAAATATTATTGAAATTAAAATTGTACATATTCAAATATATGTTTACAAAACGTATGCAAACACAAATGGACTTGATCATTTTGAATTTATCCAAACGCGTTGGAATCAATTTTACTTTCAATCAAACTAAACTAAAACCTGTTTAGAATTATGAAATTGTGTCAACAGGTAACAAAATCAATATTTGAAGGCATTTCAATCAGTGGAATAATTTAAATATATATTTGGAGAATCTATAATATAAATTAGTTAGGTCAATCAACAGTCAAAATAATCAAAATACTCTTATGCCGCTGGATATGAATTAAGGTGCAATTTGTGCATTCATACTTACAACTAACATATGGAAGTGCACTTGGAGAGTTTAGTGAGTGTGTGTGAGTGTATACGTGTATGTGTGAGTTTGCTGTAAAATGCTATTGACCGCATTTAACACTCGAATCGCTATGGATTTGGAGTTGCCAAGCGGTAAATGAGGTAAAGATGTAGACGACGACGCGGCGTCGACAAACGGTAAGTGGGTCAATGTCAGCACTTGAAAAACTGCCAAATTAACACACAAAGCGTGTGTGTGTGTGTGTGTGTGTGTGTGTGTATGACTTAACCAGATGTTGGCCCGGAGAAACGTCATAGCCTCTGAAGCAGCAGCAGCAGCAGCAACAGCAGCCGCAGCAGCATCTGGAAACTGAAACCAGTTTTGTAGACAAGACACAAACCACAAATGAAGCGCGTTGAGCGCGTGTTGCGGCGTTGCCAGACTTTACAAATAGGCAACAAAAACATGAATGAAACCGCTTACACAAAAGTTTGACCATGAAATCATCGAAGCGGCTGCCTTGAGGCGGGTGTTTGTTTTGGCCATTTGGCGAGATATTTCACACCACTTACAAAACTGACACATTGACTGACGCACTGACAGACAGAGACGCAAATCTGTGAAAATACACTAACACACGCACGCAGATACACAGAATATATATGAAAGCCGACACGTTGTCGCGAGTTTTACCCCGAAAACTTCAGGCCTCAAACAGACAGACAAAAAAAACCAAAAAAAAAAAAAAAAAAACGAAATAAAGTAGAAGAACATACAAAATGGGAACGAGCAACTGTCAGCGACGCGTTAGTGTGAACAAGAAGATTTAGCACAAAATATGTCGCCCCGACTCATCTGACTCGAGTTCTCTCCAATTGTCAGCCAAGCCCTCGGCGAAGATTTCTGCTGTTGCCATATAAAGAAAAAAAAAAAAAAATCAAGAAGGCAATAGAAAGTATGAGAGGAAAACTGTGAAATCCCTAAGCTCAAAAGTTTTTAGGCGCTTTTGTAGGCGCTGCTCTGTCTGTCTGCCTGTCCGTGTCTGCGTCTGCTGACTGACATTTGTTGTGTTGTATTTTATTTGGTTTTCTGGTAAGGAATTCGCCTCTAGCCAGAGCTGGATACATCAGCAACGCCATCTCTGACGGCCGCCACAATGATAAATAATTGTATGTTGCTTGCTTTATTTGCAATGAGTTATATTGTTTTTATATATTCCGCTGATGGCCACAAGCACACGCATACCCACTCACAGATCGGAAATCATAAAACATATATATATATATATATATATATATATATATATATATATATATATATATATATATATATATATATATATATATATATATATATATATATATATATATATATATATATATATATATATATATATATATATATATATATATATATATATATATATATATATATATATATATATATATATATATATATATATATATATATATATATATATATATATATATATATATATATATATATATATATATATATATATATATATATTTATATATATAATATATTTATATATATTGAAGACACAAAGGCAAGTATAGACAATAAGCTCTTGAGAGCTGGTTTGCTGCTGAAGGTTTGTTCTGCGGTCTGCTAACACTCGAACATAAATCACGCTCTTTCACGCATAAATAAAGTACGTAGAAATTACGCGGTTTTCCCCAACAGCCATGAATAGAGGCAAATTTATGGGTATTACGCTCAGTGTATTTGATTTGCTCGATTGAAAAGTCGGTCTGTGGTTTTAATTGAATAACGACAATCAGTTAGCGATGACCCAATAAAAAATCCAGCTATCGTCCTGCAAACAAAGGACATAAATTCCATTGGCTAATAAGTGGCAGGCGTGGAAAATAAAAAAAAAAATTGAAATGCTGTAGTCGACAATGCTTGACGGAAGTATGATCTCGAAAGTGGATTAAATTGTTCTGAAAGAGGTCAATTATTGAGAAAGAAAAGCTGAAAGAGGCGTAAATTTTATATTTTCGGAGCGAATGATGAGACTTTAAATAGACTCTATAATTTAAAGAGTATTTTTTATCATTGAATATTAAATCATAATTTGAACGATTTGATAAAAACAGAAGTATAGCAAGAATTTAATCAATAAAATAAATTAAGTGCAATTTACTCAATATATTAATTGATAAAAAGAAAAATAGCTTTAGTTGCTCATCCCAGGTAACAAAATGAATTGCCAAATGCTGAGAAAAAAACAACGCAAAAACAATTTGGTTTTTTTGTTTTTGCAGGAAAAATCCTGCGTATAAGCCAAAGAAGCTTCTAGTGAATTCGGTGCATTTGATTATTGCATTGATTAAATTTATTGGGAATCAGAGAAATATTTCTAAAATCCGTTTAGTTTAGCCCATCGATCACTTCGTATTTCATTTTAATCTTATAACTGTATGTAAAAATTGCACTAAATATTCATCTTTTTACATTACATATAAAAAGTAATTCCTATTATTGTTTTCCCAATATAGTTTAGGGCGGTTCATATAATTGAAAATATAAATTGAACTAGAGCGAAATAAAAGATTTATTTCTATTCGGCAAAATGAAATTTGATCTGAAATTATGTTGAATTCCATTTGAGTTAGCTCAATTATTCGACTGTGTAATTTACTTATGATTGCTCAAACCGACTGCCGTCAGCAGAGCCAATTAAATCTACGTAATTAAAGAGCCAGAGAAAACTGATTGCGCATTGTTGATTTGTGCATGGAAAACAGTTTGAGATATAACAAATATTTGCACGAAATTAACAACAAATTACAATATTAGAAACGAGACTTTCAATTTACTGAATTATTCACTTCGCACATTAATTGTGATGAATTTCATATTAAACTCTTTGTTGCCATTTCGCCAACATGCTGTGCATAGCTCAACTGAAACTGACCACAAAACATAGTTGTTTTTAATGACAAGAGACAGTTTTGTAAACTCTATACTACTGAGTCCATTGATTGATTGATTTCATGCATTTGCTTTACTATTTTCAGTTAATAGAAGCTGAGTGTCTCTTAATCACCTTAGAGTAAGGAATTCTTGCGCACCGTTCGATGCAGAAATCCTTTTATTCCAGTTTTCGGCTTTGTTGTTTACTTTATGAACTAGATTTTGAGTACTTTAGTTTTAGTAATGAACAGCATGAAGACAAATAACTGGGCATGTAGTTCGGTTAAAATTGAAGCATCCATTAACTTGATAAAGAACTGACATTTGTGCATATCACAAGCACAACTAAAACTTTGCTATTATTTAGCATTGCACTTGCTCTTGGGTAAACTGAAGTAGCTCTGCAAAATATGGCTGTAAAACATGCTGGCCAGGTAATACCACTGCATGGCCACGGCCAACATTAACAACAACAGCAACAACAATGGCCTGACGGAGGCGCCATTTTTTTGACATACGATAGAGCGGAGAGTCGGCCGGAACAATGGAAAACACGAGCGGTGAACCATTTTACACGCAGGCAAAAGGACGCAGCGTCCGTGGACTAGGGCCCAGGCTGTTGATGTTTGGGCGGTCCAGGGTCCAGGGCATTACAATGCTCAAAGCACAAACACATACGCACACACACACACACACACACACAGAGAGGTAACATGGGGCAGCAACATGAAGAAACATAATGGCTGCTTACAATTTGTGAACGAGCATAATGCGAACATTACATCCGCGCCATTGTTTCTTGCCCCTGCTCCCTCTGCTCCTTTCGAGGCCCAGCGAGTACCCATGGGGTGTCGTTGAAGCAGGCAAACGGTTGGCAGGGTGTCTAAATTAAATTAAAGCTGTTTAGGTGTAATTGGTCGTTGAGAGGGGTCACAGCGATGGGAAAGGCAACGTGCCTCGAGTGGAACTTTTGTCCAAAAAGGAGAAGTGACCCTTTTTTGGCCAGCTCGTGTTGGGGTCCATATATATTGCAGCAACCATGAAAATGGCCAATTAATGGTGCATGAGTCAGGCCAAATTGAGCGCACACACACAATAAACAGCCCATACAAGAGATTATAAAACACCCAACTCGGAGACCTAAGATTTTCAACACCTACAAAATGCATTCATATACATATACTTATATACACATGTATATATATAATCCACCTTTTAATTGACATAAAATTGTTATTAAATTGTTAAAGCGCGAGCAATGCTGAGTTTGCTTTTAATTATTGCGCTATTTGAGCACTCTTAATATTGACATGAGCATTACGTGCTGTCATTAATTATTGTTCTTCCGCACATATTATATATTCCCTCTTTGCATATTAATAACAGACCTTAGCCAGCCTTCGATTTAAGCAAGTGCAGGAGCTTATATAT
Organism: Drosophila anceps; assembly: GCA_035045945.1. Classification (NCBI taxonomy): domain Eukaryota; kingdom Metazoa; phylum Arthropoda; class Insecta; order Diptera; family Drosophilidae; genus Drosophila; species Drosophila anceps. The sequence goes on along the minus strand of JAWNON010000225.1, from coordinate 22,453,721 downwards.
GTATTTATAAGTCAGTAATGATCTCTTAACATACAAGTTCTGTTATAAAGTGCCGTTGCGAGAGATTTGTATGCCTAGTGCAGCTTACAGTCAACCAAAAGCTAATTATACTAAAGTTTACCCAAACAAATGATTGGGTATTAAATACACACACATGGTGCACTTAAGTCTAGGAAGGGAATTGCGTGTATGTATGGTTCTCTATTTATTTACAGTGGTACATGGTATATTGTATATAAGGGAAATAAATACAAATGGGAAGATCAGAAATAGGTAGACAGAAATTATTTTATGACCGACCAAAATATATGTTCATGATGCCAGCGAAATCTTAACGAATGCCAAAACATAGCTATATCCATAATAATTTGAAATAATTTGAATTAAGTATGACAGAAAAGGTTTGGGGTTGATGAATGTAGTATTCATAAGACACAGCCCACTGTCCCAGTTGATTGGGAGGTCGGTGTCTGTCTGATAAACTGTTTGTTAGTATGCTATTCGTTGCAGTCTGTCAGTTGAGTAGCTTCATTAATTGAATGCATAACCTTCTTGAATATACTCAATTTTATTCAATTACGAACTTATTCCACCGACTAAGCGAAGTAGGCGTAGAATACCCTATTACGATTCAGTGTGATGCGTATATCATATGCTCAGCCCGAAGCCTTTTGTTTGTACAGTGCATAGTTATCTCAGGTCAACAGCGCAGGCTTTTGCCATTTACGTATGTGCCTAGTAGCTGAATATTATAAGCTGCTCAACCGACTGCAATTGTCACACTCAGAAGTGGGACATGGCAACTGGTCACTTTGATTACTTGAAGTTAATACAAAGAAACTTCAAATAATCGAAGTGGCCAGCAATACACATCAATTGTAGTTGCTTACACTAAATATACCTTTCTAATTTATCTCATATATGTAAATAAACAAGTAAATAAATTACTCATAGTCCCTTCTATTGAATGTGTATAAACTACATGAATATATATATATATACATTCCTCAAATCATAAGGCATTTCTGTGTCACAGTTTTTTACTATGATTGCTTATTACTCTCACTCTCTCTCTCTCTCTCTCTCGCTCTCTCTCTCTCTCGCTCTCTCTCTCTCTCTCTCTCTCTCGCTCTGTCAATGTCTATATGGACAAAATTAACTAGTAAATTAGTGAGTGATTAAGAAGGACAACTCTACTGGCTTATCAATTTATGACTAGCTGGTTGGATGGTTGACAGATTTTACGATTACAGGCCTATTTGGCTTATACGCCCAAGTGGCCTTGTGTTACTGCAATTCACAATACAATTGTGACTGACACTCAAATTAATAAGCTGACCTGTTGGCACTCATAACTCTAAGGGCCTTGGGTTATGATTGTCAATTTGTCACGTCAGGCACGTTGTAGGACTGATTAAACTTGTAATGCTTATATCGATTAAATATATGTACGAGTGGTTATGTATGTATGTATACTCATGAAGTTAAGAGCTCTTAAGATTTGAGGCAAACCAAATAGGCTTTCGCCCAATTTTCGTAAAATATTCAAAAGGCAAAAGAAAAAGAAAACAAATCAACAAGCGGCATGCGTCCTTAACCAGAATGCTTGCCTATTAAAAAGCGGAAATTAAAATCTTTATGGCTAATGATTAACCAATAAGGGCAACATGAAACGGAACTGCCACAGACTGAAAGGCTAAGGCAAAGAAAGCCAAATGAAGCGGAGAGGCTAGAAAAAGAGCAAGAGCAACGCCGGTACTTGAGGCCTGCGGCTGGCAGCCGCTTCAACGCCCATCTGTTGTGGCATATAATTACCAAAGTGGCCCTTTGGTTTAGCATGCTTGGCAATCGGCAACCGGAAGTTCAACAGCCGTTGCAATGGCCGGCTTATTAGTCAAATTAGGCAGCAGCCGGCCGACCGACTGGTTGGATGGTGGCCTGTTGGGTTTGGACGTGGCCAATTGGCGCGTCAAGTAAGTGACGAACGGTACTTGGCCGCAGCGAGTCTGTAATGAAAATCGATTAAAAACGGCGCTCAGCTCGCGCACAGAGCTCACTCCGTCCGGCACATAATGGCAAATTAATTGTAAAGTGTGCGGCCATTTTGCTTTTCTCGCTGCCTTCGCACACAGCGTTGCCATTTGAAGGATTGAAAGCAGCATAAAACAATAATTAATTGATTGAATGTTGTTTGGAAATGGCAAAGCGCCTGCAGCCAGCCCGCAGTCAGCGAACAGTGACCAAATCAGGCCCAACCGCACGCCCCCATTCAGCTAAGTGGCATAGAAAATTAGTTTGCCCAAGAAATGAATTTAACATGCTCTACCCCTTGAGGCTATGACGACTTTCTAAAGCAGTTCGATCAGCTTGAGACAGACTCCCTTAACATCGTTAACTGATGGTAAATTCATGAGCAGTTCTTTTTGATCCAAAATAAATACTTAAATAATCAATGACAATATATTGAATTTTGTTTATTTATTATACTTAATTACAGTCTTACTTATCGTAAAGAATTTTCTATACTTGAACTTGATTGCAAATGTTAATTGGTCTTTCTTTCAAAAAGTATCTGGAATTCTGCCCGACTGGCCAAAAATAGAATTTAATTTGATTTGACTGCTAAACACTGTGAAAATTCTTAACTACTTGAAGTCTTGTCCGCGTTCACGTCCTTGGGGTCGGGTTAAGTCGTCGCAACTCTGCAATTACAAATCGGAATGCGAATTGAAATTCAAGCAGCAATTACCCGGATCGAAATGTAAGAAACGAAAGCTGAGCTGCTGTTGCCCCTGGTGCCCCTGGTGCCCCTGGTGCCCCTCTTGCCCCTGATGCCCCTGCTACTGCTGTCCTGCCAAGGACATTACGTGCCAGGGACGTTGACAGGCGGCTTTTGAGTGTTGGCCGCAATTAGGCGTCTAGGAATTCAATTTATTTAAGCACAGCTCGCGCTGCCACTGAGGTTACTTCGCTCGTATTTGTTGTTTCACTTCAATATTTAAATGATTGCATAATATGGTGTTAGCTCAGCTCTTGGCAGCTGCCTCAATCTCAGGCTAGCTCAAATGGCTGAGATGTTTTGCCTGCTGTCAACCCACTGGCTTCCCGTTCCTTGCTGTCATTTGTTCTGATTGTGCGCCTAATTTGCTTAAGCTGCACTTCATTTTTAGACCAGGCCACTGACTGAGAACAGCGTATGCTATTCTCCTCCTCCTCGTCCATGTTAATCGTCAATATTTATACACTTTGGGTAGTTTTTCATTTTGCGCGCACTTAAAATGTTGTTAATTTGCAACGCAGTGCATGGAGGGCGCTCCATGTGGCATGCGGCATGTGGTAAGGCACTGCTTCTGCAGTCTGTATGTCAATCAGACAGTTTGGACGTACATCATTCAAAGTACGGCAGCACTGTTGAAATTAACAATTACAAGCCGCAAAACGCAGCTGCAGCAACAACGACAACGACAACAACAGGAACGGTTGCTGGCTCCTGCAACTCGGGCCAAGGTGGAGGGCGGGCCTTATAAAAATAACCATAGTGCAGGGCATTACTGCGGAAACGGAAGTGCGCATTAACTGTGCACGCTAGCCTGTCTGTCAAGGTGTGTATGCATGTGTGTGTGTGTGTGTGTGTGTTAGCGTATGTTGGTGAATGTGGCCGCAATTAGCAGCGCACATGTGTGCGTGTGCATTTAAGTATTTTCGTACAGCTGTGTGAGTAATTAAAACTGAGTGTGCGCGTTTAATAAGTTAAGCGCCAAGGCACACACACATACACACACACACACATACACAGACACACATACACACACACACACACGTGCATATTAATATATATATATACATATTAATATATATATATATATATATATATATATATATATATATAAATCTACATCAAATGCATGCATCAACGTGAAAAGGTGAGACACACACACACACACACACGCGCAGCTGCAACGCTTCCGCCGCTGCTGCGACATTGTTTGCCTGTTTTTCCTGCACAACTTGTATTAAACATTCGGGCGCATATGCAATATTAAATGCGCTACAGAAGCGATTGGTTTAATATTTATAAGTAGCTGCATATATATATTTTTTGTTAACTAAAAAATGCATATCTGAAACCCTTTATAATTCTTTGCAATTGACTGTGAAATTATTATTCAATATTAATGGAACAACGTACAGTGGAATAAATATAGAAGAAGTGACTCTTACTAAATATTCATATATGCTTAATAAATACTAAGATAAATAAAAACCAAAATTTAAATAATGTAAAACTTTAGTCGAGCCAGCACATACCCCATAAATTGTATATGTGACTAGAAGACTTTTCCATATGAAAGAGATTTACCTTTTCACAGAGAGTTTAGTTGAAAGTAGCTCAACCATCAAGTCCTTGAAGCCCGTTGAAGCACTTTCTGTGCACTACTCAATTAACTTAGCCACAGGACGCAAGCATCTTATGCCCCTGCATCATTTACACGTAAATGCCTGCAGACCCTACAAAATGCACAATGCAGCCAATTGGCCCATTCATTTGAGCCCAGCATAATGTGGCCACAATAAACAGACCCACACCCACACACACACACACACACACACATATATATATATATATATACCAGGGCACGTGCTTAGTTAGGTTGACTACCGTGAAGTGCCTGGCGGCATTTGGGTTGACCTTACTTTCAACATGGCGTATGCGCAACATCCTCTAAAAATAATATATGCTGCACTTCTATTCCGTTGATAATGTGAATTGGGCGGAGGTTAGCGCTCACCCACCTACCTGACACCACAAAAGCGAATTAAATTAGCCATTAAAATAAAGTTGGCAGCATATTTATTTATTGCCGCATGGCCCGAGGCAGTCGGCCCTGATGATGACGGACTAACAGCGCGAACTAAATGCAATTTCTAATTAAAATGAAATTATGCGCATAAAATAAATTCACATTAATTTGAAATTTGTCTTGCTTATTTATACAAACAATAAAAGTAAGCCCCAACACCCGCTTTGGGTCAATAACAAAATGGCTGCCGTTCCGCCAAATTGTTAATTGCATAGCAAATGCCGCTTGCATCATTCACACACACACACACACACACACACACACACACAAACGGACTTTGGACAAGCGACAAGCGTATGCAATAAATTTGTAAAACAACAGCAGGAACATCAAAATGGTTTGCCCTCTGTTTGGCTTTGTAATCAGGCAGCGGCTCGCGTGCAACAGACAACAATTTAGCATGTCAATAGAGCAACAGCAACAACCACAGCAACAGCAGGAACGGCAGCAGCATCTGCAACAGCAACAACAACAACAACAACAACAATTTAGATATCAAAAAACTGTAATTGACATATGACTGCAGCAGACTCATGGATTTGCATCTGTATCTATGCGTGCGGCATGCAATTTGCATTCGAGCTGATTGTCATGATTTTATTTAACCTGTAAACAACCCAAAACAAAAGTCCATACACTGTGATTTTATTTTGCATTGTCTATACGCCTATAACATTTTCCCGTACACCTATTGACAATGAATGACAAAATATTTGCATTGAATCGCATTTGTGTATCTACAATAAAAAGTTGTAATTAGTGGGTTGTGCCTATGAATGAGCATTGGCAAATATTTTGATGCCAGGCGGCTCTGTTGTAATATGGCTGAAAATTATAGGACTCTGATAGTTATATGTTTGCCTTAGATCGGTTACATATGCGAATAGACAAGACTATCATTTATTTGTACTTTAAATAATAGTTGAATAAAAATAATTAACATATATTTTTGTGCATTAGCGTTTGCCAGCCGCAAATGAAAATCAAATAACCCTTAATAATTATAGCTAAGCATTAACAGTCCTATACTTAAATGAGCACTTTATGATTCACTTGGTCTTTAGCCTGAAGAATCACTAAAAAGAAATAATAAAAAAAAAACGGAAATAAGACAAACAGATGGCTAGTTACACCGTCCACTTGGCCGTAATCTGCGCTAAGCGAAAATCTTGCCGTTTCAGCATTTTTGATTTGTTTGCACATTTTTATGACTGACTTTTCAGCATGTACTGAACGACTCACACATCGATAGTATACATTATACTTGGGACTCTATATATATATATTTTTTTTTTTCATCCCTATATTTACAGTTGGCGTGTCCAAAATTTCAAGTGAGGCTAGTGCGTAGTTGTGCGCGAAATTAATGTTGTGCTTGAATTTGCCATAAAATGCCAATTCAACGAAAAGTTTGTGACAACAACAACAGTAACACACACACACACACGCACGCACACAGTCGAGCAAATAAGATACAGAAACTTGTGCCAAAGTTCATTTGCCGGCAAGTTCTTTTTAAAAAGCATCTTAATCAGCAGTAAATTCACAACTAATCAGTGAGTCCATTGTCTAGCTCAGTGTTTGTTGCTTCGTTGCTTTCCCTCGTTCATCGATCAGTTGAAGTGTCTGTTCACATATTTGTTACTCGCGCATTAACGTTTTGCCTGCTCCATGAGCAAAGTCAATGCAACATAATTCTATGTTAGACACGCTGCAGTGCATAATAAATTTGAACAAGCTGGAGTATGAGCAATGCACACATTAGATATGAGGCCCCTAGTTATGCGAATGCTTACGAAACAATATGAAACTGGCAATTACGCTGTGTTCGTTAGTGTTTAATAGAGGCTAAAGCGTAAGATAATTAGGTCCCAATTGCAAATTTGAAGATTTGCAGCTTACCTTAAACAATAAACCTAAACAGATGACAATCTGAAGAAAAGTAGAGCACAGTAAATTTGCATATAAAAATTAAAGTTTACTTTTAAAGCTATTCAGAGACATGATACAAACATTATGAATATTGCATAAGAAACATGTAATAAATTAAATTTTATATAAAGCTTTAGAAAAAAATATCCAACTTGTTCCTAGTTGCAAAACGTTTGAGAGTGACGTTAAAGGAAAAAATTTGATTTCCATTCAATTAATTTCTTGCTTGTGATTCCGTATGAATACAGCAAATAGAACTATAAATTCAGAGTAGATTTTCAATTAAATTTGTATCGAAGTGAATTTGATTGCAATCTTTGTTATTTTTTAAGGCTTCTCAACCTGAAATGTGCTCATCTCTGGCCACATCTTTTTGTTCCTCTTGTTTGTTGCCCCAAGTGTGCTCGCTTTCTGCATTGGCGCATTGAACCTTGTTTTAATTATGGTGGAAGACAGCGAATGCTGAGCCACATTGGACATGAACATTGTTTGTGCTCTGCGTGGCTTGGCTTGGCTTGACTTGGCCCTTGGCTTAATAAATTGCAACTGTTTGCCAGCTTACTTTGCACCCACGCCCACTTTTTCGGACTCACTTTGTTAGCTCCCCACGCTGCGGCTATGGATTTTGTAATTGGTTTTGGCGTTGCTCACTGCACTTGACAAAAAGAAAAAAGCACATATAAAATTGCAAGAAAGTTTAGCATAATGCGCAGCGAACAGGAGCAAACAAAGTTTTTGCAAACATTCAGTCGCAGAATAGATTTTTGTATGTGCGGCTAACGAAGCAAATAGACTAAATTTATTCTGAGAAAATAGTAAGTTTATTTGTTTTTGTTATGGCAGTCAACCCAACTCGAATATTGGCCGAAAGTTTCATAAACGTAATTGTTTTGGACGCGGCCAGATCTATGCAAGTTGCACCCTTGAAGTTGCTAGCTAACTCGATTTGAGTTTTTAATTTCAACTGACCAACGGGCCAACTGGCCAACTGGCAGCACGCAAACTTAATTAAAAGCCAAAAAGCAAGACAACCATTTAAATAAAACAGTCCGATGTCAAAACAATGCAAACAACCGGACCCTGCACGCCGTTCGAATGGGCAGTGACCAGCACAAAAGCCTGACTATAACGAAAATAAAATTGTTAAAGCTATGGCGTATAACGATACACATGCACTTTACATATGCCACTGATATACAGCAGACTGAAAGACAGACAAGTAAACAAATACATATACATTTTCGGTGTAGCAGCGCGGTGTGTGATGCAAGGGCAACATCCTCTTTATTAGAGTGGCTGGCTGCTGTACCCTAGATAATTGAAACTTGATACAACAAAAATGATGTGATTGCAGTACGATATGATCATTATTAAGGGATTGTAGTAATATGAAAATATAGCGCTGATCATTACTAAGTGATTATAGTATAGCTTAATGTCAGGTAGAAGCAGTAAGCGATATCCTCAACAATATGGAATTATTTATTTTGAACAAGTCAAGATTGTTTGCAATGATGTGATGTTACTTTGTTGAGAACTCTCTCTTTAATATAGATTGAATTATAAAACTGATATAAAAGGGAAAATATGTTTATTTGTTTATTTATTTTTTTATTTTATTTTATTTGTTTATTTCTTTCTTTTTGTTAGGACTAAATTTATTAATTACAATATTATTATTTGATACTGCTGTAGCTCACATATGCATTTCTGTTAGTGACATCTAATTAGACTTATTATGAACTGTCGATGAGTGCAATAAGAAGTCACCACCAGGATAACTGTTAGTTGTTCAAACTCGCTCCAATATCAATTATATTCTTATTCTTCTCGCTCAGCTGACCGCAAGTGGAAAAAGCGCTGACTTTGCTCTTCCTGTTTAAGCAAAAGCGAACAATAAATACAACACATAATATGAAAGCGCTTTTTACATGCTTTGCACACAAAAGTGTTTAAATTATATATAAGAGCTGCATAATGAAATCGGACAGCTGCTGCTCGTGCTGCTGTGCTGCTGTGCTGCTGTGCTGTGGCAACCCTGGCGGGCGAAAAACCCCTTTCAAAGCACAAAATACAAGTCATTGTTTTGACCCAAGTCCGGGGTCAAGTGTTGTGTGTATTATGGTCAGCACGTACAACAGCCGAATGAGCAACAACCTAATGTAACTGCAAGTAGAACTCTAACTGTACTCTGCCAGTCATACTTCATAACTGTGTATATATCTCTGTCGCTCACTCTCCCTCTCCCTCTCTCTCTCTCTCTCTCTCTCTCTCTCCACATTTCTGGCTGTTTTGCCTTTTGTGCCAGCATATTTTAATTATTAGCATACGTACAGGCGCAACGGCAGTAGTCGCCGTCGGTATTTTATGAGCTAGCGAGCTTGTGTTTCGCATTGCGTATGCGTAGCGCGTGCGCTTATGTCTTTAATTGAAAAAATATCAAGCGTACGCCAGGCGTGTTTTGACGAACTTTTGGACAGTTACAGGACGCAAATAAATGGCAGCTGTTGCACAATACGTTGAGTGTCTTGGGTAAAGAAGCGGAAAATTGACATTTAGCCCCCCACAACGAGTTAACTGCAAATATTAAAGTATTGAAAATCATCTAAAGCTATGCAACTGAATGCTGAACTTCGCCCTTCTAAGACTAGCCACCGCAAAGTTGTGGTTAAGCACTTTGACTTTTCTAGCATGGAGGAGTGTTGGGTGCGCTTGTCTATAAGAAAAGTTTACCGTTTAACTAGACAGCCAACTGGTTGGCCGTCGCTCAAGTAAGTCATTGAGACTTGCCAACAATGCTCTTAATTTTGTATGGAAAACTACAAAGTAAGCTTGTTAATTAAATACGCATTACCGCGCCTCTAATTGTCTGCGATGTGCTGCTTAGTAATATCAACAACAGCAACAACTAATTGTTATAGTCGACTGCAAAAGTTTTTTATTGGGTCGCGTGTTCTTGCTGTTGTTGTCAGTAAAATATGGCGCAAAGTAAGCAAGCATTAAATTTAATTATCAGCTGACACTTTGACCTCCAGTGACGTGACTAACTGACAGATAAACTGACATCCAGATTGACAGAGCCAGATAATTTAAAATGCAATGGATCTCTAGTTAATGCAAATGTCTCCGAGTTGAATCACATTTAATTAGTGCACAGCACATTTCATTGGCACTGTGGCTGGTAGATGTGGCAGACATGTGTGGTAGTGCAGCGTGGCATGCCACTAGCTAATTCAGCGGCAAAAATCATCAATCACATTGCGGCAGCAATGCCTTAGCTACGAATGCATCAGGCTGCGCACAAAAAAGTTTAATGGCTTCAAAAATCAACTTGGTCGTCGCTTGGCGCCATTTCACATTGCATTGTTTGTTGTAGCGATTGTTGTGAGTTGTTTGTTGTTTTAGCTTTGCTTGTTGGCTGTGCAAGAACGACAGCGTCTAGCTAAAATATGCGCACGCCGCAGGTAAATGTTGGTAATTTGTGACTTCCAATGGCTTTGCTCTTTCGTTTTTCTTTTTGCTTGACTGCAGAAAGTTAGCTTTATTTTTTAGCTTGATGTCGACCATTTAACGCTCGGCGACATTTCAGCTGCTCTGTAGCGGCAAATTTATGTTGAAATCGTGTGGCAATATGCAATTGCATGGCTAATGCCGCAAGCAGCTACACAATTTAGCACGGGAAAACTAAAATAGAGATAAGTTGTGCGGTGTGATTAAAAGTGGACATTTGTTAGTTGTGCAAAAGGGTTAGCAGTTGAAAATGGCTTGATTAGATTACTCTGTCTTTAGCTAATGCTAAGGCAACAGCGGAATAGGAATACATTTTTCGATTATTTACCCACTCGTACTCTTAAGAGATCAAACCTGTAGACTACAAGCTCTAGTTGCTTCTTGACTATGCTCCTACATGTAGTGAAATCTGGTATGTTGTTAAGCTATATATTTTCGGTAGTAATTTGTTTCGTTTCATTAATAAGTAATTAGTAATTGTTAAGTAATTGTTTCCTTCATAATAGCCAAATGGAGTATAATTATTTAAGCAACTTATTTAAAAGCAAACAGTTTATATAATAATAATGAAATTTGCTATTAATTGATGGATATACACTATGTATTATGGAGTACTTTCAGAGTTAGTTAAATTTAAGCTTTTGATTATTTATGTTTGTATCTTTAGATTTGTTGAAGATTTTTAACTTTGATTTGTATGTGCTGTACCCAGGCTAATGAGTGACTTATGTGGAATTTTTATACAATTAACATACTTATAACGTTATATACCTTTTCGTAAGCTAGTCAATTTACGATTATACTGTCTGAAACTTTAGTTGACTTGGGAGCATTTAAAGTCAACCAAAAAGTCTTGACATTATTTATATTTTTCGCAGCTCTTAAACTTGCGCACTTAAATCATATCTGCGCTTATTGTTTTACCTGCAATTGTTGTTGTTGTTGTTGCTGTTGTTTGTTTTGTTGTACGTTGCTTGGCTTGAAGCTGGCCAGCGCAGAGTTGCGCTCTTATTTACCCCTCTGGCGCTCGGCTTGGCTTATTCAAGTGTGGCTTTTTCATGTGCACACTGCGGAGTCACTTTGACCTGCATGTTATTCATGGCTAAACACACATATCCGCTCTCACACACAGACTCAGCAGCTAGCCCTGTCCTAGAATATAATACCAACAGCCGAGCCAACAATTCTGTATACTGCGCACATAGCAAAGAAAAGGCGTTGGCCCGGACGCGGTCATGGGCGTGGTCGTGGGCTTGGCCCTCCCACACGGGACTTTTGCGGTCTAAGCTGTGCTAAACATTCCCCAAATATATTTTGCAACAGCTCTACCTCCACTCCACACACGAGATAAGCGCTATACATGCCATGGCCTGGAGAACAAGGACACGCAGCAAAGCTAGGGAAGCTGCGCGCTGCAATGAAACTTTTTGCACCTGCATATTTTTTCAAAACTATTCACAGTTGATTTTTCACCTGATGCTTTTCATGGTGTAGCGCACTTTTGTGTATGTATGTGTGAAACCGTGTGCCTATGCCCGTGCGTGTGTGTTTATCTGTATGGGTAAGTGCTTAAAATATTTGTCTGCCTGGCTGTTTGTGAAGCTCTGGCATGCTCGGCATCCCGTCTAAATGTCTGGCTGCCCAACGAATGGCTCGCTTTATAGGACTCAAGTTAAATGCAGTGTCGCTGCCTCAACCGTGCCACGTGAATTGGTCCAGTGCCCCATTAGAAACAGCCCAGTGCATTGGGCGCCAATCCTTTAATGGCTTTCACGTCGTCCCTTTGCGTGTTTTTTGATAGACTGAAATTCACACGACTTCTAAAATCGTTTAGAAAGCTATTTGTGTTGATTTTGCATTCAATTGAAATATTTAACTGTAACTAAGGTTAAAGAACGAATACTTTATTAAACAAATATCGCAATGGGTTTAGAAACACAGATTTTGATTGAAATTATAATAAATTAATGCATAGTTCGAATCTGTGTTATTCTCCGCAAACAAAACTCTACTGCCAACAGCTTCATTATAAAAACTCACAAAAATTCGTATCTTATATGATCTATATATTACTACTAACCCTTTTGCTTTTGGGCCCAGTATTCAGGCTGGGCCGCTCCTGTCTGCCATCCACATGTGCACAAATACCAGTCTTATCTATATGCATTTTATTATATAAGCTTCAGTATTAAATTGCCCAACTCACACGCTTACCTTCCCTCTCTCTGCCTTTCTCTCTTGCAGCTATGGTCTCCTGGGCGCCTCTGGCTGTGGCAAGACGACTCTGCTCAGCTGCATTGTTGGACGACGGCGTCTCAATTCGGGCGAAATTTGGGTTCTGGGCGGACGGCCGGGCTCGCCTGGATCCGGTGTGCCCGGTCCGCGAATTGGCTACATGCCACAGGTGAGTCGAACTCCATGTGCTGCCTGAATATTTCATGCGCTTTTTATTGCCCTGCCGCAGTTGGCTTCGTGGCTCGTAACTAAATTAAATAAATGCAATAAAACGTTAAAAGCCAGAATACGAGAAAAATAAAAATAAAAATAAAACAAAAGCTCGAAATAAAAAAAAATAAAACTTTTAAATGCTGCAAAGCACAGAAGTTTTAATTTCGACAAAGCGCAGTAATATTTTGAGTCCCCGAGGCTCATAAAGCTGCAACGCCGAGCAGTAGGCAATGGTATTTGCATTTGTTAGCGTTCGCTCTATAATTCGCTCTTAATTCCCATTTCGCAGGAGATAGCTCTTTATGGAGAGTTCACAATGCGCGAGACTTTAATCTACTTTGGACTTATTGCGGCCATGCCCCGCAGCGACATCGAGGATCGCACCGAATTTTTGCTCAAATTGCTCAATTTGCCAAATGGCTCGAAATTTGTCAAGAATTTGAGTGGTGGACAGCAGCGTCGTGTGAGTCTGGCTGTCGCTCTGCTCCATGAACCGGAGCTGCTCATATTGGATGAGCCAACAGTGGGCGTGGATCCGGTGCTGCGACAGAGGTGCGTATAAATAATCATTGGAGAGAGGCTGACTGAAAGCGCTTCGGAAGTCGGCATGGTTAAATTCTTTAAAACAACACTTAAAAGTTTTGTAGGCAGATCAACACATTTTCGCTGTGAAATTAATTTGTTTATTCAAAGCCAAAAAAATACAAATTTCATTGAATTATATAAAAACATATTTCCTGAGTTATTGTTACGTGGCTGAGGCTCGTTACCGCATAAATGGGAAAACCGATATATTTTCAGGTTTTTCGTGAAATAACATTTTCCTTTGCGTCCGAAAATTGGGAAGAGGGAAAATGTAAATTGGAAAACAGATAACTCAGAGCTCAACCAATCAGAAAGTTACGCTTCATATAATTATTTTCTTTCCTCACATGCACAAAATAAATGCGAGGAAATTTTTCTGAAATGGAATATAGAATTTCACGGCGTATATTGTGCAATCATACGGAAAATTTAGTGGAAGCAAAAGCTTTAACTTTCTTTATTATGATAAAAAAAATCAATTAAGACTAATTGAGTGATAATAAAAATTGAATTCTTTAGTGTATGCGTAGTGTAAGTTCAAACCATGATGGGCCTTGAAGTAACTCCTTTTTGGCAACTCCCTTTTTTATTATTATTTTATTATTAACTTTAGTCTTGCTGTTTTTCGTTGACCACGCTAGAGTATTAGAGGGCTAAATAAATAAAAGAAAATATTACCAAATGTGAATTTTTAATTCAACAAAAATATAATAATAATAATGTGGTGTCTATCTATCTAATGCCAGAAGATTATAGGATTATCAACTTAATTTTTATTTTGATTTAAATTGTATATTGTAGCTTGACATAGCTGAAATGAGAACATGGCTTACAAATTGAATTGACATTCAAATTAAATAGTTTCCATTAGAAATTAATTCCTACTTTTGTCTATCATGACATGTATAGTCAACATTTAATTGGCATAGATATTCGAGGTGTTGAACAGCTGAGATGGTGTGTAACATGTCAAATCAATGATTTCTGATAAACTCTTTTCACGTTTGCAGCATTTGGGATCATTTGGTGGAAATCACGAAAAATGGCCACACGACTGTGATAATCACCACGCATTACATCGACGAGTGTGCCCAAGCTCACGTGGTAAGTTCACATGCGATATAGGCTTGAAGTTGAACAGGAAAGGGTATGACGGGGAGGAAAGTGTCAATGGCTTTTTGGCGCCCACGCATTGTTTGCTCGCTTGATTTATAGTCGGTGCTTGCACGTCTATTTGTAATATGCGGCGTATGAGCAACATTATGCGCTTCAGTTGGCATCGGGCTGGCAAAGGTGAAAGCTCAGCTGTCGAGGGAGTTAGCTATAAGTCTCTGCGCAGCGGCTACGCTTATCAGCTCAAGCTCAAGTGTGCGCTGTCAACACGCGGCGCTAAGTGCTTCCTTCTGTTGAACCATGAATGTGGCGGCAGGGCTTACCCTAGCATGTGGGACTTGGTCACTTGGCAAATTTGTATCCTGCGCGAACTGCAACAAATCTGTGTCCTCTCGTTCGAGAAAAAGCACAATATTACTGGCCGTGCCGTCGTTGACCCATGGTCATGGCACGATTTACGAGGTATTTCCGAGCGAGACACATTGCAAAATTTACTTCAGATTTATTGATGTTGCCAATGCGACGCTCCATAATCAGCGAAAGACCTAGAGACTGGGAAAGCTAAATAGTGTGAATCCAACTTTGTATGTATGCTCATTGCTAATGCGTGTGGCAGACAATGAACTGTGCGAGCATCTGACAGCCCCAGCAAAAATATGAAAAACAAAAAAAAAAAAAAGGAGAAAGGAAGATGAAATGCTTGGAAAATACTGAAATAAAGCGTGACAAAGCGCACAAAGCAAACGCCCGTCACAATGGACACTTAGATAGACAGATATATAGATAGACCAACAGATACCCAAGCGACACGCACAGGATATGAACACACTCACACCCACACCCACACCCCACCCACAGACACTGACATCACACGCTCGCAGATATAAAACAAACAAATCCTCACATATAGACACGCACTTATGCTGGTCAGGTCCGTGCGGAAGCTGAGCTAAAGCCGAGTCTGTAGCATATATATCAATGGCATACCCAAAGATTGATGCAAAAGAAACGACCTTAAAGAGTTGCACGGAGCTGCGGTGGAGCAAAGAGACAAACACTACGACACGTGTATACACTATGCCAGGCATATGAAATCAAATGATTGATAGCCAAGCGATTTATAATATTGCAAAACACTGATTTATTTGGGTCCTTATCAACACTTAAATGCCACCAACAGCCAACAGCAGCCAGCGGCTTTGATTTGATTTCTGTTTACATTTCATAGGGTGTGGATGGCTTTTCGATTACATAGTTTTGAAGTGGTTGTATATAGAATGAAGAGAGGCTGACAATAAAAGTAATTATTATCCTTTTAAATATTAATAACAAAAAAAAAAATTGAACTGAGTGAAATGAAGTAAAGTCCTAAAGTCTCCGTTAATCCCTAGTGTCTTTGAAACATTTACTAAATGGCTTAAAAACCCTTGTTATTATCGAATTTTTTTTGTCTCGAAAAAAAATTGAATTATATAAGATATATATATATATATATGAGGAACGTGAATTTAAATCCATTCGCAATAAAATCATATTACATTATGTAAAGCCGCTTATAAATCTGAGTATTTGGTTCAAAGTGTGCCGTTCAGCTCGTTAGCCAATGGCTTCACTGTACCTGCCAAGCACGCGACAATTGAGCCCTCGGTGCCTGCTGCTTGCCTGTTGGCAACAGCTGTTTGATGGTTGTCGGAACAAGAAGAGGACGACACCCTCACACGCTCTGTGTCATGGTGCTAAAGAGTTATGGGCAATAAACGAAATCATTGTGCGATTTTGTTTGCCACAGAACGTGCCGGCAACCTGAAGGCTAGTCCATAAAACAAGGCCTCGGGCTTCGGGCTTAGTTAATCTAACCGCAATGCGTAACCCATTGAAATGTATCTTTAATGGCAATTGTTGTACAGTATTTTGGTTTCTTAAAAAGTGAAACAGCAAAAGAAACACAAACTGCCTATGTGGGCAGCAAAGTTTCGCCCGACTTATGTCTGGGCTGGCTGGCAATTTTGGTGACAGTGTTTAATTGCTCATATTGAACACGTGTTGTCTCCTGTTCTGACGCCAAAAACAAAAACAACAGCAACGGGTACAAGAACAAGGATTGTAGAAGAAACAACAAGAATAACACGAAGTCCGCTTAGATTGCGCACGCTTGAGTCGACTACTCGTATTATTGCCGGCAGCAAATTGCTTTTTCAGCTTTGTCACTTTTTCGTGCCACGTCTTTGCTTTGCCGCAGGTTGCGCAATGTTCAACGCAGGGAATCCAACTCGAAGGAGCCGTCCTGCAGTAGCACATATTTTTCGCCAATTCTGCACGTCACTTGGACTTCAGTTGTCGTGCGACTAACTTGTCTAACTGCCCGGTGGAACTCCGTCAGTTTTTTTTTCTTATTGTTTTTATTTCGGGCTTGTTCTCTGTCTGTTTTTTTTTTGTGTCCTTTTATTGTTGACTCAACAGAATTGCGTGCTGGCATCAGAAGAGCGTATGCATGCACACAAAAACACTTCCTATAATATGTGAACAACTTACACACACATATATTTATACAGATATATACATATATTTACATCTACTCTGAGTTTCCGTTCGTGTTGATTGAGTGAGACATATTCATTGACACTTACCTAGGCAGCCGCTGGTGGCAGGCGACAACCCCTGCTTTTGGCCATTTCATTTGAGCTGCAGTCGCCCTGATGGCGCTTAAAATTTATTATTATTGCATGTCATGCAATTTATTAGCTGTAAATGCATTGCCTTGGCAAATATATGGCAACTGCCGCTCACTAAATATATGAAAAGTTATTTGAACTTCGATTTGCTGTTAAGCATTAAGCACACTCATAAACTTGATTGTTGTATTAAACTTAAAGTGTTGCTATTAAAATTCGATATTATTTATGGATTATAAAAGCGCTTTTGCAAAATATTTATGACACTTGCGTAACGATTGACAAATAGATTTTATATGAGTTGCTTGCTGACTTAAAAAGAGAAATGGGAAATCAGATCAAGCAGAGACATATTGAGAACAAAAGTTCTTTTTTATTTAAAAAAGAAAGAGTTTGAAAAACATAACTTATGGCAGTGGCTAAACCTTTTAGTGGCACAGACTTGACATTATTCTTATTTATGATATGATGAATTTATGAATGTGACCCAAATGATCTTTATAGAGTTATTAATTTTGGAGTTTGTGACCTCAAATGTTTAATTTTTGCTTGCACCTTTATATTTACTCTTAAATATGAATGGCAAAGTCGTAATGGCAATATAGACAAAAAAAATAAAAATAAAAATAATGTGATTGGCTTACGCTGTGTACACGTGAATGTATTTTGATATCAATATTTCGTTTGGCAGCTTACTGAACTGTACTACGGTGACTGCAATGTCGCATTAAATTGTCAATCAATTTGACCGCAATACATTCCCGCATACACACATGCAAGCCAACCGCTTTCGAGGCCTCATTTTATTTGTTATTCCTCAACCTCAGCAATTATTCAACTGTCCATTTGCATTTTTGGTCATGGCATTAAAAACAATTCTCCTCCTTCTTCGCTCTTTTGTATTTATTCATTTTATGCTATTAAAAAGCAACATGCGGAAAATTACGCGACAAAAAGGAAATGCAACACACAGAAAAGACAGAATAAAGTATTAAAGGACACTAGATAAAAAAAAGTAAAAGAAAAAGCAAAAGATAACAAGCAAAAATCCAGAAACAGAAACAGCTCTGAGTGTCAGTTGGTGTCACTGCTGGAATCCTTTCCCTGTTGTGTGAGGGAGGGATCGTAAAGTAGTCGCAACAATATATCCATCAAATAACGTTACGCTCCCTGATTTCATTTATTAGAGCAGAAAGTGCCGCACATACTACTGGGTAATGCTAAAGGGCCACCAATGCCTCTGTCCGCCCATCAGCTGCGCGTTCTATTCGGCGTATACGCGATTTCATACGACTGCCGCTTTTTGTGTTGGCCAACAATTTCCCATGAGCCAAGCCAACGTTGACATTAAATTTGGAAGCAATGTCTGTCAAAAAAAAAAAAAAAAAAACAAACAAAGAGGAATACAGAAAACATAATGGAATGAGACAAACAAGGACAAAACGCCGCACTGTGACCGACAGTGTTGCAACATAGCTGAAACTCCTATTGCAGGCAACCTGAGCTGACTTCAGAGCTGTCCGATTGAGCCGGAATGTCTATCTAATAATGAAGCAAATTGCAGGCGTTGATGCTCTGTCACGATGTGGTGGCAGCCTTTGATGTGGGTCATTCCCCTTATCGACATTTGCGAATGTGTCCATGTCCGTACAAACTGGCGAGGGCATGAAATATGCGAAGTGAGGGAGAGTGTTTTTAAAGTGAAAGACTTTGATCAGGTCAATATAAATGCTGTAACAGCTTGACATAACTCACAGTTAGCAGCTGAAGTTGATGAAAAAGTTTAAATTCATCGAATTTAGAATTTCAAACGAGTATACACATCAACATATCTTAGACAAGAAATGGATAGTGTAAAAATAAAAAGAAGTGGCTAAATAAATGCAATTTAAATAGCAACCTCAAACAATTTTGCTTGACTTAACTGCTTAAGCTTCATTTTCTTTCCATGTGTATGCAAATAGATCCAACGCGTCCATGCATTATCTGCAAAATGCAAAAAATGCCTTGGGTAACGCCCAGGCGCCTCCTCGTATATCATTTTTCAATTTCCGCTTTCATACGAGTAAAAAAGTCAAGAAGAAACTGTTCTAAGCATTAGGCAGGATACTTAATACACTTTCGAGATTTTAAAATTGTCATGCTGGATATATAAAATCAAAGATAGACCTTAAGTCCACTATAAAAGGCAGATAGCCTTAGATATATGGATAATTATATTCAAATTACCGATTAGTAAAATTAATAGTATTGAAAGTTGCAAGATTTCCTATTTTCATCGATCTATCACATTAGCTAAGCTGATCTGACACATAAACTAGTCGAACTTATAAGCAATGTCCACATACACCGTGTGTATGTTATGCGCGAATAAAAAGTTGTCTATAAGTGTATAACAAATTTCGTGGCAGCATAAAATTACGCGCTGCATAAAATATGAACAGAATTATTTATGGCATGTGGAACTCAGACCTATATTAAATGCTGATCACATCGAGGGCCATAAAAGTGCAATTGCCGGGGCGGGCGGACGTCGAAGAGTAAGTGCTTTGGTTCTGCATCGGCATTCAATTAGGAAGTTAATTGGTCGCTCCATAGACGAATTACCAAATACAACAGCCAATGGGCAAGCCAGAGGAAACAACCGATTTCCGACAGACTGAAGACAGAATCAAATCAAGCAGCAAAACTTTTCTAACTAGCTACAGTTTGTTCGTGTGCTAAAGTGTGTGTGCGCGTGTGTGTATGCGTGTGTGAATTAGCCATTGTGTGTGTAGCATATTTCGTATGAAATTTCCATGTGCAGGAGCAGGAACTAGCGCTGTATCCACTCATGTGCATGTCTAATGAAGCCATCCAGAGCACAAGAATCGATGAGCCAGCAGTTGGCTATGAAGATGTTGGCCAAGTTTTATAAAGGCCGCAAAGTTTGACTGCCCAAGTGAGGGCGTTCAGTCAGTCTATTGCGTTAGAATTGCTTGGTGCTGTGGCAGGAAGAACATCCTGAGCTGGCCTAATATGTTGCTCTGTATGCCTGGTCATGTACGGCACAGAAATCAATTAACTTAATTTCCGCACGTTGTGACAAAGTGGCGGGGAGATTAGCTGCCCGTAGCAAAAGAGGGGCGTTACCGAAGGACAGTCAATAAAAGTTTTCAACGACAACAACAGGATGTGCATAATTCTGTCATTGTGCGCACACAAAAAACTTTTGCCCAAACAAGCTAGGAATTGACAATGCGCAACTCAACCTGAATCAGTCCAAGACATGCCCAGGGCTCGGAAGGTGGTAGGATCCACGATTTACACGAACGATTCGCTGTCAAAGTCAAAAGTTGAATTTACTTGGCGACACTTTTCCCTCAAATTTGAATCAATTTTCCTGACGAATTGTTGTCGTTACAGATTGGTTTGCTGCGTGGCGGCAAAATGCTGGCCGAGGAGTCACCCGACTATCTGCGTCAACAATACAACGCCGACTCGCTGGAGGATGTGTTTCTCAAGCTATCCGTCATGCAGAACATGGGCAAGCGTCGGCGCTCATCCATTGCCCAGGAAATTGTGGAGCAGGTGACGGTGCCGGCCATATCGAATCCAGCGCTGGACATGTCTGATGAGCAGCATGCCGCTGAGATCTCAGGAGAGTTCGGTGATAATATATCTATGACATCGGCGGCAAGAGATCCCATCAGTAGCACAGCTCCCGCAGCACCACCGTTACCTCCGGTGCAGGAGATGCCGACGTCCTTCTGGTACAATTTGCATGTGATGCAGTCGCATCATCTGCACGCGCTCATCTGGAAAAACTTTTTGTGGATGATGCGCAACGTAGGGTAAGTAATTGGCCAGCAAATTAACTTGGCCATGTGACTAACTAACTGTTTTGCATCTAGAATAATGCTGTTCATAGTGGGTCTGCCGGTGGTGCAGATATTGCTATTCTGCTATGCGATTGGCCATGATCCCACTGGCCTCAAATTGGCCGTGGCGAATCACGAGATGTCCGAGGAAATGATTATGCAACAGTTCTGTCCAGTGCACACCGGATGCAATCAGACCATGCTCAGCTGCCGTTATCTCGATATGCTGGTTAAGAACAAGAGCATGGTTGTGGTGAGTACATGCCATGCAAATTACCTTGGGGCCCAAGCAGAGGGGGAGAGCAGATACTGTCGTTGGCCTCTGCTTAAATTGTGCAATACGAGCCGGGTTACAAGTACAATAACCAATCATGTTACAATTTTCTTGTTGCTGTTGCTGTTGCTATTGCTTATTGAAGAACGTCGAGACGATGGTTCGACCCTGCCGGCCATTCGTGTAATTTATTTCAATTTGTGTGGACAGCAAAGCTGGTCAGCCACCGTATGCATGCTCTTCAATCTACTGCACACAGCGTCTGGCTGCCCCTGGCTCATGTTGCCGGACTCCTAAATCAAGTGCCTGACTCCCAGAGCAGGAGCCAGAGCCAGAGCCAAAGCCCCACTTTGGAGTTGGCACCGTCTTGGCTGCTGTTGCTGTTGCTGTTGCTGTTGCCTTTGGTGTTGGCTCACACAAATTACAGCTGCTTATCTTTGGCAACAGCAACAACAGTGTGGCAGTAGGGCAGTTATGCACTGGGGCAGTTGGGCAGATGGGCAGTTGCTGGCTGGTCGAGATCATCAATAAATTTACTGGCTATAGGGCAAAAATAGTGGTTGAAAGCCAGCCCCAGTGCAGAAGACCTGCCCCTCATCGCAATTTATTGCAAATTACGTTTCAAAAACAATGCCTTCTTGGCTAATTTGGCACTAGAATAGACATCGAAGCTCCACAAAATACTGAATTGAACTAAGCATATTATTGACCAATATGGAAAAATATGAAAAGCGCTTATAATGCTTGATCTGTTTTCAACATTCACTATTTTTAAATTTCATTTTTCATAAATCTAAATACACCTGCGTCTCTTAATAGAAGCAGTTGTACCCCTCACAATAATTCCTAATTAATAGATAAATACTTGGCAGTTGAGATAATCAATAAAGATTAACGAAAATGCTTTGCTGCAACATCAAAAGTAAAGTTTGACCGCAAAAAAAAAAAAAGAAAAAAAACCCGAAGACCACTCGGGGCATGACCTGTTTCCACAGTTGTTTTTGTCTTTCTTAAAAAAAATTTATAATAATAACAATAAAAGTAAAGCTACCGAGGTGCAACAACAACAAACCACACGCTTCAACTGCCAATTTGCGAAGTCAGGCTCGGGGCGAAAACTTTTATTTAGGCTGGAATATTGAAAAGCTTGGTCAGCCGCCAACGTCCCCTTATCACTCTTAATTTGTTCAAATTTCAGCTAAGATAAAAATAAAATAAAAGAAAATAAAAACACACAGCTCGCGTATCTCTATGGCGCATCTGCTGTTGGTCCTAAAAATTGGCTGTGCCTTTTAATTTTTTTTTTTTATTTTTTTGTCTGGAATCCTCATTGTGTCTCCCGCACCTTGTTGGAGAACCCAAAAGTTAATTTTGCTCAATGAACAGCATATCAAGCAGCCATCAGCACGTGGCCAGCAGCAACCACAACAACAGCATGCAGCCGAACAATACCCACGCAATGTTGTTCTCAGCGCCCCAGCCCTGCAGCTGACTTTGGCATTTGAATGTTTTGAATGCCTTGCTGCTTCGACCGTTGCCCGCGTATCGACAGCATTTCAATAGTTGGCTCCGTTCTTTATTTTTTTTTTTCGAGCTGTCTCAAAGCAACTACAATAAATAGCTGCAGCTTCTATGTGCTCCTCCTATTAAAAAAGAAAAAAATAATATTAATATATTTCTCTTAAATTTTTTTTGTAAGTCTCCGTTTGCTTTGTGGTTTGTCTAGATCAAAGGCATTGCCCCGTCTCCACCTTATCTAGGAGGTGACCCTTTTAGCCGCAGCCAGGGGCGCCGGGCCGGAGTCAAAGGCAATCCCTTTGCAGCCCCGTTGGCACTTTTGGCTTTTAATTTATGTCGAAAATTGCACAACGTATTGTGGGCGGGGTCCCAATTGTTGTTGTCGCTGTGGCTTTTAATTAAAAGTTCATTAGGCGTGACAACGCTGCTCATTAGACGGCTTTTGCTGCCAACCTTAGCTGTGGGTCTGGAGCTGGAGCTGGGGCTAAGTGCAGTGAGTTTATTGTGTGCACTTGATTAGCGACAAGCTTTAACTTAAAGTGAAGCACCTTTTTATGTGGTTTTATTTTATGGACCAAAACCAAACAAAAAAGAAGCGTAAGCTTAAATTCCATAGCTATGCTACAAAGTTTTTACCTGTTTCTGTCTACAGCTCATTTGCGTAGGGCTGCAACTTGGTCTAGTCTATAAGCAGTAGCTGGAAGCTTTCTTTGCCTTCCTTCCATCTTATTTGCCGTCCAAGTTGAGTTCATTTGCGCATAGTTTGTGGCTCAAGTTTGTCATAAACAATGTTGATCTTAGGGTTCAGCCCTAGCATAAAAGTTGTCAAGTCTGCTAAATTGATTGCCTCTTGTTGCGACAACTCTCAGCTCTCTGATTGAGTTTGTTGTGCATAAATTAAATGACATTCCATGTCTTTAGTTTGATTTCTATATGCCTTTTTCGGTTAGCTTTTGAAGTATGTTGATAACCACTAGGCATTAGCTTATAACTATTAATAGCTATCGACAAAATAACTGCGTTTACTATTGACAATATCCCGAGCTAATCTATTTCTATTTAACTGTAAGTTCTTCTTTACTGCTACACATGCTTTAATACATTGACGCTTCAATATAATTATCGAAATGCGCAGCTATTGGGTATCGAAACTATATAACATTATACAAAGATTCAATTGCCATATTCATTCAACCTGGAAGCAAATTCTACAAATCTACCAAATTTGTGTAGGCCAAGTTTTAAGCAAGTAACTTCGATTAACCATTAAATTTAATGGAGCTTATAGACGTGTTCTGCCGTATAACCACACACAAACCCTCACCATGTGCCCATAACTAAATATACGTGTGTATTCGTGTGAATGACTTCATTTGTCCAAACATTAGTGTGGTAATTCCGTAAATTTCACGTCTATTGTTCTAGTTTCCCTTTCGGTTTAAATCGAAGCCACAAGATTGCTAAAGCTTAGCCCAAATACAAATGCCAATACATGTGCCAGCAATTATGGGTGTTGTTGTTGTTGTTGATGTTGTTGTTGATGGTGCTGTCTGTGGGTTATTGTATGTACATAAGTGGCTGCCAAAACTTTAGGCAAAGTTGTGGCCCCGAAACTTGCTTGAACCAACTTAATCAATGTATGAGCGCTTACAAGCACTGGCTTAGGCCCAAGTATATGCGGGGCGTAAATTTCTGAAACAGCTTTACTCTCTGCATACACTTCATTATTTATTTTTTTGCATGGCACAGAAGCTGAACACAAAAAAAAAGTCAACGGAATGAAATTGTAAAAGATAACATAAACATATTGTTGACAACGGCAACAATAACGTTGGCGGGCAAAAAGCAAAAGGCGCAACGCATAAAAGTACGCAACGCATTTTGTGTTGCGGCGCTGCCTTAAGGATCTTCCCTTCTTTGTTGCTGCTGTTTACAGAATTTATCGCTTGACGCAAAGCACGCACATTAATTACGCGGAGTTACTTTTATTGTGCTCGCAACAACATGCAACAAACAATGCGACAGGAAATGAAGCGAGATACTGTTACACTCGCCCAGCTACAGTTACAGTTACTAACAGTTCTAGACTATCTGCCATAACAAAGGGAGAGCCGCTAAGCATTACACTAAGGAAGTGCCCATAGTTATATAAGCGAACCTAACATGCGTTGCTCAATAACTCAGCAACACGAGCTTTTAATTGCATTACAACAACAACAGCAACACAAAATATTGAATAACCCGTCATGTTGTTACTTTACACTCACGCTCAATGAACTTTTTAGGCTAATTGAATGAACAGTTGTTGACTGACTCTTTGCCTGCGAATGGATTTTTTTTTCAAATTTTTGATATTTGACAGAAATATGTGAGCGATGATGAAGCGGCGTATGACGAAGTGCGTCGCGGCTATGCCTGGGCCGCCCTTGTCATACAGCCCAACTATACGGATGCCCTGGTCGAACGAGTCGAAGATGGACGTTATGCCGAGGATGCCACGGTGGAGGCCTCCGATTTAGGTGTGCGCATGGATTGGTCCAGTAAGTAAATTAATTTGAAAACATTTCTTTGGAAGTATTTAAAATCATTTGAAACTCTTGCAAAATCTATAAAAATAAATTAAAATTAAATAAAAGTAAAATTAAAATTAACTTAAATTGAGTTTCCCTTTTGCATTTGCAGATCAACAAATATCAACACTACTCTATCGCGACCTGCAGTACACATTTTTCAGCTTTGTGGAGAACATATTGAGTGATTGCAATGCGAATCCGAAGCTGGGACGCGTGCCTGTATATTGGGAGCAGCCCATCTATGGCTATCGGAATCCGAATTTCACTGACTTTGCGGCACCGGGCGTTATTCTGACCATCATATTCTTTCTGTCGGTGGCCATCACTTCGGGTGCGATGCTAATTGAACGCAATGAGGGCATGCTGGAGCGCTGCCTGGTGGCTGGCATTACGGGACCAGAGATTTTGCTGTCGCAGGTTGTCACCCAGTTCACGGTGATGCTCAGTCAGACTGTGTTTGTGCTCATTGTCAGCTTCTACTTCTTTGAGCTGACGCTGGTGGGTGATATCTGGCTGGTGGTGGCACTGTGCATACTCAACGGACTCTGCGGCATGACCTTTGGCTTTGTCATCTCTTGTGCTGTGGATACTGAGCGTACGGCCACATATGTGGCGATGGGTTCGTTTCTGCCCATTGTGATGCTGTGCGGTATTATTTGGCCCATTGAGGGCATGTATCCGCTGCTTCAGTTTGTCACCGCCTTCCTGCCGCTGACAAAACCCACAGAATCGATGCGCTCCATACTGCAACGCGGCTGGGGCATGGACAATCCAACTGTCTACAATGGATTCATTTCCATATCGTCGTGGGTGCTCGTCTTCCTGGTGCTCACCATATTGCTGCTCAAGTTCAAGAAGGGCTAGTGTTGGCAGCGCCACGTGTTATTGCCCATGATTTTACTAGGTCGTAAGGGTAGTTCTTAGTCATCAATAAGTCTAGCGAGTGTATGTCTCTTGTACAATGTGTTAGTCACACCACTTATTTGATATAAATGTATACTTAAGGTTCCGGATGTCACAAGTTCATGGAAATGTAGTGCCTTTTACTCTTAGGTTCCATATCAGCTTCACTTATCCCCTTACACCTATCTTACCCCTTACACTTATCAGTTGCGTATGTTCATGCTCATATATGTTACACACTGGTCTATATAATTATACGTACTTGTATTGTGATTGTAAAAATCAAAATTAATTTTACTTACTTAGTGCGTTAAGCATTTGACTATTGTTTAAAATTTGAAAAATATATGAAATAAATGTAAGCCTAATATTTTGCAGCTCTATAAATAAAATGTAGTTTGTTTCATAAACGTATTTTGCATATTTCCCATATTAAACATTGTAACATAATAATGTAATATTAAATAAATTTTGAGAGAAAAACATAAGCTCTTATAAAAAATCCAAACGAAATTGAATTGACTCTCCGCATTACCTACGGAGAAAACTAAAAAGTAAAGCTTCATTGAAAGAATTCCAATCCCTTAAGGTTAATTGGCCCTTTTGCTTTTCGAAAATTTTCTGTGGAAATTGCGAAATTGCATCATTTGCAATCCCTGAACGTTGGTGGCCAATGACATTCATTATAAGCCAAGTTGAGGCACTTTCTGACCCTTTCAATCAGTCTTTGATTTTGCCAATATTTATTTACCGAGAGCAGCTCCAATCAAAGGTTGCTCCAAACAGCAATCTGTCAGTTCGGGCGTTGGTCAAATTTTCTAACTCTTTGCTCCAGCTGCTTCTTAAACATGCGCATTATTTGTAAGTGCAACACCCCCTGGATGGGGGGGTGGGACAGCTGAGCTTGTCAGGCAGCTCGTTTTCGACACATTTCACATTTTGCGGCAAAATCAATTAAACCGGAAATGCTTGTAGCAAGTGCTGGGTGTGAGCAACGTGGCCCGTGCCACACGTGCAGCATCCGTCTGGCACAAAAATCAACTTAACAAGCGGACAAAGTTCCACAGGAGCAAAAGGATGGGACTTCAGCTTTTGTTTCTGCTCCTATGGTGATCGAGTGCAGGGGACATGAATTAGAAAAACCAACGAACACACAAACTGGGAGATATACTCAGTGGGGTGTTTTATATGCATATGTAGGTCAGTCCATAGGAGAGCTTGTGACTGTGGACTTGGCAGACCATAGCAGGAACTTGTAACGTGCTCCACATGTCGTCCGTTTCCGTGACTAGGACGAGAACTTATATTACGACTAGAACTTGAACTGAATTTACCAGTGCGATTGCACCCATGTCCGCTATCCATCTCCATTTTCCCGTTTAAGCCACCTATAGAAACCATCTTCCATCAACTTAATGAGTTGCCGCTGCAAATGATTCAATCAGGCTATGCGCAGACGACGCCTTGACTTGTCTGACTAATTCGTGTGTATTTCAAATTAGATATCAGTCAGCAATCGATAACATTGAGCTGTAGCATTTGCTATTAGTTTTCACATTTGTTATGAAATGATTTCGTTGATGTTGATGTTTTTGTTGTGTTAATTGTTGTTTGACTGCCATCACTGATAACTCGAGTGTAGCGAACGGGTGCAGTCGAGCACATCAATTGGAAAGTTCAGCGCTGCTGGAAAAACTCATTTTCATTTTTATTCTCATTGTGAGATGCTCATGTTGCCAGCGCTGCTTTCCACATAATTGAAAGTTCAAACTTTTCGACTTGCCGCTGAATTAATTTCTCAACTTCATAATTTCACGTGCTCCGTGAAGCCGTCATAACAACCATACAGACATACGGACACACAGACAGGGAAGGCCAACACTTATTCAGTCAGTCAGTCAGTCAGCCAGCCAGCCAGCCAGCCAGCCAGATGTCTACAATGGCTCTTTGTTTGTGGCTGCTCCTTTTGCTGCACTCGCAAACGCGCTGGGCTGCTCCTTCAGATACTTTTGCTTGTCTGCGTCGTGAAGTGTTGCTGCTCCGCCAACTCGATGGCGTCTTAATTAATTGCTCAATTAATTTAATGCTCAGCCACCATCTGCCACCCACGCTCCCAATCTCCATTCGTCCACCCACCCAGCTCCCCAGGCACTTGTTCAGCGTGCCAGCCATTTGCTTCGGTGCTCAAAATGTCAATTGTCTGTTCATTTCAATGGGCTTCACTTTTGCAAATGTCAACGCGCAAATGTTTTGTGCTACTTGGCATAAATTCGTCTGTACATTCTCCCCTACCCGCCAATCCCTCCAGTATATCCTTTTCAAGGAATGGGCTTGGGTCAAAGCGAAAGCCTTTAAATAAATAGCTCACCATTTGCCATATTTGCGGTGGCATTCTGATAAAATGTAATCTGTTCAGGAATTTCACTTTAAGTGTCCTTTTGGCAGCTTGCAAAGTTTCAGGTGCTTGTTAAGGGCTTCTGTTATACGAAACTTTTCTTGAATTTACTAAGGTTGCCAAAGCTGAACAGTGGTGGGCTTTCAGCCGCTTACCGCCAAGAGAGAACTTGTACCCATATTGAAAATATACAATAATTAAAAATCGATAGTTAAAACAAACTTCTATTAAATAACTTAGAAAGACGCTACAAAGTGTGTATAGGTATACAAAATAATATAACAAACTTTTTGAAATGCATTGAATATATATAATTTATTCAAAGGAAAACTCCCTAAAAAAATGATGAAACTTACTCATTTAACAAAATAGAAAAAATAAATTAAATTTGTACAGAGCTTAAAATTTTGAGAAAATAATCTGTTCAAAAGAATTTTGTAAAGGATTCAGCGAGTTTTGAAGACTTAAAGCTTAATGTGAATTTACTTGTAAATAGATATATGCCTATTCATCTTATTATACTTTATTAGCTTAATTTGCAAGAAGAATTGTAATTTAAAGCCAATTTCTTTTTCAGCTTAAAGTATAATCTCGTCGCCTTTGCAGCATACTAATTAGTTCACTGTAGCTGATGTCAATCAATGTTGAGTGCACGCTGCGCGCTGCCCTAGTCGTATCATACCTTCAGAAAATTGTTGTATATATTGCCTTACTTAATTTCTTGTCATTGTCTTTGAACATTAATTGTTTTCGCTTGACCAGATTGCGAGTGTCAGCTGCGAACGCCTCGCAGCAGGCTGTTGACTGAGCAATCAATTTGCGATTGTCTCGCTGGTAGTTGCATTGGGCCTGTTTTTGCATTATTTATGTGCATTAATTGCCACTTAATCAGCAGAGTTGTTTGTGGAGCTGTTTACTTTTTAATATTTTTTTTTTTTCAATTTATATCCTGATTTTTCCGTTTATTTGCCATCATCAATTAGCCTGTTTACTACTGACAACTGCCAAATTCGGAGAAGGCTTTAATTATTTAAGCAATTACCAGAAATTGCGAGAGGCGGCGACAACAGCCTGCCTCACATATGAAGGCACTTTATTATTTTAATGAGTGACATTAATTATTTGCGGTACATTATGAGCAATTTGTATAATTTACCAACAACACTAACAACAACAACAACAACAACAACAACAACTAAAGCAGAAACAGTAACAGCAACAACAGCAATCAGTTCAGCATTTGCTGTTTCCTGTCTGCTGGTTGCTTGTGTTTTGCTTTTGCCTTTCGCCTGGCAAATTGTATAATGAAAATGTCAATCAATTTTCCCACGATTTGCCACCAAAGTATATGCTGTGCTGAAGTCCTGCTGCCCCGGAGCCACACACACACACACACACACACACAGATACACACACACACATACACACATACAGCTGCCTGTCACACTCAATGCCAATTGCAAATTGAGTTCATCTGCTGGCGGCAAATATTGACATGACAGACACATTTTTATTTTATTTTATTTGCATTTTTATTTCACTCTTTGCTTATGCTATGTACTCTCACCATCTCTTCTGTATATCTTCCCTTCTATTTTTTTTTTTTTTTTTTTTTTTTTTTGCAATTTTTATTTTGCTTCATCTTTGCTTTGGCTTAGAGCAGCAACCTAGCCCCTAAGCGTGATGATGTTTTTATTATATCCTCATCTGCTTGTTTTTTTTTTTTTTTTTGCCTGTTCCTGACGTGTCTTTCGTTTACTCTACTCCTGCTTGCATCGTGCCGGTGGCTGGCTGTGTGGCTCAAATGACATATTAATTTCCAATGGGGAAATCAAATAATATACTTATAAATGAAGTCGTCGCCCAAGGCTGGAGCTGGTTGCCGGCAAACCACTTAGACACACAATCGCATGCAAATAGCTGACGAAATCGAAATAAATATGATCAGGCAAATCAACGCCTTCATATATTGGCTAGGGGCGTGGCCGCCTAGTGGGGGCGCACCCATGTCATTACTCATACGCCGCGTACGGCAGCTGTTTATGCAGCTTTGAAATTTGTTTGGCCCACAAATTAATAGACCCACATACACATACCCAAATATGTTAAGGAAATTCCGCGTATTTGATGAAGTTGTTACCAAGCGGAGATCTTAGCAAAAGATAACGCTGTCAGCACACCCACAGAGAGGACAGGTCCCAAACGCCTTCATCAATCATTCTTTGACACGCTTTGCGCGCCTCCACGCGATGCCGCCAAGAAGCCAAGAGGCTGCTGATGGACGGACGCAGGGGATGCCAAATGGCTTTGGCGGAATGGCCCTTAGTCAGCGGTATCTACGCGCTGTCCGGACCTCAATTGAAAAGCATTTTCAAAAGCATAATAACGATAAATATTTTATTGTAATGTGTTTTGCAATGTTTACATGCCGGCTGCGTCTACGGCACATGCGAGGTCGGCTTGGTAAATTTTGATAGATTTTTAAAGTATTTGGTTAATAAGACTTATCATTCACTTTATTTATTTTATCTTATTTTATCTACGAGCTTGTAAGCAAATGTAAAAACATTTCATTTTAAAGTGAAATAAGTTTTGTGCAATGTCCGTCTGACAATATGAACGCAAACCATTTCGCGGATATTAAAGCTGGAGACCTAAAATTTGAATTGTATACTAGTATATACCCTCGCATTGTAGAATCCAGTATCTCAGAAACCATATTACTTGAAGTGCTAGAGAGTTTACATTTGGAATGTATACTTGCATTGGCAATCCAAGATATATCTACGCCTATCGTGTAAAACTATATCTTCTATAATTTTAAAGTTAATTTGCCCTTAAATTTATATATGTAACAATTGGAGGCGTGGCAAATCGGTAAAACTATATCTTGCAATGTTTTGTAGCTGGCAGCGTTTGCAGCGTGTATGAGTATTCTGCAGCCTTTGTGTTCATTTTTGATTCGGTGTTCTATGAATTCTCAAGTGGACCTCGTTGCTCCCGTAAACACTTGAACAGCATGTATTGCCATTATTTTCCAAGGCACTGGCGGATGCTGTTGCTGCTGCTGCTGCTTCCATTGCTGCGGCTTCTGGCTTTCAATGCAGAGCGCTCAATTTGCAGCCAGTGCCAGCTGCGACGCCGACAGCGGCAGTGGCAGCGGCAGCGGCAGCGGCAAGAGCGTCGCTTTCACGCTGTTGCGCCCGCTTACGGGTAACACTTAATCGGCTTCCGGGGATATTTGGGATTTGGGGCGGAAACCCATTTTGTGTCAAGTCGCAGCTAGCTCTGCTACTTTCCCTTCGTTTGCCTCTGCCGCATTTTTGTTGGCCGCTTTTCATTTTGGGCATTTTCCTTGTTCTTTGTTTTGCGACAATTTGCAGCTTGCTTTTTTCTTATCCATACTTAAAATTTACAACAAAAGCAGGCATCTCAAAATGAACTACTTAGTTTTACTTGTTGTTTTTCGTATTCAGCTACAATTTTTTCTTCTCTTTGCTGGCTGCAGCTGCTTGAGGCAAACATTACAACAATGAAGCCAATTCGTAGAGCCCACTGGCTGGCGGCCAGGGCAGGCCAGGCGCACACATAAATATGTATATATTTTCCTTTCATTCCTTTGGCTGGCAGGAAGTACGTGCTAATGGCTCAAAAGCAAATGACACAAAACACGAGCATGAAATACGCCAAAAGTCAGCCAAAAGAGAACTCGCTAGCATTCTCATAAATACATATAAGTATATGTGTGGGTGTGTTTGTGTTTGTGTGTGAGTTTGTTAGTGCCACGCCCCATACTAATAAACGCCGCAGGCTGTTGCTTACACACACAAACACACAGACACATGTGTGTGTGTGTGTGTGTGTAGCCCATTGAAAAATGTCGAGTATCTGGCACAGTTCACAAAAGGAGCAGCAGGCTCCATACTTGCGCCCCTTTATCTGGTAATTCGCTGCTAATGGCTCTTTTGTGTGCACTCCCACAATTGCCGTTAGCTTAGTAAAAATACCAACAACAGTCGACCAGACCCCAGGCCCCAGGCCCCACGGCCATTTTCTCATTTGCCGTAATTTTTTCCTAATATTTATGATTTTTGAAATGCCAAAGCGCACTTGGCACTCGACATATTTATTACCCTCAATAAGTATTTGGATACTCTGGAAATATTGACAAAGTTGGCAACATCTTGAAAGTATTGCAATCCTCTCCCCTACAACGCTCTCTCCACAAATTGAAAGAAGGCTTTAAATGCTCAGCATATTTTTTAGCTGCATTTATCTGTGCAAATAATAAATCAAGCACAAAAATAACCATAGAAATGTCACGTAATACATATGTAAATAAATATAGATAAGAAGCCTCATTCAACAATATTTTGTACATTTTTATTTAAATTTTTTAAATTCATAATATACAGTAAATATAATCATAAAGAATATCAAATTTCTTTTAATGCACTAGTGATATTGATGTTCTTGCCATCGATAAAGTCTACCTATTCATATAATTTTTTTAGCCAGCTATAATTTTCTTTTCGATTTGAAATTGAGAGTACTATATCGTCGGTCCGCTCAAAGTCAAAGTTGTTATTATTGTTATTGGTACATTTTCTGAAAGTTCTCAAGATGTTTGTTGAGTAGAAATATTTCAATTACCAAGTATAATATCTATGGACTTAAATCGATAAATGTCACGCAACTCTTTTGCATCACACATACGTGGGTTGGACTTGCCGCTGCACTGCATCTTTGGCATTGGTGCAATCAATGTCCACATAACTATTAATAATTTTATAAATTGAATGAAAGTCTGCTTTTAATAGGGCCCACTCGACATATTGGCATAATCAAATATCCATGCGTACAATTTTTTTAATTGGAGCATCGAAATGAAATTATTTATGGCATAACAGAGATAAATAGCTTCCGTGATTCTGATTGTTGGTCGCATTGTGAGTTGAATTGAAACAGAAAAGCTTCAGAGTGCGGCATAAAGATAAACATTTTTGAGAACATTCAAACATGTTTATACTCTACAATAACTTTTGATATGTATATTGAGTACATAAGACATTTTACTTGAGAGTACCATCAATCGAGATGAAAAGTCAGAGAGGGAGAACAGAAAATATGAGTGAGTGCCAGTTAGTATTTCAATCGTCAATTAACAGTACTGCCTGAATTGGGTAGCATCGCTAAAAGTATCTTTAAGCCTACAAATATATCTTGTAATCTATATGTCGACCACTTGATCTATATGCCATTGCATATACTCTAGCATTGCGCTGCACAGTCCTTGACTGGCAAACAGTTGGTTCAACTGAACATGCGCTTTAATTTTGTATGCAATTTATAAATGTAATTTAATTGCCGCTTCTCAGAAGCCCGATGAATGGTGAGGCACAGCACGATGGTGAATACGAATGCAAACCGTTGAAATGGTGGCGCTTATCGACATATACTTTTAAATTATCAACTGGAATTAATATAAGGGCAACACAAGCGTTTGCAATCAGCCAGCCAGATGAGTGTGTGCGTACACTGAAGCACGTGTCAATGAGGCAAGCACTTGAAGAAGGGGAAATAAAACACATTGATTATTAAAGTGTAATCAAAAATTAACTTCATTAACGACAAGAAGAACAAAATTACGTTGAAAATTTAATTGAAAATTGTTTTGTTTTGCACGGAGCAACAGAACCGTAAAATAATAATAAAAATCAAATATAACGTATACGCAATGGGTATATGATACGGAAGATAACAATCAAGGCCAGTCAACGAGAAGTGCAGGCCCCATGCGTGTGACTGGGTAGGAAGTGAGTGTGTGTGAGTGCGTTATCTGTGTGCGTCTCATGCATAAAAATTACATATTACAAGATATTAGTGTGAAAATTGATATAAAAATCAATGAAGCAACGGCAACGGCAACGGCAACGGCAACGGCAACGGCAACGACGACGACAACGACAGCGACAACGATGGCGACAACTTTAAAGGGTCACAGACACACATCCAGTGTTGTAAAACGACCTGGCCGTGTGTATTGTAAGTGTTGACATAAGCATTAAATTTGATGGCCAGCCGTGTGCAGTTGTTGTTGGCGGTATTTTTGTTGTTGTCGTCTGTCGTGTCGCATACTTTCCGCTTTAGTTTTCATGTTGCGAATTAACGAGCAGGTTTGCCACGCCCACGCCCATTCGCTCAATATAAATTAGTTGGCATTCAAACACACACACACACGCATTCACAGACAAACGGCTGTGAGGACATGTCTTGAGGCAGATCCTCTTGGGCAATAAAACGTATTTTTATGATCCTGCCATTCGAGTGGCGCACTTTGCATGCAGCACAGCCAAAGATGGCGACCCATAAAGGGAGTCAGCTCTACGACAAATAGCGCCACTAAATGGGCACGGATTATAATGACGCACACAAACAGACGCACGCACATATACCGAGAGACGTCGACAGGCCGTTAAAAGTAAGCAAAACTAGCCGTGAAATAGGCCGCACCAAAGGCAAGCAAAGTCAACATCCGCCGCACCCATAAATGTTAGTTTTTATGATTCTGGCGTCGGTGTCAAGCAGTAGTTGCAGAGATACAAACGGCAGGACCTTCGGTCACACTCTACGTTCGTCCGTCTGGTCGTCAGGCAGTCAGTTGGTTGCTTGCTTTAAGAGCTTTGCGCCCGCCCCGCTGGGGCATTGAAATAGTTTTTGGTCTGGCACACATCAATGTCAATTGATTGCAACCCTTTGAATCCACAAGCCGGCCACCTAAAGCACCCCCAGCACCGCTAGACTCGTAGGCTAAGTGTTTTCTGTTTGACCAGCATTGCTGCTGTTCGCTCTTTTTTCATTGGAAAACAAGAGGAGCGTAGTGTACAGGCTTTGATTTCTTTTTTTATTTGTATACCCATAAATGAAGGTATTGTAGTTATGATGTGCCTCTTGCTTCTCTTTAATTTATATATAATAATATAAATATATTAATACATATTTTCCTCAGTTTCGAAACTAAAGTTTATTATTTATGAAAATTTATTTAATACAAAAAAAAAATGTCGCATTGTAATCATGTTAGAGTATTTAAACTTTGAGATGCTACAAATGCAAGTCAGATTCTCTTCTTTTTTTTTGTTTCGCTGCGCCACGGGATGCTTAAATAATTGAGCAGTTAATCGCACCAAATTGCTTGAATAGAATTCTCTTCTTTTTTTTTTGTCCAGTTCACGAGTGGAATTTGAAAGCACGGTATTGATTTGTGTGCTTATTGAATTATGCAAATGTGGAAATTGTCAATGCAGATGTGTTCTGCATAAGCCACAAAATAAAGAGCAAGTGAGGAACTCAGCCATGGCCTCAAGTGTGGCCAAATTATCTAAAGTGAAAGTCAATTGATTGGCTTCCAGTCAGCAATTTTGTCTTGGCATAGTTTTGTGAATTTGCGGAGGCTTCTTTATCGTCTAAAGCCGATTAGTCAACACATTTAACTATGACAGTCATTGGGCTGAATTTCGATGGGATTTCAGATGTCAAACATGGATTCATGGATTTGCCAACAGCATTCCAACATGTACACAGATGATGTGGCTGATTATGCTTCATTGAGAAGTCTTTGCATTGGCTTAGCAATTGAGTTGAATTTAGCATGGAGAATTGCTTGGCTTTAAATATGATTCAATTTGCTGGGTAAACACTAGAAAGTAACTACATATTTCTTGGCATTGGAGCCTCGCACGAAATAAGTATGGAGTCGGCCAAAAGATTGCCTGCTTACAGACAAATGGGTCTTTGAATTTATATTTCTTAAGATAATCTAGAATGAAGTTAGCATTATTAAAAACAGGTTTTTACCTACATTCAAATGTATAAGATCTAAAAAAAAATTTTTTTGATGAATTCCTTACACTTTACAAAGACATGTCACGAGTACAGGGTATATTAAATATTTTCGACAGTATGTTTACTTTGCCACGGAGTCAGTTCGCAATACGATAAGCTGCCACGCTGCATTACATGCACATTTAGTGTATGCCGGATAAAGCTGAGCCCGATCCAGTGACTCCTCACCTGTGCAGTTTACGCACTCAGCGAAGCCAATCACGTTCTATGCGCCAAATCCCAAATATTGCTTGATGCTCTTCTATGCAGCAGCTGCGGCAATTCAATTGAAGTTCAAAATCCACCGCGTATTTGTTTTTCAATGATGGCTGATTATTGAAAATCTAAATTCCGGTGGCTGGCAGCTATTATGATGATGATGATGATGATGATGATGATGACGATGACGATGATGCTGATGAAGCTGATGATGCCAGTGCTGACGGTGGGCAATGCAGCTGTGTGCAGGTTGATCCTGAGCAGTGTCGCTCCGCGGTCATAAAGTTAAGCTTGGCTCAAATGCGTGGCGTGGATTTTGTTGGCTCCTTGTTGTTGTCGTTTTGGCTGTTGCTCTTGTTGTAGTCAACTCAATCGGTTGATTGGAAAATGCCTGCAGGTGATTGCTTCACATTCTCATTTATGAACTATGTTTACGTATTGCCATCAATTGTGAGCGTTCCAATGAGCAAATACCGCACACACACACGTACACGCACCTGCACACATAGCCACAATCACTGCACTTTGCTTATACCATTTTAATTAAAACTCAACGCACAGCAAAGTATGCAACATTTTTTCCTTGGCTTCTCCTTTCGCTGCTCGGCTGAACGTCGCTACGTTCTGATTAGATATCTCTTCAAAATGCCTTCAGAATCAACTGTTCGAGTCGTCTATAAAGCTTTGTTATTATTTCATTCAGCGTTGAGCTTGAATAAAACTTGAGCTCTGGCACATAATTTGAAATTCGTGTCATTTATGAGGCAGGCAACGAGCGTGCCTTGAGCTCTCAGCGCCTAAGTTGAGTTGTAAAGCGCTCGAGATGTTGCATTTTAACATTTACACACATATAGCCCAATAAGATTACTGCGGCAGCATACTACACTGAAAATAATAAATGCGAACAGAGAAAAGATCAAATAAAAATCTAAAATATGAGACGTAAGACGTTATTTTATAATCTTAATAAAAAATAAAACTCAAATAAATAAACATTTTTTTCTTTTAATAAAATTTACATAAATCTTTGCTTCATTCTCTTAGAAGTTTCTTTCAGTGTATAAATGTTGTCGAGGCGCCCTTTGGCCACAGACTCCTGCTGCTCATATGTGGCTATGATGAACTGCAGAAGACAATGTTGGAATTTTTATTAACCATCAAAAATCCGCGTGCTGTCGCTGCTTCTCTGTCTTTCGCGTGCTTTATGGCTTGCTCTCTGTGATTGCACCGCACCTACAACCACACCAGCAGCCGCAGTAGCATGAAGCAAGTTAAGTTAAGTTCCGGCCGTGGCCAGGACGGTAGCTGGTTGGCGTGCAGCACGCACATTGCAAGAGATTATCTCATGCAACGCGCATTTCAAGCACATACACCCACACACAGATACAAAAAGAGAAAGAAGCAGCTTCAGTTGTAGCTCAGAGGCGCCACGGCAATCAACGTGCCTTGGCAGTCATCATAATGGCAACAAAGCGGCGGCCAGGACATTACTGGAAGAAGGGCGCTGGGCCTGGAGGTGGAGGTGGATGGATGCAGGCACTTGTGGTCTTAATATAAAAATCACTTTGTGTGTTGTGTTTGCCGCGCTGCTGCGCCGGGCGCTGTGCGCTGCTTTGCATTTCTAAGCAGTGCCGCTCGCCATGCAGGGGAATAAGGCAGGCAGCTCGGCAGGCGGCCCGCCAGCCAGTGAACAACATTGTTGACGTTGTGGCAAATGTGTAAGGGATGCGGATACAAGGGACGGGGCCAAAAGGAAAAGTGCAATGCAGTTGCTTTTGTTTTGTGCCGCAACGGAAACGGAAGTGGCGTACAGCTACAACTAACAGCAACAACAGCAACTACGACAGCAACTTGTTCATCAGCCGAGTGAGCCTGCCTGCTTGCCTGCCTGCTGCCAGCATATGTTCGAGCTTGCCCCACTTGCACTTCATGGAAGGGCCCTATCAAATTGAGAGAGGTACATCGCCCGTCCACTGACAATGGCAAAGGTCAGCGATGCGTATGCGTAATGTCATAAACAGCTGCCGCAATCAGAATCACAGCAGCAGTCCGAAACGAAAGTCCACCGAGACATTCTAAGCCTTGTGCAGTCAAGCAAAAATGTCGCCAGGCCACAGACAATACACAAACGCAGTCCACACTCTGGCGAGCCCCATCCCCTCATCCCCCCACTCGGCACTCTTTTTCACTTTATCTATCACTCTGTCTATGCACTGGCAGCCTTTTCTTTTACTTGGCCATTTGTTCTTCGCCAGTCAGTCTGCTTGCTGTGCTTGCCTGCGCTGATGGCTTAAATGGATAAAAGTTAAGTAGCTTTGAAGTTGGCCAGATTAGCGCGCATATCTCGTTGACTTACATCCACAAAAACAGCTTGAGAAACAAGAAAAAATGGAAATACTTAACAAAAGGAATAAGAAATATACTGAAATTATGGTAGCTTATTAAAGCTTTAAAAAAAAAACATTTTAACTAAATGAAACAAAAATTTATGAACGACAATAAGCTTATAGAAGATTATTTTCATAAATGAAGGAATTAAAACTTTTTTGATTTGATGTACAAATAATTATGAAACATTTAAAAAACACAAAAAAATAAAATTTGTATTTGTTTAAAATTTGAAATTATTTTCAAAAAAACTGAAACACTTCATTGCCGTAGATCATCTCTTAAGCCAGCAAACAGCAAAAGCTGTGCTCGTATCTGCTAGCGATACACATATATATGAGCATACATATATTTATATAAATCCCCTTTATGTACGGCGACAGTAAAACGTAGCTAAAGTTTCAAGCAACTAAGCGAAACGGGCGACATTCAACTTTAGCCACTCAGCCACTCAGCTGCTCAGCCGCTCAACTGTTCTGCGAGCTCGTCCGGTGGCTTTGCCTTTTACAGCCGTGTTGTGTTGTTGATTTGGCTGCAACGCGACAGTTTTTGCTGCGATGTTTTCATCAGTTTCGAAAGTTTTCCATAAGCTATCGTTCAAACAATAAACAATGCTGCACTGTCCATTGTGCAGAGCACTAAAAGCTAACTGAATTTTTTAATTATTCGTTACTTCCAAACAACAAGAGGACAATAGAAACTTCTAAAAAGGTTTTCGACTCTTGCTCGCCAGCCAATGCTTAAGAATAATAGTTGACTGGCATTCAATTGGGCCATCCTTTCGTATCGATAAACAATTATAAATTTTAAATTCTGTTTGCTTTTTTTTTATGACTCTTACTTTTTCCAAACTTAACATAACTTTGCAATATCCGTTTATAAAAATTCATAAGCCGTATCCTTTTATCAGCGCTGCCCGGATAAAAAAAAATCGAAAGCTAAAATAAAACAAGAATAAACCTTTATTTGTTGAAATCCTTTTGAATTTTTTAACAGCTTTTACTACACGCTGCCAGGCTTTGCACCTGTAACCCTTCGCACATATTATTTCATTCGGCTACGCTTCAGCATGTGAATGCCACAGCCTTTAATGTCATGCTAAGCCGCAACCCATTTTCATTTGTTCCTCTCTCTCTCTCTCTCTCTCTCTCTGTTTCTCTGTTTCGCTCTCTTTGAGCCCTGCTGTGCGAAAAGCTTTGTTTATTATTCGCTGCTCTCTGCAATGATTTGGCACAAATTAGTTACAATTTATTTATGTGTGCAATTAGGCGAGCGAGCATTGAAAGTGTCGAGTGTTGCCGTTGACAAGGCAACTGAACGCGCATATTTAAAGTCCACTGAAAGCTAATGATTGGGCCACGAGTTAGTGCAGCACTTAATTTACCTGTGTCAACATAATTGAAATACACTTTGTTCTCTGGTGCACAAATTTGACAGGTTTATATCGATATATAAATGTGATTGAGATCGTGGCTCATAAATTTGAGCAAAGGCCACTCCTGACATCATCATTCTTTCTATTAATTATGTTTAAATATAAAAATCATAAGAAAAAGAAAGCTTGAGTCACTTGAATTGCTGCCTTTTAGCTTGTCTTATTAGCTTTGTTTTCCACGCATAGTTATCTTTACATTGACTTTAGTGCTTCATTCTAGATATGCATTGAAAACAGCATAAAAATAAAGTGTTCTTTAACAATTTCAGATAACAACTGAAAATATTTTCACACAAAACGAACAAAACTTAATCCCATGCTAAATATTTAACCAATCAAAATATTTGCGGCTGAGGTTTCGTTAAAGTTATTATTTGATAAACACTATTTACGGTTGAAGTTTCAGCTTGTTGTGGAATATGAATTGAAACTATTACTAGTGAAACGCCATTTAATGTGTGAATTTAATTTAAAAGCAAATTATACAATGTCTATCATTTGTGTACTTTTATGCAAGTAATTTGAGTATTTGTTGACTTTATGGAATTTTGATATGTCTGCTTACG
Organism: Drosophila anceps; assembly: GCA_035045945.1. NCBI lineage: Eukaryota > Metazoa > Arthropoda > Insecta > Diptera > Drosophilidae > Drosophila > Drosophila anceps. The sequence goes on along the minus strand of JAWNON010000225.1, from coordinate 22,412,584 downwards.
TGTAGATAAATTATTTAATTGTTCTGCTAATTGCTATACATAAACAATGCGGCATATAGAGAACATGAGTACTTTTACGCGTGCTTTATTGTGATTTTTCTTATTTGGCTAACATAATCAGATTCGAAATTTTTACCTCTGCTCGCCATCACTTGACCCAGCAGGAGACAACAAAAAATTATGGTTCATATATAGAAACAACTGCTATGGCACCTAGGTGAACAGCTGTTAAATGCTCTAATTCATTAGGCCACACGCTTTTTGGCTAACACACATACAGCGTCGCTCCTAATGAAGTTGGCCTACAAAACACAGCAGGAATTAGCCAACATTTTGTATATTTCGTTGACACTTTTATGCAGCAGAGCTGTTGGCCTTTTGCTTTTTGGCAGCTTTCATAATTGCACTGAAAACTGGAACACCTGCTGTGTGTATGTGTGTGTGTATGTGTGTGTGTGTGTATACGAGTGTGTGTGTATGCCATTAAAAATGTGAATATCACACGAGAGCGGAAGTAAATATTTTATATTTGCATATTCGACACTAGTTTTTCATAGTAGCAACAAATTTGCATATTTTGCCCTTTTTTCCTGTCGCATTTGTTTCCTTTCGTTTTTATTTTGCGCGCTTAATGAAGTCGACAAAGCAAAGGCACAAAATGTAAATAAGAGCCAACAAAAAGAGCAGAAATAAAAAAATTTATATATATATATATATATATATATATATATATATATATATATATATATAAATTGTAGAACGGAAATGTTTAAGCCTTGTGGCAGTCGCAATGACCCCCGAGCAGCTGCCTGCTGAAACGGTGTCCCAATTGGCCGGCAGCTAAATATTTGTTATAAATTATGCTCTTAATTAAGTGACTGTGCAAGCGTGAGCGTTTCACAGGCACACGTGAGCTGCTCTGAGCCAGGCGCCTCAAGCACCAGCAGCTCGGGCAGGCATCTCATTTGTGGCAACCAGAAGCACGGAGCAGGCGCACCAGGGGCAGGGGCACCTAGTTGGGTAACGCACGTGAAGGTACGCAAACGCATGACAATCGCACAAAGCGTCGTGAAGTGGAAATAAAAACTGCGGCCTGACAGTTGTTCCAGTTGGTTTTTTTTCGCGTTGTTGTTAATGTTCTGCCCCGTGAAGGTAGGCGACATTTTTCGTGAGATGTGACCACAAACGTTTTCGTGCTGTGTAAAATACTTTGACACTCTTTACTTTGGAGTATAGACAAGACAGCTTCACAATATCTGAAAAGTTCCCGAAGTCATCTTAAATTCGATCAAACGAGCCTAACACTAAGTTTTCAGTGATTAACTTATTGGGGAAAGCCTCCGTCAATGTTTGAGTGTTAAAAAAAGCTCTTGTTGGCCATCTAATTCTGAGATTCTCTTGGCAGACAGAAAAATATAATTTTCAAAATATTCTTTCTGGTTTCAGATATTCTTTATTTTTCATGCATACCCCTCAGGCAGAGCGTCAGCTCTCGTAGATCGGTACGTGTTGCAATGGCAGATGTCGTCGCCAAGTTTTTGTGTTCACTGTGCAGGTAACCTGCAATTAAGCTCATCAGTTTAATGTGTTCCATGTCGCTGTGGTTCAGCCGCTGCGCCTGCCGGATGCTGGGTATTAATTTGATTCACCCTAGGCTGCGAGCAGCAACTCTGCCAAGCAGCCAGCCAGCCAGCCAGCCAGCCAGCCAGCCAGCCATACAGTCAGGTAACAAGCATGTCGACGGGCCGAGTACGTGCTTGTAAAATTTGACAGGATACAGAACAAAGACTCACACACACACAATATATATACATATACACACATATGCTTTGTAGTATGGGTTGCTGAAGTGGCTTAAATTTCAGTGCTAGACTCGGACTTGCAGTCGGGCTACTATTGACACATTTCGATGTAAACTTGGCAGCGCTCATAAGCCAACACATGGAACAAGCATAATCCTAGCACATCCTTGCGTACACATTTGCTTATGACTCCCCCACATACACACACACACACACACACACACACACACACACACACACACACACACACCATGCAAGCAGCACTTGCTGAGGCCATCGAAAGCTCAACTGCTGTCCAGCTTACGTAGCGTATGTGTAATGTCCATAGCTGTTGCTGCTCCTGCTCTTGCTCCTGCTTGTGCTAGCCGGACTGTTTATTTGCTGTCATTTTAGTTGCTTTAAATTTGCAGCTTAATGGCAATTCTACGCTTGACCACACAAGCCAGCTCCTCCTTCATGCAGTTGAGTTGTTTGTCGCATACCCCGTCTGCTGTAGATGCTAGCGATTGCCTGCTGACCGTTCCGCTTGTTGCCTTTGACAGTTGTCTAGGCTAATATTGCCGGCTGCATGTGAGCGTGCATGAAAAATTGCTGCTTTAAGTGCACCCCAACTAAATCAGCTTTTGGTCGCAAGCAGCTCACATCGATGGACAACTTAGAGAGCCCGAGGCCAGCTGCCCATTGCCAATATTCCAGTATCATTTGGCAATGCAGATAGCTGTGTGGAGGCAATGTTATGTTCTAATAAATAAATAAAAATGCATAACTGGACTTAAACTTCATATTCATTAAGCAAAAACTAAATAAACCTATTTACTTTTGTTTAAGATTCATTGAGCATGAGTATATAACAGTTTTATATATTCTATATAAAAATCTGTTTAAGACTTGCCTAAAGCAAGTCTCATTTGATAGATTACTTGCAGCTTGCTGACAGACAAAAGCGGTTAGCACGTTGGCTTTGGGCAACCGCAACAAGCAGCAGGCAGCAAACTGAACCGCAATTGAAAAATGTTTTGAGAACATGGCACAAAGTATTTGTCATTCGTGATTTTTGTGATATTTGGCAAGGCAAGGCAAGGGTTGAAGCCAGGGCTGCACAGGGCTAAGGGGTAAGCAACTGTCACACATTATCGCTTTGACTTTATGTGTGTTTGTGCCGAAAATAAATATGCCATTGCCCCGCCAAAGGCGATGCAGTCAGCTCGCAAACGTTTACGAACGGTCCCCAGTGACAATTGTAGTCTGTTGTCTGTCTGTCCCAGGACAACAGGGACAAAGCACGTTTAGCTTTAAAGCCGCGTAATTTGTTTGCACACTGAGCGTCCCCTTTGTGGCCATACTCATCCTCTGTCTGAGTGCCTCCATCTCTATATATACATATATATACATGTGAGTGTGTCTGTGTGTGTGCCTCTCTCTCTTTGGATAACAAACTGCGCCAGTGACTGGCAATTAAAGCCATGGCCATTGACTTTAGTTGTGGCTCACTGTGCTGCGGCTCTTTAACCTAATTAAACCAGCACAGAGCGCCGAACAGCGCCGAACAGCAGACGAAACCTTCTAATTTACTAAAAATTGGTTTATAATTTTCTAAAATATTTTCACTTGCGCTGCATAAATTGCGACAACGCTGAAAGCTTAAATTTAACCGAGAATTAGAATTTATGCCTCATCTTTTTGTGTACTCCAGAATGCCGCGCGTTGCTTCAGCCATAACATTGTGTGGCATTTTCTTTTTCAGCTCATTGTTGTTTTTCAGCGAATTCTTATATTTTGTTTTTCTTTTTTCTTTTTCTTTTTTCTTTTGCCTGACTGCGACCCCTAATTGTTATCTATGTTGGCATCTTTGTAGCCTGGCGATAGAAATTTCTGCGTGCAGAGAAAACATTTGCTTCTGCTTCTCTTTTATTAGAATTTTAAATATGCCTTCCGTTGAAAATGCGAATGAAATTTTAATGAATTTAATGCTTGCTAGCTAAGCGCGTGTCAGAAATACAAAAAATTTTAAGTATATTTGTTAAAATGTGTATAAAAATATATATATTTTTTATATATATATAAACATATATATATATATATATATATATATATATATATATATATATATATATATATATATATATATATATATATATATATATATATATATATATATATATATATATATATATATATATATATATATATATATATATATATATATATATATATATATATATATAGAAAAGGGCTGTGTTGTAGGACATCTAACGTATTTCGATGGAAATTGCACTTAAACAATTTGCTAAGTGGGCAAAGCTCTAAAGGGTTTGTCACAAAAACTCTCTTTTTCAAATTGTTCAAAATCCATCTGCAAAAATTAGACAAATCACAAAAAGTGAATTTTCTTGAAATCCACAGAAAGTATTGTTTTAATAAGTCAAAGGCAGGGCATAAAATAAATGAATTATTGATCGAATTGATAAAAGCAAAATTTGTAAGTTTGAATTTATAATAAAATATTAAAATAATTCTACTTTTTCCCCCAAGCTCAAAATGATTTCACTTTCTGTTAGATTTCAGAAGAAAATATTCATGAAATTTGGAGTAACTCTTTAAAGTCAATAAAGGACTATTCAAGAAAAATAACTTGTATAAATAATAAATTGAATAAAACATTTTGTTGAATATGTAAAGTGAAAGAGAATACTTTAAAGAACTAAATGGAATAAAGTTTTGGAAGTAACTTGCTCAAATAATTCAGTTTTAAGTACAACTTTGTTGCACGACCTGATAAGCGCGCCTAGACTAGTTCAATATTCATGCAAACTGCATTTAAATGCATTTTTACTTATGTTTTTTTCGCATTTGCGTTAGCTATACAAATACTGAACACTCGACTAGATGATAAACAACAATTATTTCAACTATATGCATTTCCGATTCAATGAGCACAATTAAGCATTTATGCACTTCATTTTGAAGCCTGCCGGAGGCAGTCAGAGTGCGAACAGCCTTCCACCCGCTGCATCACATGCCACAAGCCACACGCAGGCTGCCCGCCTGCGGTAAACATTTATGGCATCGCAACAATTTAAAGAAGTTTCGAGCGACGCGACGCCCAGTTTGGTAGAGGCTGGTAAACACATTCCGGAAAAGAAGACAACAAAGCCGAGCGAAGAAAAAATATAAAAGAAGGGACAACAGGCAAATAAATGAAGCCAACAGCTCAGAGGTCAGCGACTAGCAGATGCCCTCTGCATATTTGTACTATAAATAAGTATTAGATATACTAATAGAACTGGCTAACCCCCATGTAATGAGTCTCTAGATACTTGTGCAATATATGCTTAGCTATTATCTCTTCTTAATTATTATTATATATTTGATTTTAGGTCTTCGACAGCTTGTGACAGCAGTCACATGTGCCCGATCTACAATTTTTCATGAAAATGTCTCCCGGTAAAAGGCAAAGGAATTGCTCCTTGTCAATGCCGTTTGCCCACATACGTATTCAAGGGGCTTTCCGCCCACTGAAAGCCTGGCTCACAGACCACGCCCAGCAGCAGCAGCAGCGCTGTAAAGATTTTCCTTCTGATCCAAGTACTCATCCTCGCCAACGCCCATCGGTTGCCCTTTGACAATGCTCGGGCACATCTGTGTTTTATAAACGGGGCAAAGCGGAACCAGCGAACGGAACACAGCGTAAGGCAGGCCGGCAACTAGACAGCCCAGCAGCCTGCCTCTCTCTCTCTCTCTCTCTCTCTCTCTCTCTGTCTTTCGCATATACAAAGAGAACGAGAGTGAAAGAGAGAGAGAGAGAGAGGCATTGCAAGTGCGAAAAAAGTAAATTAGTGTTTTGGCACTTTCGGCAAACAAAGCGCTGCCAAGCCCCCCACCTGGCGAAGGCCCGCCCGCTGACCCAACCAGGTGGCAGTTCAAGCTGCCGGGCTCGAGCTCAACAGCACGCTGAGTTATCGTCCTGGCGTTGGTTCAGTTAGTTAGTTTTGTGTCCTTCACTTTTTTTGTTTTTCCTTTTTTTTTTTGTTTTGTTTTGTTTGTTATTTTGCGTTTTTGCCCTTGCCGTGTCCAGTGTTTGTTTTGTGTGATGTACATTTTGTTGCTGTTCGCTTTTTGCGCCTTCTGCTTTTTGCTTTTGTTTGGTATTTGCCTTTTGGCGCCCTTATTATTTTGTTGCACTTTCCCCAGCTAACAACAACAGCAACCACTCTCGGGCTGGCGAATTTCGTTCCTGCATTTGTCAAAGGTAAACCGAGACCTTCGCCCACACGCATAATGCAAAGTTATGAGTTTATATCTAATACGCATTACGCATTAGTCTGTCGTCTCCCAAGGCTTGTCGACTCCCCTGACGCTCTGCATAAATTAATTAGCCAGATAAAGAACACTCAGTCCGCGGGCAGACAAAGGCTGAAATTAATTTCGAATTAGGCAGGCGCCGAAAAGCGAAACCATAACCAAAACCAAAAAACCGAATGACGGAAACTGAGTAATGAAAGCTGAGACTGAGACTCAGCTAGAGTCAGTGCTGGAGTCGGCGTCGGAGTCAGAGATGGTTTAGCCGAGTGCATAATTTGGAAGGACCGCAAGACGGGCAATTAACATGAAAGGTCCTTAGGCCCTTTCGCATTGTGCCGTATGCCACAATTAGCGATAAGCCACGACCCCAAAAGTAGGGCTACTGCTGCGCTGCCCCAAGGGAAACAGCTGCTGTAACTCAACTCTATGAGCAGATGCTTCAAAGCGCACAAGCTGGCTGTCTGCGTGGCTTCGCGCACATTGCGATTTGCTCGTGTGGATTGGACCCGGGCCCCAAAGGCTCTTAAGAGGCATTCACGATTTAACTGTCACAAATCAAAGCTAGCATAGTTCAGATGGGTGTGAGAGATGCTTCAAAATAAGCGTAAAGAAATTAACATCGATATCAAATTTCACAAACTGTCTAATTCCCTTTTACCCGGAAGAACAGCAGAAGTGGTAATATTATATATTTATATAAATCAGCAGTTGCTGTATAATTAGTTTAGTCATTTAGATAACTGAGCAGCGAATGGTCGGTATCTAGTGAATGGCTATAATATGTAGCTAGCTAAGTTGAAGGCTTACAACTTCAGGTAAAGCAAATATTTACAAGCAAATTTCATAAATAAATAATATAATAATTTTAATATTTGAATCTTTTTGAAATTTAGATTTGAAGACCGACGTCGTTTGCCGCTGGTTTAAAATTTACAAATATTCATTCTAGCTTTGAAAATAATATCTAAGTATAAAACGTTCAATTATTTTAATTCAGAAATATGTATATAGTTTTCAATCAAGAACTAAAATGATTTTAAAACTGTTTAAATTGTGTTTTAATTAAATATGCGATACAAAGGGCTCGTTGGCTCTGGTTGACTGCACACACACACACACACACACACACGCAGAAAGTGATAGATAGAGAGAGAGAGAGAGAGAGAGAGAAAGAGAGGGAGGGACAGCGGCAACCGCTTGACAAATGCTTTTTTAATCCATTTGGCCAACAATTATGTGTAGCTGTCAGCTGTTTGGTGGCAACTGGCAACTGACAAAGCGGCTGTGTGTGTGTGTGTGTATGTGTGTGTGTGTGTGTGTGTGGGTCGAATGGGCGTGGCGAGTGTCAGCCGAAACTATGCACAAACATAAACATAAATCCATGCATGACAAATCTGTGCGCCACAAAACTGTCAGCCAGGCGGCGTTTGCCTCCATGTCTGCCTGTGTATGTGTGTGCGGGTGTGTGTGTGTGTGTGTGTGTGATAAGCAAATGGCACACATTTAAGTTGCCGGCGCCATTTTACTTTTTTTCTTTTTGCCACAGCTGCAGCCTCCCAACATGTGTCTATGTATTTGTGTATTTATATATGTATAAAGCTTATATATATATATATATATATATATTTATGTATGTATGTAAATGGCGTGGTTTTGGCGACTGCATGACAGACTGTTAAAATGTCAAAATGACACATTTGCCTAGCGTGTCATTAATATGCGACAGTTCCTGCCCCAACAACAATGGGCAACAACAACACACTTCGTTTGGTTGGGCGCGAGTCGGCAGCAACAGCCGAACGTCGATAGCCGACAGCTGTTGATTGATAGCCGACTGATGAGCGCCGTCCGTTGCGCACGTTGCCTGCTAACCGACTGACACAGAAAGCAAAAATATGAAACGACGCTGCTCAATTGCGGCGAATTGAGAGCGTATTTGCAGCGAATTGTGTCAGCAGCAGTTACGCTCTCGCACGCTCTCATTTACACGCTCTCACGTACGCGCTCTTCACCATTTCGCAATTTCCCTGTATTTTTGCACTCAATGTGCCGCTATTGGCATCTTATGATTTGAGTGAGTGCTTTTGAGCTGGGTATTTTATTTAGGATGCCCGCTTAAAAGTATGCAGCGTTTATTCCAATTGCCTTTTATATAAATACTATCCATTGCATACTTATAGGTGCTTATTATTTCATGTCTCTTGTTGATATTTTACGACATTTTTACTTCTTTGTTTTTAAATTGTAAAATGCATGAAAATATTTACTCTTATTGCAAAGGTTACATAGGGGTGCGTACCGAGTGTTTGTGTGAGTGTGTGGGTGAGTGTGCATGAGCCCTGTGTTAAAATTTACCTAATTCAATCTATAAATGGCCTCAGCAGCATTTTCATTAATTTCTGACAAAAATGTTTTATTTTAAGTTAATGTGCACAAAATTTATCTTTTAAAGATTATTTATAGATTAAATTCTTAATTATACATTTTAAAAAAATTAAGTATAAATAATATATAATACATTAAATATATAATATTAAATAAAATATATAACAAACAAATAAAATGTATGAAATTCAAAGTACAAAATGAAAAATATTAAATATAAAATATAAAAAATAAAATTTAAAATATAAAATCAAAAATAATAAAATATAAAAAATATATAAAATATAAATTAAAAAATATTAAATTTAAAATAAATTAAATATAAAATTTATAATTTAAAATATAAAATACAGCAATATAAAATATATAAAAATAAATAAAAATATAAAATATAAAATACAAAATATAAGATAATTATTTTAAAATAAATAAAATATAAAATATAAAGTAATATATATATATATAATATTAAATATTAAATATAAAATATAAAGTATAAAATATTAAATATAAAAATAAAATACAAAAAATATAAAATATAATATATAATATATAAAACATAAAATATTAATTTGAAAATAAATAAAATATAAAATATAATGTATAAAATATAAAGTATAAAATATTAAATACAAAATATAAAATACAAAACATATAAAATAAAAAATATAAAATAAAAAATAAAATATAAAAAATAAATAAAAAATGTAGAAGATAAAATATAAAATATAGAAATATAAATTAAAACTTATAAAATTTAAAGAATAAAATGTAAAATCTTGAGAAAAAAAATTTAATTAATTAAATATAAATTAAAAAATATAAAATAAATAAAATATAAATATAGACAATAAGCTCACACAACGATTTAATAAAATACAAATGCAATAGAATTAATGATAAAGCATACCTAACTGAAGGTTCTGCAAAATATCTCTGACTGCAAACTATATATCAAATAACTCCAAGTTTACGACAGATATTTGTATAGCATTTCTGATTCCATAAGATTGGCATTTGGTTTTTATGTTATGTTGCGCCATCCACGCCCCAGTTTGCAGCCAAGGGAAAGCAATTTTCCTTTCTTGCAGCCATATTTCTTGACAAAACATAAAAAAAAATAATAAGATTGGTTACTTTTGTTTATTTGTTTTGTTTTTGTTGCCGCAATTTGGGCAAACGGGCCGCTTGCAACATTTTTCATTTCGCATTTTGAGCGCTAATAATTCATTTTTAGCGCAATTTGCTTAGTACTTGCCGCCCATGCCACGCCCACGCCCACGCCCACGCCGTGACGTGCAACCTTTGATCTCATTGCGGCGCAAAACAGGATTAAGTCGTCTGGTACGAGTAGCAATGCCGCTCACTCAGGTGAACTCGGTGCGCAGTTCATGAAATTTTCAAAAAGCAAAAAACAAAACAAAAACCATTTCGAGGCAAGTTCTTGAGTGCGTATGTGTAGCATAAGGCTTAGGCCTAATGCGTGGCGTTATATTCAGGGTCAAGCCGATATGGAGGGCGAGTAGGCGAGAGAGAGAGAGAGAGAGGCGGAGAGAGCGAGAGAGGGGGAGAGAGAGTGTTAAAAAATACTTTTGCCTTCGCTTAGGCTTCGTTTCGCTTCGCTTCACTTTGCTGTTGTACAATTCTCATAATAGCACCTGTCATTACGATGATTATTTTTCAAAATCACACACACGTACACACCGACACACACACACACACACACACACACACACTAATACAGCTGCTGCCTGCTGTTGTCTTCATCGCTGAAGGCACTAATCAACAATTTAAATCCATTTTCCGGGGCTACCTGGCCCCGCTCCCTGTTGTCGGCGCTGGTAATTTGCTTGGCTGCTCGTCTTTCACACACACACACACACACACACAGGCACTGGCACTGGCACTGGCACATATATGAACTCTTTGTGCAACCGGATATACCGCTTTAATGGCTCCAAAAGGAAGTCACGCGTATTTTGTTTATAACCTGAGCCCTGGCTCTCGCTGCCAACGCCGTCTAATGTTTAAACTTAATGTTCTTAGCCATCTTATTGTTGCTGCTGCTGCTGCTGCTGTTGCTGCTGCTGCTGCTGAGCACCTTGTGTCATCCCCAGTGGCGGAAGTGTAGGCTAACAGCAGCAACAGCTCCATGGCGCGTAAATCACGAACGGATGCGCCTACGTGCCAGCCGCGCTGCGAACCGAGAGTGCTCCATACTCGCTCTATTGGGCATAATTAGTTTCAAATATTTGCGCTGAAGAAAATTTCATTTATTCTACGCATCTCACATTCCCCACGTCACAGGCGCCGCGCCGCGCCGCGCCGCGCAGCCCTCCCCCGCCCCAGAAAGAAACACGCATAATGAGAACATCATTGTTGGTTACTTAACTGTGTGTGTGCGTGTGTGTGTGTGTGTGTGTGCTCTTGGGGAATTTTCAATTAAGCTTGCTTGCCATCCAGATTGCATAGCTGTCTGTAAATATTGAGCGCTTCTTAGCTGTCTGCAATAAAAATATCGATCAGCCTTATGAATCTCATATATGATTAGGCCAAGTCTCTTCTCGAACTACCTATGTGGAGAGAGTTACCTGAGTACTCGTTTATAAATTGAAAGGGCCTTAAATAGTTGACCTTCTCCATTACGTTCATAGCTCTGTATAACTAGTTCAAATTAAATATATCTAAATTATTTTGTACTTTCAACTGCTCTAGAGTCACTCAAGTCATTGGCTCTTAACTTTAACTAACTGAAACTGCGCTGGCAAATGTTACTTTTCCAAGTGGATCGATTTGGAGAGCTGTAAATTCGAGTGGAAATATTTAGTTTCTCTCTTCGCGCAATATGTAGAATTTAAACTATGCCACATCGGCTGTGCACTTCTGAAAATTGCATCAATTTTGCCAAAGAAAAGCTCCTCAACAATATTAGAAGAGGAAACTCTTCGTAAATGGCAGCAGATGCTTGACGGCCTTTTATTTTACTTGTTCCCTATTTAACCAAGCTGCAGACACTGTTTAGTCCAGACATCAGCCCGTTCGCTTATTATTTTCATTAATTAATCAATTTAAATTTGCATTGTCTTTCTACTTATAGCCCATATTTGATTCTTTTGAGCTGCGAGACAGAGCAGAAAAACTCAGCAATAAATATTCAAATCATATTCACAGCTAAATTAGTTGCTATTTGCACTAGGAAATCAACAGCTCAACTATTTAGTCTCTATCATTTTGAATCGTGAATAGCATAATGGAATATATTGTTCATGAACAGCTGAACAGATAAATTGACTGTGAAGGGAACAAAACGCATCGCATTCATGGCTGGAAAGAAAGCAACGTTCGTTCGGTCTGGCACGTAGCATGCTGGCTAAACATTTACAAATATTACAAATTATTCTTATCTTCTAGATAAGCCAAGTGATATTTGATGATACGAGGGATACCAAGTAGTGTCTGTAAGCAATGCCTGTAGGATTGAATGATGGGCAATGCTTTTGTGATCGACTTTTAAATATGCTTTTCTTAGGTTTTCTTTCCAGCTTTCCAATTGGCCTTGCTGCACTTACTACAATGAAAATGAAATGTTGACGATAACTTTCTTACACTCAGAAAAGAAAACTCTCAGAATTACAACGCACACACACACACAGAGAGAGAGAGAGAGAGAGAGAGAGAGAGACTCAGCAGCAGCACACACAACATCGTATAAATATTCAATCAAAGCTAGAGAACCACAGATATAAAAGTTGGGCTTAGTCTGTGCCTTTGCCTGCGCAGTCGGCAAACTGCAAACAACAATAAAAACTCTATTAAATACGCATAAATTAAGGCACGATGCGATTTTATCAGAGGCGGCACTGGCACATCTTCTGCTTCAATACCTGGATTTACAGTGGGATTTAGTACGAGCTGCTCGAGCGACCGCCCGACCAACTAACCACCCAACCACCCAACCACAACGACAGCTGGACACCCACTGGGCAAGTGAGGTTCATGTGCAAAGTTTTATGCCGTTCTGTGGCTTTGGCAGTGGCCTCTGGCTGCCTCATTCGCATTCAAATCAAATGAACACATTCACGACTCCAGCCACAAAATGCAATGAATTCAATGCACAACTTTTGGGCATGGGACAGGGGACAGAGGGCCAGTGGGGCCAGCGGGGCAAGTGGGGCAAGTGGGACATGCTACAGCACCTGAATAAAGCCGCAGCAGCAAGTGGAGGGTTCTTGTCTATGTCTCCAGTGCTAAGCTGCTCGCCTTAGTCGCATAAAAGTTCAGACAAATTATGCATTAGTTAGCTAGCTGAGGTGGGGCCAGCTGCCAGCTGCCAGGTGCCTGGGCCAGGGCCAGGGCTTCCAAATTTTGTGGCTTCGACATAAAAACCTCATATTTTTGGCCAAGTGCTCAAATTGCAGGCTACCACCTAGGCACCTTGATCAGGTTGAAGCCAATGTGGATGACTTTGACGTTGAAGGAGGCACATTATCCGAGTGCAATCGCCAGCCACCAGATAACTCACAACTGACAACTGACAACTGACAACTGAGAACTGACTGCGTACTCGTGTCTGTACTCGTGTGTGTCTATGCAAAACTGTGTAAATATTTTGCTAGCAAATTTATGAAAACATATGCTAGCATATGTTGCTCTAGAAGTGCCTTTGCATCGCACTTGACGCTTCATTTAATTAGGCTTCCAGTTGCGTAGCAACTATATGAGACAAAGAATATGTATTTATATGCAAGTTTATATTGCCAAACTCTCTGATTGAGATTGAGCCGATTAGACAGACAAAAAACAATGCATTTACATTGCAGTAAATTAGTTTATTTTTGTTAAAGTGTATCAAAGCACACAAAGTGATTTTTGCTGAGCCAAGCTGAAAATATTGTGCAACAAAATTAAATTAATTTTACAAAATTCCATTTGGATACATTCACGAGTTTTTCAGCTTCAACTTGACTTGAGCTACTAAAAGCATATCGCATATACAACACACAATGGCAATAGGAATGCTACTTTGTTGGCAGAGCAGACTAATTGGAATAAATAGCCAGAAGCTGCTTTGAATAGAATAAAAATATATATTATTAAGCCTTGCTTTTCAAGCAAACAAAATGATAATAAAAATGAACTGGTAGAAAAAAGTTTTGCAAATATGCATCAGAGTCACATTTACACATACATATGCAGATATATGTGCGTTTTGCGGTCTGAAGCTGCTCTTGAAAATAGAGACATCAAATTGAAATCTAAAAGTTCCATCATTAAGTTTTACTAATACAGTTGAGCATATTTGCTGCGCTGCCTTGGCGACGCTCAATGAAAGCAAGAAACTTGCAGATATAAACATTTTGGAAGAGCTCATAAAATATTTGATGGCTCTTAGCTTTTCTTTACGCCACTCAGTCGGATGGAGCGAGTGTGGTGCGATTGCGCCTGTCAAGCGGAAATTGCAATGTTTGCAGCCATCAGTCAAATCACATATCATAACCGGTATGAATTTGTTAGGGTTAGGGCTGGGGTTGGGCTTTGGGTCTGGTTGAGGGTTTAGGGCTTGGAAGGCGGATGGCGGATGGCGGAAGACGGAAGGCAGCAAATAACAAGTGATATCAATTTTAATTTTTCCTAAAGCCCTCGAGCGTACAACTACAAAATATTAGACACTAAAAAGTTATCAAGAAATTGTGTGCCATTGCGAGGATTTATTACGCTTGTCCTTTTAACAAATTTTGCGCATTATTTACGGCTTTTTTGCCGGCACACATACACACACACATACACATTCATATATATATATAGTCACCCATTTATCCAAGCTCGCACTCAGAGTTTCATTTGAGTTTTTGTGCAGCTTAAACATTTTTTAAAAGTCACCAACACTCACGCATTTGTCAATCTCTATGAAAAGGGGATTGCGGCCAAAGCAAAAGCCAAAAGAAAGAAATAAGAAATGAAAGCCCAAAGCCCAAACCCAAACGCTGATCCTGAGCCCAGACCTGCTCAGCCCGCATGCTGCCTGCCAATCCTTATTGACAGCAGCACTTCCGCTTTGGCAGCCAAAATAGCTGCGAGCGCCATAAATTAAACTCATGTGCCACAAATTTATTTCACCCAACGTGTGTGTCACGCTCGCTCTTTCTATGTGTGTGTGTGTGTGTGTGTGTGTGTGTGTGTGTGTGTGTGTGTGTGTGCCGCACACTTCAAAGTGAAAAGAGACTATTATATCGAATCGCAAGGGCAGTCGCCATTTCCAGGACGCACTTGGCGTAAGCGCTCTTTCAGTTTAGTATGCGGTAATTGACATGTAATGCGGTTACGATTGACAACAACAACAGCAACAACAACATCTGCTTGGACTGGCGATTTGCAACAATGTTGCCCACATCCGGTCGCCATTTTGATTTGCCCCTGCGCCACTGTTGCAGTGTGACAAATTCCCAGACATTCGCACTGCACGAGACCACAAAAGCAGACGCCCCGGAAAACTGAGCTTGAGATTGACCGAACAGTGCAATGGAGTACCTAAATTGATATACTATCAAAAATATATATATATATTATATTATTATATATTAAATACAGATTCTTGTTAGATATGTTATCGTTAGGCAGCGTCATCTGTCTATTGATCAAACAGTCTTTTAACTAATCAAACTCAGTCCGCATAGTCTATATTTCTTCAATTAGTATAATGGATTGGATTGGAGCACAGCGATTTCTCGCTTGTAATATGTTTTTTTACTGCTTAACTCATTACTTTGCGCCACTGTAGCTTTGGGCTTGGTGCGACTGCTGTGGCTGGCAATAAAAAGCAACTGAAATGAAATGAACCCCATGAAAAATGGCCAAGTGTTTGCCAAGAAATGTTTGGTTTGCTTTTTGCCGGCCAACCACCTGACCGTTGAGGCGTGCATTGGGGCACGGCAATCGAACAGGAGCTGAGCGTCGAGCAGCAACAGCAGCAGCCACAGGATGTCAGCATAAATCAAATGGCAATGGCAGCCAAAAACTGGAGCTGGAACTGGGACTGGGACTGAGACTGGGGCAAAAAGAGAAACCATAAGAAATCATTTCTAATCCCAAAAGTTTTGTAAGCGCTGCGCAGACATCGTCGTCCATGGCAGCTATCAGCAGGCTGAGAGGCGATGAGAAATGTTGCTTACTTGTTACCAATTCGAGCTGGGTGCCAATGGCCAATCTCTCTACTCACTACCAACATTGCGCAGGCACTCTTTCATTTTGAGCCTCGGCTGGCCCCGACTGGTCGGGGGTAACGCATAAATTGGACAACCAATTTAAGGCCTAAAAACCACTTTTACCGTTTATATTCATGCGCGTGAACTTTTTTATTTCTGGTGCGCTGAACTTAAATGCCAGGACATTGGGCTGACTTCAGCGCCTGCTGGGGACTCGTGTTGTCTCTGCTTCGGTTCTGGCTCTGGTTTATGGCGCCAGGTAAGCACGTGCAAACATTTGTCGTGGTTATTTCGTTTGGATTTGAATCGCTCCTCGCCCTCGTAGTTTACAACCTGCTGATGGGCCCGGTCTGTCGCTGATAATGCCCGACAGTCAACAGCGTTGGCCACGCGTTTGTTCACTTGGACTTAAGTTGGCTTTTTGGATTGCTGCGTTAATAGCTCGCCCGATAAGATACGCTTCACACCGACTGACTGCCTTCTTTATTGGCATAAGTACAAGCTGAGATGTTGCAGGTGCTGCACACAATGTCACAATGCCAATTTTCTCTCCAGAATGTGCCATTTCTTGGTGCCACTATAAATAGAAGTTATGTCTTCAAGTTCAGAAGTGAAAATATATCAACATATTTAATTCCTAAGTAAGCTTTTTATTCCAATATCATACTCTCATATTCACTTTTACTCATAGCGAAACTAGAAGTTCACGTTTAAGTTTTTGACTTGCACAGCTTAAATTGAACACCAAAATGTGAGATTGGCTCAATGCCAAAGTTTCAGTGAATTTATAGCACGCATTCGCCTTTTATTTTTGCCATATAATTTGCATTGATTTGATGAAATAAATAATAATAATCTCAGCCGCGTTCAGCTAGCTGGCATCGCTGTGGACGTCATATATTTGGAGACAATCAACTCCTGCCAAGTTATTCATTATACTGAATAGCTGCCCGAAACCCATTTAACCCCTTGACCTCACATAAAGGCAAAAGGCCTGTTCGAAATAGTTGCCAAAACAACTTGTGCAGCACTTCTGATGTGTCTTAAAACCTGGAGCTTCATCTCGCCAACAATTTTCAGGGCATAAATCTGTAAAATGCTGTGTCTTAAACAGCTGATGTTTTATGGCGTGCTAGAGAGGTCGTCGAGCTGCTGGCGAGACTAAATTGCATTCCTTTCTTTTTTTTTTTGTTTTCGTTTTGCCTACTCAACTTTGGTAGTTGGAATTTCAAATTTTTTTTTCATATTTATTTTTTTTTTTGGAAGAGCCGTCGGGCAGGACCTTGCGAAGCATATTCGTATTCATGTATGCTCCAAAAACGGTGCCTTAATTTGAGCATAATAAGTGCTGCTGCTCGGTCACGCCGGCGTATGATGAATATTCATAATTCAAGCGTCGCAGTAGCAGCAGCAGCAGCGTCTTTCTGCCAGCTCCGCCCAGAAGCTTGAACAAACAAATGAAAAATGAATTTCCTGCTTATGTTTATGCTTGGCATATGTTGAATGCTTCACTCGACTTGCTTGCACTTCGCACATGTCTGTGCCTGTGTATCTGTGTCTGTGTTTGTGTCTGTGTTTATATATGTGTGTAACAAAGCGGACAAAAGCGGAGCGTGAATAAATATAACTCATACGAGCTGTTGGGCAACATTCCGAGATGCCAGAGGCAAGTATTTACACCTACAATGCAGCATGCCGCATTCAACACAATCAAATGTTACATAAATGTGCGAAAAATGCATAATATGCTTAACTATGTGTGTGTGTGCATGTGTGAGTGTGGGTGTGTGTGTGTGTGTGTTTGCAAGTGTGTTTGCGTATTTGCCTGTACAGTCTGCAACAAAATGGCTGCTGCCATAACAGCACAACAACGACAACAATGGCTGCAGCTAGTGCCGTCTGCAGCTACACTCATAATGATTATCCATTGAAATGGAAATGCCAGCCAAGGATTTAATATAATTCCCAATGCGTAAAGTGTGCTCTGAAAACTTTTCACACTGCGCCAACAGCAGTTGAAGACGAAGCAGAATCAGAAGTAGTTAAAGAAGAAGCAACAGCAGCAGCAGCAGCAGCAGCAGCAGCAGCATGGTCTGATTCAGACAAGAATGCATCTCTGCAGCATGAATTGCCAGTCAAAGAATAGAATTCAATTTAAATAGATTTCCGCTTAGAGGAAATTTAAAAGTGCAGCAAAAGGCAATTGTTAACGCAAACTGAAGAAGCTCTTCTTCCTACTGACTGTGTGTGTGTGCCATGTTGATTGAAAAACTGCTAACTACACACACTTAGACTCTACACACACAAACACACACACACACACACACACACACACACATACAGGCCAAGTGTACGTAAAGGTATTGCAACAGTCATGCATTGAAATGAGAGGAAACCGGAAACGTAGCAAAAGAAAAAACTGATGTCTTCCATTTGCTTTATGAAGACGAAATAAAGATTCCCTTACAATGTTATCTTGATGAACAGCAAGCTTAAGAGCTGCCAAATGGAAGCCTGCATTCATGACTTTCACACCAATTTTCATCAAAGATAAATAAATCGATCTATATAAATTGAAGAAAATCGGCATGTTAAAATAATATTCAAGTGCCGAATCGAGCTCAAGTTCGTTAACAATGCTCAAATAATTAAGTGCAAGGCATCTACAGTCTTTTCCAATTCTGTCTCGATAAGCTCAATTTCCGGCCACTGTTCCTTGTTTCCAACTTGAGCGTTTCTTTCGAGCAACGTGTAGAATGACGAAAGTTACTGGGCTGGCAACGGCAAGTCTCGCACAAAGGTAAAATGCTAAGCAAACGTGCGTGCGAAAAAGGTAATTGAAAAATAGTTTCCGTTTCCCATTGCCAATGCCATTGCTATTGCCTTTGCCATTCTCATTCTCATTTCGCCAGCACTTCTTCAGCAATTGCAATTGCAATTGCAATTGCTTGCCCTGCCAGCTCCGATTGCCAGTTGCCAACTGCAATTCGAATGCGATTTAAGACAGCTGCAATCGTCCAAAACTGAATTCTCTATGCTATTTTAACTGTTTAAGTTATAGGCAGTTAAGGAAATCGATCTCAATTGCCAGCAAACTGTGTGTGGTCTTAGCTTCATTAATTGAAGTCTTTATTAAATTAAATTCAATTTTAATAATTGTTTGGGCATATGTACCATAAATTGGTCACGAGCTTGCGGTATTCTCTTGGCCACATGCTGAGCTCATATTTCAGTGTCGGCCAAATCAGAGCGAACTGAAATACAAATCTTGCCCCATCTGCAGCAATAAAACATAATAATTAACATTTGCGACGACCGTCCGAGTTTGATAAATGGCAAATGGGGCGTTTCATTAAAGTGTTGCATACTCTCGAGCGTTATGCTAATGGCCTAGCGAGAGCTCAACGCAACGCACGGGAGCCGAAACGAAGACGGAAGCGGAAGCGGAAACGAACGTGAAAATGAAAATAAAAAAATAAAAACTCAACCGCAGACTTGCATGGAAACTTTTAATTACATTTCTGCTGGTGCGTAGGTGTATGTGACGCTCTGAGTGTGTACGTGTGTGTGTTGCATTCGCATGTGTATGACAAGCAGAAAGAGACTGACAAACCGGCCGAGGGGGGCTGCGTGCAGCAGAGCTAGCAAAATGTAAGTAATGACTAAATGCGCACTCTGACAGTTTAACATGACAAAAATGTTCCCTTTTTTTTGCTGAGCTTGATAAATGATACGCGCGAAACATACAACAACAACAACAACGAACAGATGATGAAGAAGCGCAAGCAACAACTACAAAGTTGACAGCGTGTCCCCAAAAAGTTGGACTGGACTACCACTGCGTAACTGGGCATAGTTTTTGTTGCTTTCTCGGCTACACTTTCACTGCGATTCACTTCACATTTTCCGTCTTTTTTTATTTTTGCGTTCCCTGCTTTGTGGACAAACATTTGAGTGAATAAAAAGGATTTCCGGCATAAATATGCCAACACCTCGAAACACAAATGTACAATGAATACGAATAAGACTATGAATGCGCAAAGGCAAAAGGCCAAGTGAAAAAACGAAAACAGAAAGCAGAAAACAGAAAAGGGAAAGCCTCGACGACGCAGCTAAGCGCTGAATGAAATAAAATGGAATGCCTCAACAGAGTGGAAAAAGTCCCAAAAAGAAAGAAAAATAAAAAAAAAAAAAAAAAAATAATAACAAAATAAAATAACAAACCTCGTATGAAAAGGCGAGATTATTATTTATGACTTTGTGGCGAGGGCAATTTTGAGGTTGAACATGATGTTTCTGCCTGTAACTTTTGAATAAAAGTCTGCAGAGGACGGGCTGAATACCCTGCACTCCCTAGATGGAGCAGCAATATATGAAAGAGAATTGAAGTTATAATGTAAAATATAAATAAAATAGTGCATGGGTATAGAAATAATATTCATTTAAGGAATCATGCATTTGAATATTATGTGCATTAAATTCTTTTTCTCAAATGACTTGCCACTCACAGTTGAAACCTTGGTAAAATGTTTAATCTTACGAGTAATTTTATGAAGCAATTTCAATAACAATGCCAAATGCTTTGTACACATTACGTATACCTATATTACTACTCCTATTCTTACGCATCTTATTAGTTCTTCAATTTAAAAATAATTCATATTGATGGCATGCTGGCCATACCCCACATCTATTATAAGATAAATTTTATTTAAGAACATGAAGATAGCAAAAGAAAAAGGTTAAATAGGAAGAAACATAAGAAAATGGAATTCAATATAGATTAGAGTCAGACCCTTGAATAAATTGACAAGTGGAAATATATTCATGCCTAAAAATGTATACTTGACGTTTATCAGAGCAAATTCAGTCAAAGTAGTTACTACAGTAAAAATCGTATGAACTTTGGGCGCACTTTTTGATAGTTTTTAGCCTAATGTAGTTGAGCTCTTCAGCAAATAGCCGCAATATTCGATGTACTCTGAAGTGGTTTAGACCATCAGCTGGAGTGCAAAAGCCCATTTGGTGACACTTTAATTGTCGTAGCGCATAATTAATTAACCATTGTTTTTGGTCACCCCAAAAAGGACTCGAAGCAACAGAATTAATGTGCTCACATTTCGTATTATTCTTCTTTTTTTTATTGTTGGGCTGCCTGCCCTTTTTCGCATTGCTACGGCATTTTAAATATTTAAAACACAGCAAATGAATTTCTTATTAAGCCTGCAAACAAGGCGATAGCCGCGTGTTCAGGGCGCAGGGCTGAGGAGAAGGAACTGGCCAAACTGCGAGATGAAGTCACTGCAGGCGTTGGCCACTGCCCGCTGACTGTGCAAATTGTAAGTTTCATTGATTTTCGTCACACACTTATTCGTATCCTTGGCACGGCAGCATGCCATGGCTGCATTTTTAATGCGCATTGCAGTCAGCCCGGCTCGACCGAAAATATTTAATAAAAATGAACTTTAAATGCACTTACACCACATGCGACTGACCTACGGATTGGAATCTTTCTTGAATCACTTTTTAAAAATATATTTTGTTTGAATAAACTGATTTATTGACATGATTAATATGTATATTAAAGAGAAGCAGCATGCATTTTTCTTCTTGAACCCATTGCTCACTATTTGAATTTAGCCGCTGCTTTGTCCAATTCTCTGCGTGCCATCAACGATGTGTTGACGGCACGTAGTGTAAAGTGGTAGACGAACTCAATGGCGCTCAGGATGCTGGCACCGAGAAAGAGGCCCAGTATGCCACCAATGGAGACGACGACGTCGAGCATGGAGCGCAGCACTTGGCGACGATATTGATCCGTGGGCCAAACAGGCATCACAAGTGTTACGTTAGTGTCCCTGACACCTCTTTTTGTGCTGAGAGAGACTAATAGGCATAAGAGACATATGCAAGCAGAGAGAAAAGAATGAAATTCACCTAATGTGGTCTTCAAAAATGGACTTCAAGTCTCCCTCAGTGCAGGAGGGCAAGCAGTGGCAATGCAACGTTGGTGAACTGATGCGAAACAGCCTTTTCACATCCTGCTTGACCATAGAAGCACTCTCCAAGCATAAGTAACCGTTGAAGTCACAGTCCGGGTAGCGATCAGCTTTGTGTGGACTCATATTATAGACGGAGCAGTTGCACAGCTCCATTTGATAGAGTCTGGTGCAGTCGCTGATGCAGGCGCTAAAGCTGTATGCATTGTACATGCTCCATGGCATCACCTCTTCCGGAAAGTAACAGTCGCGCGCTTCTATCGGAATATCCTTCATGCTGGGATCATTCACCATGGCCTCCTTGTGGAACTGCAGCGTCTTGTGCTGTCCCTCCAGCACAATGACATCCACCGTGGGCAGCGGTATATTCGGAACATCTTCCTCGTTAAGCACACTTACCAGAGCAGCGCGTGTCAGATGCAGATTCATTTGCGGATGGCTACTTCGATCTAAAATAGCCGGCAGCCAATGCTTCGATTCGGGATGGTTGTTCTGCAACGAGTTGAACAGAAAGCAGCGACCAAACGGCGTGATCATCGGCAGAAAATAGTTGCAGCAGTCAAAGACCTTATCCGCCAATTTGCAACTAATAAACAGATCCGAGCAATTAAAGCCAAACTGCAAAAGTGCTTTTAGAACTATTCGCTAACGAGGCAACGCCCTTTTCAATGTA
The DNA here is from genome assembly GCA_035045945.1 of Drosophila anceps. Taxonomy (NCBI): domain Eukaryota; kingdom Metazoa; phylum Arthropoda; class Insecta; order Diptera; family Drosophilidae; genus Drosophila; species Drosophila anceps. Next base: position 22,390,221 of record JAWNON010000225.1, on the reverse strand, counting down.
CCCTTAAGGATAGTTGTCGGTAATTCGTCTTGGGGCACTTGGCACATTTCTCACAGTTTTCGTACGGTTGACAGCGAATAAACATTCCCGTTGTGTACTGATAGGGGAACAAGACAAAGGACAAATACGACTCCACCTCCCAGTTGTAGGGATCGTTCAGATCTGTACCCAGGCTGAAAGAAATTTCCAGGTATGCATTGTCATATGTTTGTTAAGAAATGGCTTACCTTTCCACATATTCCTCCACATTACGTGGGAAATCTGTCTTGAAGCGCAGTTCGCAAACGCTGATCGATGGAAATTTGACCTTGGCAAAAGGCGAAAGACTTTCGTGGACAATGCTCACAGCACGTGAGGTGAAGTCACGCTGATATTGACTGATCAGATGGTATACACCCACGGTCGACACGATTATGCAAACCAGCCAAAAAATACGCTCCGTGACGTGTAAGCTGGAACCAAATGAAACATTACCTACATATGAAGTTCTAATGTTGACCTACTTATGATTAGCTATGTAGGAAAAACCCGCCAGACTGCAACTCTGGCAGTATTCCGTCAACACATCCACAAATCTCCAGCCCGCTGCCTTCCAGCTATTTTTGACTTGGGACTTTTCCTGCTTCATCTCCGTCCAATTGTGCCAGGCGTCGATCGCCAGCTAACTGACTGGCGCAGTCATGTTGCGGCTTTTATATACATTTTAATTTTCCTCCATTTTGCTGGGCCTGTGTTTGTGCTGCGGTAGCTTAATTGCATGTACGGCTGCTTGTTCCAGCCATTGGCCTTGGTTTCCGTTTCCGCCTCTGGCTCTCACTCTGTCTCTCTCTCTCTCTGTTGCGCTCACTTTGAACGGAGTCGGTTGGGTTGGGTTCGCTGCACGGGAAAAGCTCTTAATTGGTATTTGCTTTGTGCAGGTGTCGCACTAAGGACTTAAGTCCACACCCACACAACACGCACCCTTGTGCGTAAATATATATGAATACCAATGTATACATGCAGGCACTCGAAGCACTCGAAATTGTTGTTTTAAAACGGCTAAGTGGGTTAAAGACAGGCGACACGCGCGGCAATTAATGAATAATAATTAACTGAATATAATATATAAATATTTGTACTACAAATCAAGCACTATATTGGAGTTATTTAATTTATTTTAAATATCTATAAGAAAATAATAAAAAATAAATATTAATTTTAGGAAAGTCTTTTGACTTATATAATAAGTAAATAAAAGTAATTGCATATATTTTAAAGCTGTTCTTTATAATTCTATATCGCTTTGCAAGCTCATTGAAACATATTTCAAAATCTTAATAATGATTTCAATACTTTGCTTTCGATATACTGAAATATATAATAGCTAAAAGCAAAAATAAAAAAGTTCAAATGTCAAGCTAATACATAAATATGCTCTGCATACAAGTCGTTAACTGCATTAATTATTACGATTAAAATTCCTCACAAACACGTGCATATTTGCCTGCACATACTAAGTTAAAATGCATGCGAACTTGCAGCCACCTGCGCCAGGCAGCGCGGCCATAATTCGTAAAGTTTTTAACGCCAGCAGCGACTGAAAACTCCTGCTCAATTACAGCCGCCAGCCGGGTGGGCTGACAGCCAGGCAAGCACAGTAGCAGCGCCACCGATTGCGCCAAGTCATTAGACAAAACGAGTGAATAAGCAACCCATTCACAACGAATACCCAGAGCCAGAACCAGGCCCAGACACCCACTGAAACACAAACTTGAAACTCAAACACTCAACGTGACGCATGCATTAGATGTAGTCAACATGTTTTTGGTGCTTAGAACTCGACGCTAAATTAGAATTATGCAATTACGACTCATTTACGTTGTTTGCAGCCTGGTGGAAAACACTTAAATACAATTAGAGTGCTTATTGAAATTTGAAACGTTGCTGCGCTGCCGCACTGACAGCGTGCCGCATGCCACACGCCACATGCTATATGCAACATGCAACGTGTCCCATGCAAAACTAATGCAAACGCTTTAATTATTTATGCGACCAAACATGACGTTAAATTGTTTTTGATAATCACACTGATGCAAGAACAATTTAGCCAACACCCACAGACCGTTTTCACCTGTGCCGCAATGAGCAACAAAGAACATTTAAAGGAATTCACTGCAATTGTGCTGTGGCTGGCCTGTGGCCATTGGAAACCTTTTAATTTATTGCCCTACGAGCCAAGAATTTTTATAAAAATGTTGGCTATGCGTGCTGAAAATTGTAAAAATATTTGTAATTGATTAAAAAGTAGTGCCCCATATATTATATTTATATTTATTTAAAATGAATTGTTGTACGTTTTATTGAAGTGCAATTAAAGAACAGTTAACTTTAATTCAATTTAAGTATTTAAATGGAAAATAATTGAGGAGCTATAAAAAATCGACATTTATATTGATTATTAAGATCTCAACTTGAAGTCCTTACGCATTTAAGCTACGGTAATTGCCTCAGTAACACACTTCAGATTATTTATTTATCTGCATAAAAAAACTGCATCTGACAGTCAGCGCGATAAAAAACTCACACTTAACAATATCATTTAAACAAAATATGGGACTTGCCCGCTCTCGTTGAAACACAAACACTTATCATTCATATATAGCCCCTCCCTATATAGCCATAGACAATTATTTTATTTTATTTATGCACTCGAAGTAACAGGTTTTTTTTCTGGGAGTGCGACACAAGTCGCATTGAGTGCGAATAAAGTTGTTAAATATTTCTCATTTGCTTATTTTGCTGTTTCTGTTTCCAAAAATGGAAAACGAGACATTTAAATAAAACCAAAAGGCAAAATATTTATGTAACAATAAATAAGAGTCAAATAAATAAACTGCAGCGAATTAAGGCGAATATTTTGTTCAAATCAATTCGTTTCTCTACGCTGCAAAAACAAAAGCCATATACTTTGTAATGCCTGAAGTAAATATATACTCTTATAAAATATTGAATGTTCGAATAATATTAAATTTTATTTTATTTACTTTTTTTATATTTTTAATGGTTGCTGGCTGCCTTTGAAAATATGTATTAATATTTTAACAAACTGGTGCATTGTAATATGAAGAATAATAATAAAAAAGCGCACTTTGATTATATAAATGATATGCTATAAGGGATATATTTCTTTCTTTTAATATATGAAATTGAAAAAATATGTTTACTGAAAGCAGATAAAATATTTACTTACGGCTGAATTTTAATAAAGAAGCAAATCAAATTACAGTAAGCGAGAGAACCCCTTAGCAATTATTTTCAATTTCAGTTATTCACTTAGCAATCTGATGGGTAAAAGTGATTTCAGTCTTGTCAATTCATTTTTGGCTATGGAAACGAGTCAGCTCCAATGTTGTTCTTGTTGCTATTGTTACCAGCTATGCTGTATTTGGTGGTCTGATTTTTGGTTTTTGTTTTTAAATCAATTTTCATGCAGTTTATTTGCATGTGGAAGCTCGATGCGTGGCAGCAACCATTTTGCAGGTGTATCGATAAAATGTCAGGCGCAATAGCAGCCGTAACCAACATTGACAACAACAGACGACAAGGCAATTTAAATACTAACATGTGTACGAATAGAGTCAGCCAGCGGGCAAGTGGAACTAAATGGAATGAGTGGCGAGCTGGAGTTGTAGGAGAGGGGCTGCGGCTGTTGCCGATGTCGACACACAATTAACTTGAAAATACTCCAAGCCATGTTAAGTGTCAATTAGTTGGCATCAGCTAAGCGCCATGCATACGAAATTAACCAAAATGTAATCAAGAAATATTATTTACATTTTACACAACAACGTGAGATGTTCGATTATTTTCTGAGACTTTGGGATAAAGTATCAAGTGAGGCATGAATAGAAATGTTTATTAGTTAGAAGTTCAAGGCCTTTAGGCGCAACTTTAGCAAATATTTAAAATTCACACATGTGCCAGCAGCGTATTCAAAATAAAATTTACAGAATTGAAAAAATAAAGTTTGCCCCCCTCCCCATACGTGGGTCATTGAAAAGCCAATGCTGGCTCTGTGCCCCTTGGCGTTGAACTCACATAATTTGCCAGCATTTCATCTAATAAATGAAATTGATTTTGGCCAGCCGCACTAACCAAAATTGGGCAGCCGCAATAAACAAAATCGAGAATCAATAAAAATCAAAATGAAAATGAAATAGGTAAAACATGAATGCCCAAATATATTATGCAGCCGCAAACAATAAACGTGGCTAGCAAAAATGACAACAACAACAAAAAAAAAAGTAAAAACAGGAAAAATCGTGTTCAAGTGCCACGTTTGGTCGTCTGATCGACGGGGCGGCAGCATTGGGTGCCAACTGTCGCTTAGCTAGGGCCATGCCCCTTGCCACTTAACCAGCCCACCTCAACTGTCTGCCAGGCTTGTGCAAACAAAATGTGGTTGTTGCTTGTGTTTTTACAGGCTCTGACAATATTGCAACGTGAAAGAACAACAAACAAATGCCGCCCCCTACACCACAAAAAAAACGAGCTCCAGCGATGAATATTTGGTCGGGCCAGCCTGCTGATGTCAACGGCACGTAAACAATTGCCAGCCGAATTGCTGGAACGGAGCTCGAACTCCGAACTACGGGCAAGCAACGGGCAACTAGTTTGCATGCTACTGCGCCCAATTGGGTTTGTGCTGTTGAAGGTATTAAAGACAAGAAAGCAACGCAGATGCAATAAAATGGCAGTAACCATGCAATAATCATAACAATAACAACTGCAAACCAAAGGCTGGCCACAATGTTGCTGCAGCAAACAGCGGCGGCAGCAGTGGCAACAGTTGCTGGCAATATCAGCGATAAAAGTTGTAACAATTATCATTTGAAAGTGCATTGTTACAGTTGTCAGAAGCGGCGCTCAAGTGGCTGCTACGGCAGCAACATTACCAGCAACAGCAGAAACAATGCGAGACACGACAGCAACAGCAGCTCGTGCCGGCAACAGCCACAACAACAGCAACAACAGCAACAACAACAGGCAACTTGTCTACGTCAGCACTGTGAAAATTAATATGCAGAAACTGCTGCAATTGCAATTTGTTGTAAGCGCTTGAAGAAACAATGAGGATGACGCCGCCGCCGTTGAAGAAATATTTTACATATTGTGGCATAAATTTCCATGATTATCGTTGAAGAATATCAATTAGCTGCGCGCATTTGTATGGCTTGTCCAAGCCATTGTCTAATGTGGAGCAGGCGCACATAATGAGTTATAGAATTGTCATTCACATGCGATTATATTGAATGAATTATGGCTAAACCAACGATGCATTCAGCACTGTGGCTTGAATAACAAATACGCATTAGCGCATTCGATTGCCCAGTGATGGATGCGAAGTGATTTCATGAAAAGAAAGTTAAGCGAAGCCAGCAACAAACATAACTCAAGCTAAGAATTTATTTGACTAACTCCTAAGGCTATAAATAGGTCAACTAGTAGTATGTCTATGTTAGTCATTTTTTTTAATATTAATTACATTAATTTCCATTAATGATTGCCCAGTTACACTATCTATGGCTTATCATTAGGTATTAAGCTAAGTTCTTTACACTTCGTCTGCTGGAGATCAGTTTTACTAAGGAAATTTTTATTTTTCTCACAAATAGTTCATGGAGTCATGGAAAATGTTATAATAATAACAAGAATATTGTTGTAAGCGCAAATCAGACCTAAGGCCTTGTTCATTTAATATTTGTAAATACTCAATTCAATAGTCAATGCAGCATCCAGTAACTAGAACACGAGACACGTGAGTAGCTCAAATCGAATTAGTTTACGTAAAATAGTCTTTCGAAGAATACATGTCTACTATTCAAGTTTTGTTTCGAAACTAGCCGTCAGCTGCTGAAGAAAATGATTTCAGTGCAACACTCGCGATAGACTGTGAACTCATATGAATAGATGCCAATTGGAAATACAACAGCAATCGGCATACGCCCCCCACAAGTATAAACAATGCTACGAGTGCCACTATAAACAGTCAACCGAACCACATCCGCAGCTAAGGTCAAGTGCTTTAAAAAAACACTGCAAGCATATACTCGTTTATACATCATTTTAATACCCAGATTTTTAGAAACTGAAATAATTGATATTATTAAAAATACCTGTAGCTGCTATATTACTAAATTTGTATGGCATAGATTCAACAATTAATAATAAAAAAAAATACAAAAAAGCATTACAAAAAAGTAGAGTTTCTATAATTTGGTTATTAATCTTACAAAAAAGCAGTATTATTATCTAATAATTAGTTAAAAATAATATTGGTGTAATAGTTAATTTAAATAATATATTATTAGATCTGTGCTCTTAGAAATATAGAATTGTATTAAGCCTCAGTTATTTTGCCAGAGTTGTCAAAACAATTAAAGCAATTAACTTGATACCAAAATGTGAGGCTGTTGTGCGTTTTAATATTGCAGCCACATAAATCTTTTCATTAAAGTTCAATTAATCAAGAGCTTCCTGTCATGGCGCATAAATCTCATAGCGCACAAAGTGCAGCCACAGTAGCAGACAACAGCTACAGATACAATTAGCAATGCAGTCAAGGGCGCACACGCACAGGCACAGGCACAGGCACAAGCACACGAACACGCACACGCCCACATTGCCATTCCAGCTATTTGTCACCATTTTGTGGGACGCACACACAGGCCAAGCAAATGTGCAATGTGTTGTACTTACAACGATATTTGCCACGCCTACAGCTTATGCCTCAGTGCACTGAGTGCCGCCCACAGTCCAGGCCGGGCAGGTAATAACAGCGTCTGCCAGCAAATATTTACATTGGAGATGCGCGCGTAACAAGCTCGTGAGCGTGAAAGTCACGCAAGCAGCTCAATCACGCATCAGTACAGTACTTGAGACAGTGTCGCACACTCGTTGACTTCTCCAATTTGCATCTCTGTTCGACACGAGCAGCTGCTGCAGTCGGGCCTATCGCCGAGCTGACCACCAAGCTTGCATTGCCAGCAAAGTTAAACAAAACTCCGAAAGGGACCGAGCCCATGTCCTTGGTCAGGTGCACTGCATGCCATAGGCGTGGCTGCCGAGCAGTGGGCGTGGTGTTTGTGTTTCTGCTGGGCAATTAACAAGCAATAAAAGCTAGCAGCAGCCAGAGTTGATAAATGTTTTGTCGCTTAACAAAAGTGCCAGGCATGCAATTAAGAGAAATAGATTTCGCAATGCCCAATTGAATTTAACTTCAGACTGATTGACAGAGCGGACAGGGAGCTTGTGGGCACGTCTTTTTCTTGAACTTTTGCCAAAAACGAACGAAAAAGTTCGATCCGCTTGCACTTTGCAAACCAAATGCGGCAGTCAACACCTGAACAACTTTTCTGAGTTTATGAATGGAAACTGAATCAGCAGCAGGCGGCAGCCAGCAGCCAGCAACCAGCAACCGAAGGCGGCGTGGGTGGTCGCCAACTCAAAATGCAAATTAAAAAGCCAAAGCCAAAGCCAAATGCAAGTGCAAAAAAATGTTTCACGACTTGCGAGCGCCTTCATTGACTGCAAATCGAAACGTGCGCCGGCCACGCCAACGTCAAAGAGCCAACTGTAACGGTGCAACTGCGACGCCAACTGCGAGAACGACGCCAAAGTTAACGCCAACGCCATTGACAATTACCAGCTGCTGGCCTCCTGACTACCTGACTGACTCTTTGGCAAGGTTATGGCCCAGAGCCACGCAAATATTTGGCATGCCAAACGACAAAAACAAAAAAAGTTAAATAATAACATTGCATTACGCGTACGCAATGTACGCCCAGGCAAACTTGAACAAAGGAAATTACTGAGTGTGAAAAATAAATTGAAATATGCAGACCAAGCGGCTTACTTATGACGAATCCATGGCGCACAGTGGTTATCAGCTATATGAAATGCAATAAATCAAGAGTTATTTACGATTATAAACAAATTAATTTGGTAGCTTAAAATTTGATGTATAAATAATTCACCATAAATTAACTCAATTTAATATACAATTCTTTTAATAAAACTATTTTTTCGGCATCAAGCTAAATTATACGTTAGTTTTTATATAAATAATTAGTATATTATAGTTTATTTCTATACTGTTAAAGTGACTCGAAAATTTCGAAAAAAAAAAAATAAAATTCACAGGCCACTGTGCATAGGTGGCGTAAATATTTTACACAGTCACCCCACAGTTTAAAATAATTGCCTTTGGGTGGTCGCAAACCCAGCCTGGTATCAGCCCATAAATGTTGTACTCCAGTGCGCCCCGATGGGAATCTTGAATGGCCATCGCCGCTAAATGTCACATGCATATAAGCGGAATTATGACAAGCATTTTAACGACTGCCACTGATACGCGCCTGTGGGCTGGGCGATATGGCAACGCCGCGGCTGCCCGTAAGCCTATAAAAACCAACGCGAAATTGAAACCCAAACAACGAAGCATCAGCAGGAGCATCAGACTACGCCGCCAACCGCTGGCGAAATGAAAATGCGACAAACGCATGGCCGATGTACGTGAGATTGCGCCTCTGTTAATTGGCAAAAATTGGCCAAACTTCGCCGAGGAGTAGGAAGAGTCGAGCAGTGAGGACACAGGACACAGGATACAGGAGACATGAGGCAGAAGGCAGAAGGCGGCGACCAGGCAACTTCTCTCTGGCATGTACATAAGTATTTATGCGATAATGCGTAAATTTTAATGAAAAGCAAAAAATGAAGGCAAAAGGAAAAAAGCAAAATATTTGCTTTGCGGCCCGTAAAGTATGCAGGCGCTCGAGCAGGGACATCCACAGCGCGTCTGTGCAATCGCCTGAAAGTTGATTTAATGAAGATTTCATAAAATGGCTTCGCCGTCAAGTGTCTGACATGTGGAAATCTGTGAATTTATGTGGTACGCACGTGCGTTGCGGTCTAGTCATGCGGCTGCGCCTGCCTGCGTTGCTTTAATTGACTGAATCTGCCAAGAAGTTGAAGTCAAAGTCAAGTAAAATGAGATGTTATATTAAAGAACAGAAAGAACGAAATGCATAGCTTAATAATCTACTTCAAAAGTTCTAGCTTCTTGGCCCTTGAGAGTTCTTGATGATGTCGCTGTGCAGCTTTCCTATCAATGTACATCTGCAACTTCTCGGGCGGCTTAAAGATAGCGCTGTAAAAATGAAAGCGGATTGAAAGCCATAGGAATATCGAATCAATAAATTGCTCTCTTCAAGGGTAGTAGTGGCAGAATTATATGTATGCTTAAAATACTCACTCGCAATTGCCGCAAATTGGAGTATACTTGCAAAAGACTGCATGGGTAAAAAAGAGGCATGGGTAAGAACAACAAAGTTTAAGCTTCAAGGAAGACTACTCACTCGCCAGGCAGCTGCTGCAGGCAAATCCTATTTCGATGAGTTTCTTGTGGCAGAAGCAGACAGCGCGCTGATCCGCTTGGGGTTGCTTTGGGTAATAAAAATGGTGGCGTGAATTCGGCGACATTAGGAACAGGCCGAGCATCTTCAAGCCTAGATTCTCAAAATCTCTGGTGTCATAGTAAAAGCCGCCGGTTATGTCGGCTGCATGCCGCAGCATGTACGACGAATCACGCTCTATGGCGCACACATCGATGACGACCCCAATCTTAGCAGCGGCTTGAAAGACATTCATGTGAATATTAGCCAACTGTATCGACGGCTCCATAGAGCCGGTGACAATCAGTATCCGTCCATTGAGCTTCACGACTTTGGAGGCCTCTCGTTTACAGCGACTGAAATAGCTTAGCGCCATGCCCACTGTGCCAGGAAGCAGATCAGTCATCAAGTGTTTGATCGCCCGCCAAGATTCGCTTTTCATCCGGTGCATATCCTGAGCCAGCACTTGATGCAGTCTGCACTTGATGATACTCTCCACAATGGCAAACTGCTCCATCCGCGCATCACAGCAGCTAAGTTTGTTGAACAACGCTTCGGGATAAATCAAATTGCTGTGGAACGATTGGGCATTAGACAGTCGAACTTCCCTCGATCTATTCGACTTACGAGGCATGACTGGAGCTGCCAAGTAAAACAAAATCGTTAGCATTGCTCTGCAGCAAATGCGCACTGGCCAAGAGGATGACAAAGTCCACTACTTTTTTGAACAAGGTAGCATCACGTCTCACATAGTTCTGATTGCAATCATGATCGAGGATGATTATCAGCATGTCCTTCTCCGTCAGCCCTGTTTAGCCATAATCCCTTTTAGCCATCTAGTGTGATAAATATACATATCTAACTCACCTGTTTTTTTATTGATGCATTGTTGACATGGCTGCAGTTCTGCACCTGTTTCAAGCTTCTCCGGCTTTGCGCTTTTCTTTTCTTTATGTTTCTTGCGTCTATGCTTTTTATGTTTGCACAAGGAGGATTTGCGACCGGCCCGATTGGAACCCATTTTGCAAAACTCACCTTGCCCAACTCAAAAAATAATTTGTGCTTAGCAAGTTGACAGCATTAGTCAGTTTCCTGAGTGTTGGTAAATGCCTACATCTTTGACAACGGCTGCTAAGTTTTTGTTTAATTAAATTTAAATTTAAATCAATTTTAAATTCAATGCATTGCACACATACAAATTTTATTTTGTTGGATGTTGTCGTCTTAAATTATAATCACTTAAATCGTAATCTGTTTATTAGCATATGTTGAAGATCGTTGCAAGAAACACCTCATCTGCATGTGCCTAGAATCACAATTGAACAATGCATTGTTACAACATGACCACACACAAGCATTTTCGCGCCCAGGCATGCCACAACAAACACCCGACATAACAAAACAAACGAACAAGAAACAGTGTTGCATAATTATGCAATTTGGTTATGAGTTTCTTTGCCCGCCTGCCAGGCAGCCAGGCAGCGAGCAGCGAGCAGCCGGCAGCCGGGTGCTGGCTGCTGGCAGCCAAGCTGTGGTTAGTGCCGCCGATTTTTGGCGATTTAGCGGCTGATTTGGCTTTTTTACTCGATTGGCTCAAATCCTTTTTTAGGCAAATTAACCGCGAGAGAAAAAAAAGTTATGAACAGCTAAAAAAAAAAAAATAGAAACACAAGACAAGACAACACGACGCAAAATTATGAACGTGATTAATTCATAGATGGTGGCGCTTAGCCATTGTTTTTGGCCATGTTAAATGCATTGCACGATCCACGATGCGGGGTCCAGCCAGCCCCGAGGGGCCAACCATGTCGAGCTGGCCTGAGGTTGACATCCACCAACTGAACTCAAGCCAAAAGCTAAATATGATTATGTGCGCTCGATTTAATCTCAGTCGATTTATAAGCACCACCACCCACCCCCAACCCAGGCTCAAGACATTGCCATACTCGTCGACTAACTGCTGTTTTTTTTCCATTTTTTTTTCTTTTTATAATTTTTTATTGATTTTTACAAACGACAACGCAATAGCCCAGCCAGCCAACATATGTGACCAGTTGCTGTGGCTGCCAAGCACATTAAAAATGAAGAGATTTTCCTTGAAAATTATGCCGCCATACATGTAAGACGCGCATGTGTATATATATATATATATATATATATATATATATATATATTATATGTGTGTGCGTGTGAGTGTGTGTGTGTGTGTCTGTGTATTATTTTGGTCAAAACGACTTTGTGCTCAAAATTGGAAACCAAAATCGTAAAAAAAATGCCACGCAGCAACAGCGTGAGTAAGTCAGACAGACACCCACTTTTCTGATACTCGCACTCGCACTCGCATTCGCATTCACACTCGTAGTTCAAGCGGCTGCTGCAAGTAGTTGGCGGATTACGAGTTGCTACGGAGCCACAGCTGGAAGTAGTCAGCGGACAGGCGGACAGACAGTGCTACAGGCGGACTACAGTCAAACTGAGCAGCAGCAGCAGCAGCAGCAGCAACAACAACGTTAACGATGACAAAAAATTGGCTACTTAATTTGGTAATAACAATAATTACGCCTGACTGACTAAACGCTGACCAGCAGCATCATTGGCCCGTCTGGCCACGACCAGCTTCAGCTTTAGCAAGTTTTAGTAAGAAAAAAAGAGCGACAATTTGATATTGCCGTTAAGAGCAGCCAATTGACGGTTCAATGAATGCTCTGAGTTTTGGCAGCAGTGTGGAGGGCAAGTGTGGAGGGTCCTCAAGTGGTTAATCCGCTATAAATTAACAATTATCTAATATGGGCTTTCTGTTAGTTTTAATTGATTGTAGATGTCTGAGTTCGGAATATGATAATAATTATACGGACTTATATTTTAGATATATTCATTCAATTATGAATTTCAATTCTTATTTGTTGCCTAAGTGACTCAGACGACTAGAGAAGTGAAAATTGATTGTGGCTTTTATATATATTTCATTCTATATTTGTATTAAATTTTATTTAAATAGTATTTATTCTAATAATATTAATATTATAATATTGTTATTGCTTATAATATTAATATATCATTGCTGTCGCTCTTGGCAACTGATAAACAGTCATAAATAGTCAGATTTTCCTTCAAATAATGAAACTCTAAACAATTTATAAAAACAAATTAATTCCTTCTCATTATCCTAGAGCATTGGCTAGTCAACTAGCTAGCTGAGCACATTTGTGCAGTCTTTTGCGCACACGCTCATTTCAATTAAAACGTTTAAAGATAATCAATTAATAATTTTTAAGCTACTGTGACAACGCTGTCTCCACTGCCTCTGCTGCTGCTGCTGCTGCTGCCACTGTTACGATACGGCTGACTCTGCTGAGTCAGCGCCAAGCTCAATTAGGTGCAAAGACATTATGAACCGCCGCCGAGTTGCTGCGAAGATTTACAGTAGATTTATTGGCCAGACGCTTGGACCAGTGCGAGCAGCAAGTGGTTAGCAGTGTCTGGCCTAATTGGCGCTTGAATATTGATACTACTGAGCTGGACTGGACAGCCACTTGACTCACACTCACATGAACATCCAGATCAGTCGCATTGAAGCCAATCTGATCTAATCGACATACATATAGACTGCACATTGGCGCTGTCTGATATTTATCGAACTTAACGATGCTGACTATTTTTGGCAAATTTTTCACATTCGAGACTCATAATTCGTGCGATAATTTACACAAAATTAGGCAAGTGTCTCGCCAGCGATCCTTTTAAAGCATTCCCCACAACAGTTCTGAAAAATTCGATTGCAATAAAAAACGAACAACAAAATAATAATAACAAATAATAAAAAAAAAGCTTGAGTACTAGTTGCGTTTCCCACGCCAATTAGAATTATCGTCGTATGAGTGATATTTTCTTTGCAACCGCAAAATAATTGGACAATGCCAGAGAAGAAAAAAAGAAGAGAGAGGGAAACATTTTGAAAAACTGTGTTTTTAAAATTCAATTTATGCTGTGCAAATTGCCCCCGCAACGCTATTCGCTTATAATTTTCATCAGAAAAGTTATCCAAGCTGCCAGATAGCACATAGATTGGCAACGCCGCTGCGTATAATTTGTGCTAACAAAACTTTTGCCATAAAATGTGCGTGTGAAAGCCATAAAAAAGTGTAGCTGGCCGTGCTGTACAGCGCTCTTCATTGCGGCTAAAATATAATTAATGTGCGGCAAGTTTATCCAGCGCTTTTCTTTCTTGCTTTTTTTTAATTCGTTATGACCCTGTCCAGATTGCTCTCTAATCTGCAGCTATCGAAAAGTAAGTATTTTAAATGAAAAGCCACCTCAGCCTCCGCCACAAAGAAAGCAATTAAAACTCCAATTATAATATCATTAAGCTGCGGCCTCGACTGCGGTCAACAATTAAGAAGTGATAAACGCCAAAGGTACACCTCAATATAAGGAGCATAAATTAAGAAGAAATTTTCTAAATAACACAAAGATTAACAATGGCAAATTAATGAACTCATAAATACAAAAGCAACGCAGCTGTATATAAATCAAAAGTAAATTTGAAATAGGGTTAATTGTAAATTACAGAAGCTGTTTGCTTCTCGAGTTTTCAAAGAAACTTACAGATTTAGTTAGGAACTGCATAGCCTATACTAGCAGAGCTTATCAGATGACGAACTGACCAGTCGGAGAAGCAAATATGACTACATCGACTCAGCTCGTTATTCCCAATTTTCATTTTCAATGGAAACTATTTTTATTTTACTTTCAATATCTGTTACTTAAATTAATTTTCTAGCGCATTCCAGTAGGCAAATCCAAATACCTTGGTTACTGCTGTCAGTTTAATTGCTGCTTAGCTTAGTGTATGGTTTCAGATTATAAAATTTGTTGTATTTGGTGACTAATATTCATAAGAATCCAAATTTTGTGTAAGTAACAGAATGACAACATACTTCTACTATCCAACTAAGGAAGTGCAGGAGGAATTGGCCTGCACGGCCAAGGCTCTCGTTGCGCCCGGCAAGGGAATCATTTCCGCAGACGAATCGATATCGACAATGTCCAAACGATTCCAAGTGGTTGGTGTTGAGAATACTGAAGAGAACCGTCGCTTGTATCGCCAGCTGCTCTTCACAACTGATCCAAAGATATCAGAGAATGTTTCAGGTGTACTGATGTTTCACGAGACACTTTACCAGAAGACCGACGGCGGACAGTCCTTTGCCGAAGTTCTGCGCAAGAAAGGCATCATACCAGGCATTAAGGTAGATAAGAATTCGGTGCCGCTATTCTGCTCGATGGACGAGTACACCACTCAGGGGCTAGACGACCTGCATTTGCGCTGTGCTCAGTATAAAAAGGATGGCTGCGACTTTGCTAAATGGCGTTCGGTGATTAAGATTGATAAGAATACGCCGTCTTATCAGGCTATTATGGAGAACGCCAATGTCTTGGCCCGCTATGCGACCATCTGCCAGTCGCAACGTATTGTGCCCATTGTGGAGCCCGAGGTGCTAATGGTTGGAGACCACGATTTAGATCGTTGTCAAAAGGTTACCGAAGCCGTGCTGGCCGCCGTCTTCAAGTCCTTGAGTGATCACCATGTCTATTTGGAGGGCTTGATACTTAGCCCTAGCATGGTGACTGCCGGCCAGAGCAGTAACAAGAACAATACGCCGGGCGAAATCGGAATGGCCACCATTTTGGCGCTGCGTCGAACTGTCCCACCTGCTGTACCCGGTAAGAGCTCAAATAGTATCTGAAATCAAATGAACTGCCGATTTTTATGCATCTTTAACCTGCAGGCGTAATGTTCTTATCGGGCGGCATGTCCGAGGAGGAAGCCTCCATTAACCTGAATGCCGTCAACAATGTGCCTCTGTGCAAGCCCTGGGCTCTGACCTTTGCCTTTGGACGTGCCTTGCAGGCGTCAGCCTTGCGTTCCTGGGGCGGCAGAAAGGACAACGTTCTCGCAGCCCAAGCTGAGCTGATTAAGCGCGCCAAGGTAAGCTTTTGATAACTATTAATTGCATATCAAAGTTTGCTTTATATGGATTTTATTCATTTAAAACTTAATCCAATTTTATTCGCTATCACAACAAATTTATATAAATAGCTTCACTTAAGCACGCAACACAATTAGTTATATATGTAATAGTTTGTTTTAAAAAATTAAGTATTTATTTAATTATTCAACAGGCCCACAGTCTGGCCAGCATTGGCAAATACATACCTGGCTCCATCGAAGGCACAGCGGGTGGCGAACGATTATTGGTCGATGCCTATGAAATGTAAGATCCTGCTCGGATATAGGTTAATAACAAGAAACACGCGCTAGCCACCTCCTCCTCCGATCACGAAGTTACAATTCAAAATTGACATAAGTAAATATGTACAAATATATGTGCATTCAACATCATTTCAGAGCGACTGCCCCACTGTGGCATCGATGACTGCCACTTGGCCGCAGGCCACATGTTCGATGTTCGATGCTCGCCATCAGCGGGCAACAACTCGAAATATTGTTAACAAGCGTGCAAAAGAGCAAAGAGTAGTTGTGGCAGCACTAGCAGCGCAACACGACTTCTGTTAACTGCAAAGTGTCGCATTAATCCGCGGAGATTACCAGACGCAGCCACATGGCCAACACGCAGACAGCGTCGTGCGGCGCTGCTGCACTGCAGCTTAATTAACGCAAACGCATGCCAAAAGCCAAGCCGAGTCGGACCGACCCGCCAAACCGTGAATGGCTGTGAGCATGTGAACCAGCTGGCCAAGTATTCAGCTTAATCAGCCGCTTCACTCTCGTGCGTGTGTATATGGGAGTGTGTGCTTGGCAGCTTGACTCTGTGCTATGGCTCTGGCTCTGGCGCTGGCTCTGTTGGCAGTGTCATGTTGCTGGCAAATTAGTCAGACCCACATGCCCCCTCTGGCCTAAGTGGGGGGTTAGCAATAATTAAAATTAAAGCACTGACTAAGTTATGGGCAACTCGTAATACGCCCCACATCAGCCTCCCATCACTGCCTCTTAACAGACACGCACTATTTTATTCATACACTGCTCCTTGGGCAGGGTATCAACGAGATTTAATGAATAGCATGTCAAAATTAAGTTACAATAAAATTGTTAAGCTAACCATTATATTTCGATGAATAAATTGCACAAATTTCTTAAGCAAAGTTAATATGTAACCGAAATAATAATAGATTCATTTGGATTTCGATGCATGTTAATCTATACGCTACATAATATATATATTTTATATATATTTTTTTTGTATTCTAATATAATTTATCTAAACATTTCATTTAAAGGTTTAGTTTTTTACTTTCAGCTATCATTTCGGACGATTATATATTTGCATTTATTATAATTTATATTTTATATTCATATTAAAGAACATCACTTAGTCGACGTAGCACTCTCACTTTCTTGCAAATTTTCACCTGCTGCTTGCAACCTGTGCGACAACTGAGTTTTGTGGTTAATCCAATCGCCATTCCCAATCAGGCCAACGTGAGCAGCATGTCATGTTAATTGCGTCGCCCTATATACAAGTGTGTAACTGTGTGTGCGTGTCTCTCTGTGTGTGTGTATGTGTATCAGAGAGTGTAAATTGCCATTATGCTCATGTTTCCTTAATATGTAGCACATAGTCCGCTGAGCAGCGAACAGCGAGTAGCACGCAACGCGTCAAACCAATTAAAGCCAAATTAAAGCAGCCGTTTTTAATGATATGCAACGGTTTGTGTTACCCCCTGTCGCCCCCGCGCTAATCTAACTAACTGCTAGCATACAGCTCGTCAGCACTTTCAATGTAGCTTTTAAGATTTATGGGCGTGCCGCCTGCTAATGTGTCGAACACACAGAGCCTAACTTCAGCGTACTGATCAAGCCCGCAGCTCGGCTGCCGGCACGCGTTTATAGACAAAGTTGCGAGTAGATCAAAGCAAAAATGCCGTCAACTGCGACTTGGACCCGGTTAACGAGCTCGGCCCCTAGGTTGCCAGCTTTAAGCGTTCATGTTTTAAATGCAAGCAAATCGAGCGACAAGTGGGCGTGTGGCCCTGCCTCTACTCTTAGATTGTGGCTTGAGCATAATTAGGAATTTCCGGCTGGACCATGGCGCCATAGTTCTGACGCAAAGTCGCGGCAATTGGGCGGCACAAATCAGTCAGCTGTCAAACGGTTGTTGATTAATTCGGTGTTAATAAACGTTTGGCCACAAATCCTGTACCAGTCGCCGTCGCGGTCGCTGTCCCACAGCCTGGCCACGTCCACCAATTAATGTACCATTGCGCATTGGCCAAGATGTTGAGACCAAACTGCCGGGCCAAAATTGGTCATAGAGCGTGAAAACGTTTTGCGGCAGCTGAGGATGCGCCTTGTGTTAATTGAAAGTTCGACTGACCATATAAGCGAGGTAGCCAAAACTGACTCCCGCCACATACACAGACACACACTCCCAGACACACGCACAGACATGAGTTCAATTTGGTTGTCGGCTGATAGCCAAAAAAACTTGCTGCCAACGACCATAAAAGGCCACACACGCGTCGCCAGCTTACCTGCCTGGGAAACTGCCAACAACAGCAGCAGCAGCAGCAGTAGCTGTAGCTGTAGCTGTAGCAGAGGCAACATCAGCAGCTGACGCCAACCGAGGAGCTTTCCATGTGCCATATCATTTGCCCAAAGTAAGAGGTGTTTAAAATGCTAATTTGGACAATAGCAAATGGCAGGCCACCAACTGAACTCAGTTCAGCTGTCGCCGAGGTGAGCCAAGTTTCGTTTTTGTGTTCGTCTGACGTAATAAAGTACAAAAAGGGAACTTTAAGTTTTAGCTAGACCTAAACTGAATGCTACTGAAGTCCAAGTCATTTGACTGGGCTTTTTATTATTCTGTCAACCTTTGGCAGTTGAATCATCATCAAAATCAAACGTAAGCCTACGGAGATTTAACTAAGTTTAAATTTAATTTTACTTTAAAGCTTAATTTCTCAGCCATTTCAAGCACTTTTCAGACATATAATATTCCTTGAACAGCAGCTTGAATGAAAGCTGTTCTTTAGTAGTAGTAAAATCGTAGCCGAGTGTATTTTTAAAAATCATTTTTAATATGCCAACTGATGTTGGATGTATGTAAATAATTTTGACTGCCAGCTGCTGCCATTCCATCAACGCGCTTGGTCAGCTGTCGCCACAGCAGCTTCCTGGCCAGGCCCGGGCACAACTACCAAAAATGTCAAAATGTCAATTCGAAAACGTTTAGGAAAAATCGTTTGGCTGCCCGCCCGACTGTCAGCCAAATTTTTTTTTTTTTTGTTTGCTTGAGAAATAAAACAAACAAAGCAAAAAATAACTGTGGCTATTGACTCCAGCTAGGAATAGACAGGCGTGCCTCGGTCCAGCAGGCAGGCTGACTGACTGACTGACTGACTGAACAGTCTGTTGTTTGGGCAGGTAGGGGGCGTGGCTGTGTCGCAGTCCCGGTTTGTTTGGTCAGGTGTAGGCTCGTTTGTCTGTCACTCGTTACATTCGCTTACTTTTCCTTTATGCAAATGCCAATTCCAACTTTTTTGCTTGTGCTTTGGTAAATAGATTGTGCAATGCGCGGAAAGTGGGGCGCGCCATTGGCAGATAGGCTTTAATAACTTCCATCTCAAATATCTCATCTCTGTTGAGCTAAGCTGCAGCTGTCATGGGGACAGCTTGAGCAAAGACCTCACCCGTAGCGATTGCCTCAAGATGCGTTTGCTTGACAATCGCACGACATTTCTGACAAATGCTGCTGACAAAAACTTCTTTTAAAACCTATTCCTATTTTTTTTTTCCACGCTTGACAAGACGCCCGTTCAGACGTTGCATAGGCAAAGCATGTTGACATGTTGCAATTTTATGCAATTTTTTTACAACAGCATTGTGTGTGCGGCAGCCAAAAATATCAAAAAAAGAAACTACTGTATATACATAAAAAAAGGAAAAAATAAAATAAATTATAGTCGCACAGCTTTACGACAAATTCAATGAAATATTTGCAATTTAAATAATGTTAACGGGCATTTTGCTTAAAATCACAAATTTTGGACAGCTGGCGCAGTTGCATCACAGCCCCCTAGGGGGAGGAGGCTGCATAATTATCAGAAGAGCCAAAGTGGCCGGTGGCAAAGCAAATGATATGAATACTTAAATACAATAGAGGTTGTTTTTCAGCAATGTTTAACATTTAAAAAAAAATATGTATAGAAAAATTTATATTGAATATAAAGGAAAGATATAGACAGTCTAATAAAGAAAAGAAACAGTGTAAATAATAATAAATTTCGTTTGATTTTTTTTAAATAATATATAAATTGATAATTTTTTAAATAATTAATAAAGATATTTCTTTTCGTTTGTCAATTTAAGAAACATTTGCATATGGTCTGATTCAAAGAGACTTTCCCAGCGGGCAGGACATAAAAATGATGAAATTAAAATATAAATAAAAGAAAAGTCTGCACGTACACACAAATGAAACACAGGTCGCGACTGGTGGAGGCTTTAAGGTCCCTCATACACGCACACACGCTCTGCCCGTCATATACACCCACAGCAAATAAATTCAATTTACAATGAAAAATGGCAGCGATGATGAAGATGGCGATGCCAGGCACTGGGAACAGGTGCGGGAAAAACTTTATTAACATTTTTCGCATGCTGCACGTGCGCATTGACAACGTGGGCCGCGTATTTTACGCTTTTTAATGAAGTTTCATAAATTGTGAGAATCGAACGTTAATCAAATAAGGTGTGAGAGAAATCAAAAGCCTCGTCCGTGGCGCCTTAAATGGCCGCCGTGAAGCGACAAACTGCAGACGCTGTCGCCACAATTGGCCGGCAGAATCTGTCAATAAATCAATTAGTGTAATATAAATCAAAATCGCAGAAATAAAGAAGTGGTCGCTGGAGGGCAGCCAATGCGACATTGTGATGTTTCTATTTCTGCGGCTTTAATTAATTGCAACAAATTTATGTTGGCCTGTCAAAAAACGTGGCCAACGGACACAATTAGCCAAATGACAAAACCAACACGACGCAACGCAACGGCCCATAACTCATGCCACACATCGTCTATGTCAAATGTGGCCACCTCTCACTCTTTCGCTGTTGTCAGCTGTGCAGCGGCGAGCATTTTTGCCTCAATGGTCATAAATTCAACGCTTCCTTTGCAGCAAACGCCGAACGCATTGCCAGCATAGCGGCTGCGTGTGCAACGGGGCGTATGCAAAACGCCAGCAAATGAGCCAAAGCGCACGCAAAGTTTATGGCAAATGGCTGGCATCGTGGCTTGGAGGTCAACTGCTCTTAAAGAGCTTGAGCTCACAATCCAATCTAAAGTTTATCGGCAACACTGTTCAACACGATTTAAAGATTAGCTGCCATAAAAGATGCACAGATGAAAAGATAATATTTCTTAGCTCTTCCTATCTATCTTAATAACACAAAAGGGGCAAACTTCTAAGCATTCTTTAGAGCTTTTCTGCTTTCTTTTTAATCTTATTGCGAGACATATGTAAGTTGCTACCTTAGATATTTCACCAATCAGTAAATGGCCAAATTCATTGATAAAAATATAAGAGAATTACTATTTTCTTTCTGTCTCACAAGAGAGTGCAAGAGAGCTGTCTCTCTCTCTCTATCTATCAATATATCTTTCTATCTATTTCCCTGACACACAATCACTATAATCTTTCTCTATTTCGACTTCAATTGTATAGAATGTCTGCAACCTAGTGTAATTTTTGGAAGTTTAACTTCTTTAGAAATTGTTTTCTACCCCAAATAATTTTGACATTTGACTAATGCGCCGCATTAGTTCTGCCAAAAATTTCTTAATTTAGCTTTGCATTGCCATTGCTACGTTTCTCGACAAGAAAGCTCTGCGATCTGCCTGCTTGGTGGCTGGGTGGCTATGTGGCTGTGTGGCTGTGTAGTGGGGTGCAGGCTTTGTGGTTCTGCATGCCGAATTTATTTTGGCCACAAACCCGTGCACAAGTTTTTGAGTTTTATCTGCTCAAAATTTGTCACAGCAAATAAAAAGTTTTGCTTTTCCATTTTACGCTCCAACGTTTGCCTTACCGTTGCTGTCACTGTTTTTTTATTTTTTATTTTTCATTTTTTATTTTATATTTTTTTTTGTACCATTTGCTTTTTAATCCGTAAAGCAAGAAATAAAGATAAAACTTAAGCCAAAATAAGTTTCTTAAAAGCGTGCAAAAAAAAACGAGGTGAAAAGCGAGCAGAGTCAACAACAAATTTGAAGTGCAGCACAACTGCAGAAATAATGAAATAACAGCAATGCAATTAAAAGGCAGCTGCTGCTGATTCCCTGGATTAAGGTACTACACACACAAGCACACACAGAAAGAGAGAGAGAGAGAGAGAGAGAGAGATAGAGAGAGGGAGAGACTAAGACCTACACAAGGCCAAGAGGTACTGAATGTCGCGATAACCTTGGGGCAAGCAAACGCGTAAAAACTTCAAGTGGCTAAGGACTATAAAACAACGTTGCCAAATTGCGTTAACGTTAACGTCAACCACTTACGGAGTTACGTAATTGCTTGTCTTCAACGCTTTTACTTGTAAACTGTGCACCGAAAAAGTGGAGGAGCTCAAGGGAATAGCAGAAATTACAAAAAAAAGGTGTAGAACAAGTACAGCAATCAAATGTATAGGGTTAGCTATAGATTAAAGGGCAATTATGTAATTATTAACAATATATATAATTTAAATATAAATTCTTATTAATATAGGTATTCTACATCGCTGACTCAGGTCTTAAAAAATAATCTTAGGAAAATGTCCTGCAAAAGAATCTCCTGTTTTATGTGTAGTATCCGCAGTAGAGATAGCCCAGCCCTAATCGCAATAAACACAATTACCAAATTGCAAACAATATGGAAGCAAAATGCTGATTAAAATAGAGTACCCAGGTGGCTTCAATTTAATATTTTCCACTTAGGTTTGGTTGCGCTAAATAATTCAATATTCATCAGCAACCGACAACAACAAAGCGACCATTTTGCTGAAATGTCGCGACGAGCGATAATTTTTGGCAACGCAAACTTTCAAACGCACAAAAACTCATACAGAAACAGACACGCTCGAGCACAGCCACACGCATAAAAATACACATACCCCCATACACACAAACACTAGGGTAAATTGTGATACATCGTTTTTGCATTCAGGGAACACATGTTCGCTGCGGATTTAGTTGTCGCTTTTGAGCGAAGTTTTGCCACAGATTCACCCATTGCATATCACATTAAAAGCATTTACGATAGATAGGCGAGACAGCCAAAATAGTATGTAAATGTGAAAAGTAGACAGAGGGAGAGAATGCGACATAGAGAGAGAGCGAGAGAGAGAGAGAGAGAGAGAGAGTGGGAGAGCGAGTGAGACAAGTAAACATATGAAATCCCCCTAGGTCTCACTCATCTTATCATTTCTGCTTTCGCTCTAGCGGTAAAATTATAATATAATTTCAACTACGACTCGTGCAAATAGCTCAAATTAAAGTTTTGTGCCTGCGGGGCAACCACACAAACACAAATATAGACACACATCCACCCACAGACGTATACACATGAGAACAGAGGAAAAGCTCCATCTTGTTTTCAGTTTTTGCAAAATGTTAAGTGCACGTTCAAAACACACATACACAAAAACATATCCGTCAGACAGCGAGCCTGGATCCGAAAAGTTTTCCACAATCAAAAAATGGAATAAAGTTTAAAAAAAAAATAGCTTAGCTAAACAAAACAAACAAACATTTTCAGAAATTGCATTGAGATAAAAAATATTTGTTTAATAAGTCGCAGGAGCTTCGTAAAATATTTATGTTTATGCAGAGCTTTTTTATGCTACAGAAAATTTCTATTACAATATATCTAAAATATTATTTACATCTTTAAGACCCAATTAAAATTTTTTGTAACTACGTTTCTCTTGTATTATATGAAATAGTATTATAATCACATAATCGACTTAAGACTTAAGACTTCCATGCGGCTTAATAAGTTGCCAGCTTCTTTGCTTCATTTGTAGCACAGTGTAATTAGAAAATAAAACTTGAGATTTTTACTGAAAAGCCATTAACGGAAATGCAAAGGATAATTATAATGCTGAATGCTTTAAGGGCAGTTTGCAAAGCGGTTCGCAACGTCAGCATCAATAAACTTTGACGCCGGCCGCAATGCAGCACCAGTTCACGGAGCAGTCATAATAACAACAACAACAACAACAACAACAACAACAGCAACAACGGAGTAGAACAACCAGAAATTATGGCCACACTTTCGTTTTTTGCTGCCGGCCTCAGGACAAAGCCGAGCGCGATAAGAAGCCCGCCACTGCAACATTCTTGAAATGCAGCCAACAACAAAAGCAACAATGGCCAAGAAGCGAGCGAGCGGTAGAGTAGAGGGGCGCAGTATGGACCATAAACTTGCGACAACGTCTTGCAAAAGTTTTGGCCAGCAGGAGCTATGTAGGTGTTGGCTATCAGTTGGCCAAAACTTTACTGCTTACGTTCGTCATATTTGCGCGTGAGTTGCAGAGGCCATAGGGAAACGGCAAAGTGAGGAAGGCGCTGCTCCTATCTCAGCCAGGGCATACTTAAACATGTGGCCATTGAGGCAACTACAGCGCCTGACAGTTGCCGCTTGCACGTGGCAAGATGCGGTCGGTGCAGCGTAAGCGCCGTGCCAGCCACTTGTGACAGTTTTAAAATTGTCCAACAAGCCACCATGGACAGCGCCGCAACAACTGACTGATAAATGTCGCTGGCCAGCCAGCAAATACTACTGCTGAAAACATTTCCTTATTTCCTGCCTGCCTGCCTGCCTGTCTGCCTGCCAGCATGGCACGGAAAACTTTTAGGCCAAAAGGAAACCCCGAGCGGCGGAAGCATTCGGGACCATTTTTATGCAAGTCATAGAAATTTACAAGCCCCAGTAACAAGAATGTTAGTTTATGGTGTCAGCAATGGCATGGACTGAGCTCTAGCCTTTTAACGGCTAGATTTAGTAAGTTATTTGTATTCTGAATACATTAAAATAGAAGACTAGTAAATATGTCTAAAATATACATAAGGAACTGAGTTTATTTTATTTATAATTTTATAAAGTTAAAAAGTATATACATATATAGTATGTATAAATGGCTGTAAACTCTTCTTAGAGTTATATTTAACGATTCCTTCAGCGGAAATATTAATTAAAAATAAAAAAAAAAATAAACATATATATAGATAAATATATATGAAGTAAATCTGCTGTATATTTATTCAAAATATACATTTTTAGATAAAACTAAAGTAAATTTTATCAAAATTTATAAGCTGTGCTCTTTATTATGTCAATTTTATTAAATAGAATATTTAAAAAGGATATAGCATTAATATAGCTAAATTTGATTTGATCTATCGGGTTTTTTGTTGGTTTGTTTTTCAGCACTGTTGAGTAGGATGGACAATTTTGCTTGGGGAAACTTTTGTAACATTGGCATATGCAATTGGGTTTGCTGCACATCCTGACGACAGCTTGGACTTGGGCAAACTTTTTCTACTGCTGTTGCTGTTAAATGTTGCAGCCGCTTTTTAGGCATTTGCAGCGGCCAACAGAGGTGGGGCAAAGTTTTTAATGAATTTTATAGCAGCCGCTGAACCACTGAACCGCACACAGCTCAACTAAGTCGAGGCAAGCTAAAGCTTTGAGGCGTTCGATTACGTAAGTTAAAGCGCTTCTATTGCACGTTGATAAGCGGGGTCCAGAGTGCAGGCAGCCAATCACGCTAATCACGCCAGACTGACAGACAGATGGACGGACGAACAAAGAGACAAACCGCTTTGACTTTGATGCGCTGTCAACGTGGCTGTTGTTGCTGCCGCTGCTGCTGCTGCTGCTGTTGGTGTTGTTGCTGGTGTCGCTGTTGACGTGTATGTTGGTGTTGGATGTTGGTCTCCGTCTGGTCATTAAATGCAGCACATTAAAGCCGCAGGAGCTGATGTCGACGGCAACGTTGTCTGACAAGCGTTGAGTCAATTACATGGTAATAAACTAATGGCCAACGACTGCGCGTCCGTCCGTCTGCACGTCTCTTGGCCATCAGCAGCCATAGCAGCAGCAGCAGCAACAGCAACAGCATGACATGTTCGTTAATTTGCGGCAATTGTTGAACTTTTCGACCAACAACAGGCGCACACCATAATAATTGGCTCAAGCATTATGAGCCTTGTCATGAATTGTTACTCGAGCTCCCAAAATCTGAAACCGTTTGCGTCGATTTTGTTAGCTTTGATTTGCACCAGACTCAATTCGATTTGTTTACCAAAGATTTAATCAGCCGTAAATGTATTCGAATTCATAAAACATATATACATATCAGAGAGCTTAGGCATGCACGCACTTGTTGATATTTAGCTGGTAGTTGGAGCCGGGCGGACAGGTGCCGTGCACCGGTCGCTCCTTGACGCACAGATTCTTCTCGGTGCTGAAGCCGGTAGGGCAGCTGGAGCCCCACGCGCCGCCGAGCAGCGCCAACATCAACAGCACAAGCCAAGCACAGTTGCAGTTCATAGTTGTTGTCTAAGTGAAGTAATTGCAATTACCGTTAGCCAAACACCTTTCACTAGTTCTCACCTGTAGCAAAAGCAAATGCAACTATTTACAGATCTGCAGTGAACGATGCGCTTATATAGCACCGGCACGCGACTTATCAGCAGCGGCAGCTGTTTACAATTCAGACTAGCAAATAGCAACCCAAGTTTGAATCGGGATCAACCGATCATTAGGTTAGTTGATAATCAAATTTGCGGAAAACAAGGCAATTCAGCGATTAATTGAATTGAATCAAAACAACGTCCATCTGGCTTTTAATTACATTTTATTTAATCGAACTCAGCTCAAAACTAGGCACCATAAACACAGGCATTAATGTTAACCTTGTAGGTGGATCCAGCGGGGCACTCGCCATGAATGGGGCGCTCGGCGACACAGTTTCCACCCTGGGATGTGAACTTGGCAGGGCATTTGCCAGCCGAAACGACAGCGAACAGGGCAAAGATGAGCACGGCAAACCACGAGAAGTTCATTGCTGCATACAAATATTAAAGAAGAAGAATATTAAGAATTGAATATTTAAAGTAAAGACTAGAATAATATAAATTATTTAAATTAAATATTTTTAATGAATACATGAAGTTGCTATATTAATCTTAAATGCTAAATAAATAATTTTATATGTTTTCATATCTTTGAGATCTATTTTAAATTTTGTGTTTTTGTCACATATTTTATATTTACAAAAATCTTTGCACAAAGCAGAAAATAAACAAACAAAAATATAATATAATAATTCAAATTTTGAAAGTAAACGTAATCTGATAACAAAATCGCATGCTGACCTAGCTAACTGACAAGTTAGTTACAAAGAGCCACCTATAAATAAACAATTTTTTAAGTCGACAATCTGATGATGGTATATATATATATATATATATATATATATATACATATATATATATATATATATATATATATATATATATATATATATATATATATATATATATATATATATATACATATGTATATATTCTAACTCTCGAAAACACAAACACAGAGGAGAACAATTTCAAATTATTTCATAGAATCACAATGAATTCTTTTTCACTCTTAATTTCTAGCTGCATTTAGCACACAACTTTTTTAAAGTTCAATTTGCGATACATTTCTTAAATTTCTCAATTTGAACTGTAACTTACTTTTTGTCTCTGCTTAAGAATTGTTGAAACTAAAATATGCCGACTGCTGCTGAGCTCTTTTATAGGGGGCTGGCCATGGAGAGATTATCTCGTGGCTCGGACCTATGACACAATCAGCGTCGTTTAAGCGCCAAATTGATAAGACTTTTGAAAAGTTGGAAATGCCAAACGTTAAACGAAGGCTTGACACATGTGAAACGCTGCGACAATACGTTGAATGGCGCCAACAATTGCCAAATCGGACAAAAGGCCATTTGCATGGCCTCAGCGTTGAGCACTTGAGCGCCGAAGTAGGCGTCAAAATCTGCGAAATCTGCACCAGAAATTCCAATGAGCAGCATCCGAATTGTCAAGAGTAAGCGGCACAGGTGAAATGCTGCGTGCCACATTGTCCAAGCGAAACAATGGACATGTTGGAGATTGCGGTTCAGCCCGGTGGCCTGCACCTGTCATATTGACAATGGACATATGCCTCCACAGAACCGAAGTCCACGTCTCCAACGTATTGGTCATGCATATGTCATTCAAATACAATTACATTCAGAGGTATTCACTCGGGCTCCAAGAAGCGGTACAACGGGAACGCGATATGAAATCATTGTCAATACTCTTCTTTGCCCTGTGAACACATATGAAAAGGTATGATAACGAATATTAAAAGACTTTACTATTTGACAGTATTTTTATTGATAGTAAATCTCATATCGTTTATAAATATTTAGAGGCAATAGCTGTGTTTCTCTGTAGTTATAGGGTATGTGAACAGGGTATCTTCCAGTCAAGCTAAAAACACTAGCAGCTTTTTCGGTTGCCGCGCATAAATCAAATGCTAACGAGCCATAAAGTTTCATTGTCGGTTGCCATTTGAAGTGCCATGCGGGTGAGTTCAATATTTGTATGTTATAGTTTGATTTTGATGTACGACAAACAGTTCCCTGTTCCTCCCACCCAGTCCCTCCCTCAACTCGAAGGTGGGCACTCGAAACTGAAATCGAACAGTGCGTCATAATTCACTCAACACTTGGTCAACGTTGAATGGTCGGTAAATGCTTGCGTGTCTGAACAGTGGACAACAATATGGACACAGGGGCAACAACTTTGAACAGCTTTTGGGCCAAACACTTGGTCTTCGGTTGGGTCTGTTGCGGACTGGTCATGCCTTGGCTTTGAATTATTGATGGGCGTATTAAGAAGATTAATGTGATGAGCCATGGCATAGAGTTTTGTCGATGTCGACGCTGTCGCTGTCGTTGGTCATGTTAATGTCTTCATTGTCGGCTTAAAGCTTTACCTTTACCGTTAGCTCTTGACTGTCACCTCTCTATGCTCCCTCCCTCACGCTCACGCTCTTCCTGCAGGTTTGTGTTTGTATGCGTCTGTGTGTATTAGATTTTTGGATCGCTCCAATTGCACGGCAACAACAACAACAACAACAACAACAATGGCCATAACGTTCATCAACGTTAGCATTCGAGGGTCAGGTCGATTGGTCATTTGGTCGCCTTTCGTCGCATCCCTCAGCCATTCGATTCATTCGCTTCACTCGTTTGTTTCGTTGCGCGTCCATAAGCCATTTTTCTTCCTGATGCACATAAGTTTTAAGCTTTGTGTAATTTATTTTTATAGCCATGTAGTCGACGTAAAGATTGCAAATATGTAGTTGGCATTTTCTACATACATATATTTATATGTATAGAAAATAAAAAAAAAAAAAAGAACGTCGTGTCGTTACTTGCAAATCAAATGCTTGTCATGGGCATGGAGCAGTACCTTTTCCAGCTACCCCATTCAGTGCCCTCTATGCAGGAAATAGCTGTGGGTGAGTGCTTGTGGAAGCCATTGCATGACTGCTAGCTGTGAATTTGCTATTCTGCCACAGTCAAATGGACACACCTGAAGGACATTGAATGGAAACGAGCGTAAAAGCAAAGCAAATGCTATCCAAGCACATGCATAATTTAAAGAAGTGAACAGAACGCTTTAATGCTGTTAGAAGTATACAATTTTCCATGAAAATCTTCCAGCAAATAATGACTATTTATGTATGTAAGCAAGCGCTTGAATTAAATATTTCGCCCTCAAGAACACTAAGACAAACATCATCTGGAAATAGGTAAGCTAACAAACTTTATACAATTGCTTAAGATTAATCAGTGATGCAAAAAAAGGAAAAGAAATTTCAACTTGAATGTGCCTTTGTTAGCGTTGCTTTGTTTTTGTATGGAGCTTTGTATAATTATATGGCTTTTAAACAAGCTTACTAATAAAAGCTTGTAAATTTAAAACTTACTGAAGATTGATTTAAGAGACTTCAAAGTACAAAGCTGTAAATTGTTAACCGAAATGAGAAATTCATAGCAAGAAGTCAACTACAACTCTCCTTGGTTATAATTTCTTTCTTCTTGCCTTTTAAATAATAATTATATGACTCTGTTCTAAGTTGACTGTCGCTTTGCACTTTTCTTGCCCTTTTACTTCTTGCATTCCTTTCAGCTAGCTTCTCACTTTACGTTCTACATTTAACTTTCTGTTCGGCTAGTGCCACTTTTGATTTGTGAACTTAATTAATTTTTTACTTCGCTTTTCGACTACTTTGTTACTCGTTTAATATTGTGATTGCACACTTAGTTTCTGGTTTGTTATCGTTTAACTTTTAACTTATTATATTTCTCTGATTTACATTACTTAATTTTAGGTAAAGAGTTCAAGAATTCTCCATTCGACTGCTCCAATTACGACCCGCTGTTATTTTAATTGACCGTTGCCATTATTTAACTCAGTTAATACACATGTTGCACGTTGTTAGCGATTGCAGCTGTAATTATTATTGACTGCAGACTGGAGTCCTTGTTGCTCCCTGCTGCTACCGCAAAACCAAACTATTTTGTGCCGCTGATGCATTTCTCATTACGTTGCTTATGTTGCCGCTGGACGCGGTTGCTGTCAACCTCAGACATTGACTTTGGTGAAACTGTGGCTGGCCGTGTGGCACAGATCTGGGAGCCATCATTTATACAGTTACACAGCCAAAGCCATGGCCAGCGCAGCTGAGCTACCCCCCAGCTGGGCTGGGCTAAATCCAAAGCTAAAGCCAAAGCGAATGCTGTTTTTATTGCTGCCGCAATGTTTTAACTTTTGTGCCACCGCCAGCCAACTGTCGCGTTGCATGTTGCCGCTATTACTGCAGCATTTAACCGCTCAGGCAGCGAGCCGATCACCCGTTTCGCATTGCCACCACGGTGGTAAGGCAGTGGGGCAGCCAAGCACACAGCATGGCAAAACGTGCTGAGTTTACGTAATTAGTGCGCCGAAGTGCAGCTTGGGTTCCCACATTGGCAAAGAGGCAGCCAGAAAGTGTAACACCCAGTCCCTACCCCAAGCACTGGCACCCTCAACCCATCCTTCAACCTATTTAGCTGACTGCCAACTGCACGTTTATGTCGCTCAGCTGCTGCTTTCGGCCTTTTGAGTGTCACATGACAGTGTATGTGTGTCTGCGTGTGGCTGCCTGGCTTTGTGTGTTTTCTCTGCAGCTCGTTTGTTGGTTTAAGTAAGTTGTTAGTTGCGTCGCGTATGACACACAAGTTGTCGCCTGTAAGCTGCTCTTCTGAGTACTTGTTGCCAATATTAAATCCAAGCCCATAACTCTGAAAAACCATGGGCATGGATGTGTTGTGGTTGGGGACTATTTATGTATTATAAAAACTTACAAAGTTTCTTTGCAGCTTGCAGAGAGATTCATAGTTGAGCGCATGTGAATGCTATTTGAAAATATTTGTATAAAATTAAGCTCATGCTAATCTGATCAAATAGTGTCTACTGGAAAAAATATCTTAGTTTTTTTAAATGTTTATTACCGAAATGCAAAATGAAACCTAAGTTTATATAAACCAACATTTTAATTGTGTTTTAACTGAATGTATCAGGTATAACTTTAAGTAACAGATGTTAAAAAAAATTGTGATTTAAATTATTAATTGAAAATTACAATCTGCAGCTAGCCATGACTGGAACCCTTTTATTAATTAGGGAAAGACAAAAAAAAGGACTATAATTCGATGTAATAAATCATGTAAAAAGCTTTATCTAAGATAATAAGCTTTCAGTAAAAAATAGAATTTTAAAATATCAGCTGAAGGTCACAAAAACTGGTTGATAACAAAAGAAGAATAAACATAGCCAACTACTGTTTATGGCTTTTTGTAAAATGTTCTGGCCCAATGCTAACGACATTGGCAACGAGCAGCTTTCAGCCTTCAGCTGCCACGGCCTTAATTTTACTGATTATGGCTGGAACAGCAGCAGCAGCAGCAGCAGCATCAGCATCAGGAGCGGCAAACTTTTGGCCATTAAAAGGATTCGTTTTAATGAGTTTGGCAGTGCAGGCAAGGCAGGACAGTCGGCCAACAAGGTCTCACAGCCCAAAGCTCTCGCCCACTTTATCGATGCCAGCGCAAAGAAAAAAAAACACACATATACAAACTGTAGCTGTTTATCTTTTTATTTTGGCAGCAGCCAAAAACCGAAACTGGAACTGGAACGGGAACTGCAAGAGAAGCAGCATAAACAACAAACAACAATAAAAAATATCTGCATTTTGGTGCAATTAACAATTCGACTCTTAACTGTGGAGTGAGGACTGAGGACTGAGGACGGGCGACTGCATAAATCAACGTAAATACAGTGCGTAAATAAAGTAATTGTCCAAATGCGCCTCATATTTATGCCGCAGCACTTGCAACTGTCCTTTTATGGCTGTTAATTTCTGGGCCAACAACACCCAGCCGAGCCAGGTAGCCATACATTTCGGCCACGTTCGAAGTACCCAAGAAGAAGAGTAGCTTGAATTGTTGAATTTTTGTTAATAAGTTGGCAGCGGGCGCTATAAAATCACTTGTATCGCTAATTGAACGACCGCCGCAATTAAAGCTGCCAACTTTCTCGTAACAGTGATGCATCAGTCTTTACTTATATATATATATATATAAATAAAAATGTATTTTTTTTTTTTGTTACTTATTTTATTTATTCTTTGCCCAGTTGCCAACTGATTGACAGCTGTCATGGCGATAACCGCAGTGGGACTCGAACTGCGAACTGAGACCTGGGATTTGTGCTGCAGTTTTTTTTTCTGCATAAAATGCAGATCCATTTCTCGCCGCGATCGTCGCGGCTGCATCGTTGGCTGCGTCTTGTTAAGGAGCTGCTTGTATAATTTTAATATTTCACAATAAATGGCAACGCCAACGCATTCAATTGGAGTTCAACTAAGGCCCCGGCCACTTTCACCCAGTGCATAACGGTTTGACAATTTGCAATGCCAGCGTTCAAAAGCAAAACCAAAGGATGGATCCATGAAAAATGCATGAACAAATATATATGTATATAAGAAATATATAAGAAAAACGTAACTTAAATAAAGCAAAACAATGATGGCACTGCGAGCAATACTTAATACTGTTGCTGACCGACATAACCCTATATGGACTTGTTTACTCCTTATGTTTATTAGTTGGACAGACTGCGCCCACTGGCCAAATGAGCAAAAGCCGCCAACGTTGCCAACTGCAACGTCGACAACAAGAGGAATTGGCGTCTGCTGCAGCTTCACGCAAAATAAAGTCATTTTTTCTGCCATAAGTGTGGCAAATTAGTTACAATGAGGATAAATTGTGCAGGCACAGCCATTAAAAGCAGCTGCCAACTGTAAGCAGACGATACACACTTGCCAAGTTTTGTGAACCAAACAATAAACCGCTTTCCTACAGTGATTTGCGGTTGAGGGTTATCTGAGCAGTATAATAAAAAAAACGATTTAATTGGGGCTTTAAATGCACTTAAGTTGTGGTAAATGGTTTAACTATTTTATAAAAATAGATGTTCGAGAAAGGTTAAGCAAAACTTTTAATTTAACAAAGATGCCACAAATATATATAACAAATACGACAAATGATTTTGAGTATCTTATTCAAGCTTAACTAATTCGAAATAATTAATACATTTATAGCAATAACTATGATCTAAATATGAGAACATAGAACTAAGCAACATAGCCAAAAATATTTCGATTAAGAGATTTAAAGTGTTTGACGCCGAGACTCGACCATTAATTTGGTCAATTTGAGGTTAGCTTTGTGCATTTGAATGTCAGCTAATGATAAAGTGAACGTCCGCAAAATGTTAAATATTTGACCAAATTGAATTTGTGGTCAAGTTAAATGTTTGAATATAATAGAAATATGTCAATCACATACATTATTTTACATCGTGTATACGCTACTTTGGCTGGTTGGTTTGGGCCAGGTAAACGACCCAGCTGATGGGCATTCATGTGGCAACAATTTATGTTCACTGCCTCGCATAATCAATAATTGCAATAATCACGTGAAAACACTAATTTCAATGCTGTAAGCAATTAATATTCACAAGAACGAGGGGCGTGTTAGCTGATGTCTGTGAGGTTTGACTTTGGTTTGGCCTATAGCTGGCAGTTAATTAATGCTTGCAATTTGATAAAAGCATAAACGATATATTTAACTAGGCAGGCCCTTAAGCGAACACACACACACACACACACACAGGCAATAAAATTAATCAAATAATTAGAGCACAGATCGAAGTAGAGAATAAAAATGCTTCGCACTTATCAGCATCCATAAACCAGACATTAAGAATGGTCAAGAAAGGCAGCCAATTGCCTCAGCTAAGTAGCTAACTGGGCCCAGACACCGACGGCCTCCATAGAATTTGAGAGTGTGCGCATGTTGGTTTCTTGCTTCTTTTTTTTTTTTTTGTCTTTTACTTGAGCGCAGTCAGGCATTTATCATTTTTAATCGAATGCGGAAACAATGGAGCGCGTCTAAGTGGAGCATTTGATGTGGGTGCCGATGGCGATCCCGATGCTGGCGATGCCTTGGTCTGGTGGGCGATTTACTTGGCAAATGGCAATGCGGAACGCAGCCAAGAAGCCAACGAACCAACAGCAGAAGCAGCAAAAGCACTGCTCCAAAACAAATCTATAATAATTTCTTTTAATTGTTGCGCTACACAAACTGGGGCATAGCACATTGGCCAAGTATCGAGCAACAGACGAGTGGGTAGATTGGCTTGTTTACTGCGACCTATTTGAGCCATAGTGTATCCCCCTATAAAGCCTAAAGCTCTTCGCATGCTTCTATTTTGTACGACTTGTATTAATTAAAATACAAAGAGAAATGCGATTGAGGAAGGTTAATTAAAATATCAAAGGAATACAGATGAAAGAATTTAACAAAAGTCTAATAAATAAAAAACTTTTACTAATTGTGCCATATGAAATAAAAACTATTTTCAAGCGTAAGGCCTGGAGCATCAGCTAATTTTGATCATTTATTAGAGTTTAATTGTTTGAATATGCATTGAAAAATACATTTAACGATTTATAAGAATGAGTGATATATTTAAATTTAAGTTTGAAATATTTTTAATAAAAATAATCATTTCGTTTGTCATATGAAATTCGAACCATATGCGTAAATCATAAAGTTTTCAATTTTGGTCAAAGTGCTTAAAATGTTAATCGAAACGTATTTTATGATTATGGCCCGTAAATACAACGAAAAAGGTGTTTTCAAAGCATCAATCGAATCGATCAAGTTGGAATGTTATAAATATCTCATATATCACACTTTCACGCCCACTTTTTAAGTTCAGCTTGAGGCAGCGTATTGAAAAGTCGTTCTGCTACATTTGACCAACTTACTAGGCCGATTTGCCATCTTGTGAACGCCAAACGCAAACCTAATGTAGCAGAAAATTACTTTATATGCACATGGCAGCGCCGTTACCGTCGCGGCCGCCGCCAGCCGCCAACCGCCAATAGATGGCGCTTGGTGGCGCACACACGCCTATCAGCAGCCAATCATCGTCGGCTGCACAAAATTTAATTTGCTTTAAATTGTTGTTAAATGCGAGCAATTGAAATTTATGCCAAAGCAAATAAGCAACAACAAAACTACGATAATCTCAGCAGCTTTGTGTCTTTGTCTTCCAAATGTCTCCCAGTCTCCTACTGAATGCCCCCTCCGTGCCCCCCTCATCTATACTGTCGTCGCCGTCGTCGTCATCATCAATTTAGCCAACAATCGGCGACGCCGTCGTCGACGGCTTGGCGCCGTCTGGGGGCGCATGCGCAAATGTCCTTGTGTGCTATTTCCAGTTAAATTTAACATAATAATTTTTGTGAAACGCCGCAATTTGCGATTGGCCTCAGTTACTGTCTGACTAACTGTCTGTCTGACTGTCTGTCTGTCTGTCTGACTGTCTGTCTATCTGTCTATCTGTTTGTCTGTCCCATGTACGAGTTGTCGTTTAATGCGGCATAAAATGTCAATTGGGACTGGCTTAGGCTATGGCTCACAGTGGGGCAACCTGTGCGCCCAATAACTTCATATATATATAATCAAATTCAAAACAAATTTGTGTTGCTGCAGCCGAACAGTTCTCAGTACAAGCGAAAAGCGTTTTGGCCAACATGCTTGCAACTTGCAACAAGGCTCGAACAGCTCGAAACTGGTTTAAAGTTATTGTCCATCTTTTGATTTCTTGGGCTGTCGACGTTGTTGTCGTTGTCGCTGTCTGCTTTGTGGCACTTGTTGTTGTGCTGCTGCCGCCGCTGCTGTTGTTGACTCTTATTGGCTTTTTGGCTCGGTGATTAGTAGGTCAGAGTTTTTCATTTCCAATTGGATATGTTGCACAAGCCAGTGCAAGCGGCACACACAATCTCGCTTACAAGTGTACGCTGGCCGCCTGCCCATATTAGGAAAGGGTACAGCTCACAACTCAAAACAAACATTGACTACGAGTGTACTACCACTACTCGTCATATATGTAACTACAAGGCAATAAGAACTGGCCAATGCGGCCAATAGCCAACAGGCAACAGCTTTGATTATTTCAAATGTTTAGTGTGTGGGAAAACTGTGCAGATCAAGCAGCCAATTGGTCGCGACAAAAAAAGAAAAAAAAAAAACAAAAGCAAACAAACAAAAATATACCAAAAGAAGCCCCCTACAAAATGGCAAGCAAGTGCATACACAAGCTGCTAAGCATTGACAGGTACACAGGATATTGAGGCCATGAAGAAACTGTTCCGATAAAGAGAAAGCATAGGAATGTGGAAAAGATACTGAGCATAGGTATAGGTATTTGTATTCAAATTCAATTTATGAATTCTATACCAATATGAAATTCAAAACTATGGAAAATAATCAAAGAACACGCACAGAAGAAAAGAAACCTGCGAACTCACAAACTGAAATGCTTATTTAGAATGATTTTACAAATATATAAATATAGATATGTGTGAATATATGTTTATATATGTAAATGTATTATATACATAGCTTTATTATATGTTTTTTCTCAATCGTATAAGCTAATCCAACTTAAGCTTTTTGTTATGTGATATTTAACAGCAACTGCAAGTTCAAAGATATCAAAGCAAAGAAAATCATATATTTACAAACATAAACTCTCACGTTATTCAAACTTTAATATTTATATATATATGTACGTATTACCTAAAAGGTCATTAAATTTTAATGGTAATACAAATTCCGGGAAACACAACATAGTAAGTATTTATATAAGATATTCATGTTTAAGGTCTCATAATAACTATTAATAATTTCCTGTGCTAAAAATGCATTTAATAAAGGTGAGATTTTCTGATAGCAGCGAATACCAAACATGCTAACCAAGTTGGTAAATTATTAAAATTAATGTATTTATATTTATTTAACGCAAACTATAATTGATTTGACCAACTCTTTGGGCTGACCCACGATCACGAATGCTTGTTTATCTAATGAGCTTTTTTTGAGTTTGGAACGCGAGCTACGCTTGCGTCTTGTGGCCTGTCTCTCACCTCGCCAATGGCAATATATTTCTGGTATATTTTTTTTGGGTAAGAAAGCAAGAAAAACAAATAGAAAATCGTGGCCAAAAATGTGAACTTTATGGGGGTGGCGCCTCGCAAACGAAGTCCAAACACTGGTGGCCTCCAGTAACAAAATAATTCGCACGAGTATTTAGCGTCCAGCAAACTGGCTGTTAAAAAGAAAACAACAACAACGACAGCAAAAGTTAAATGCGAAATAACAATAAAGAAAAGATACAACAACAAAAGCAAATAATAACAATAATAATAAGCGACTGGCAATCAATTTGAAATTGAAACGCGTTTTATTGCCCTGGGTAGGTGTCTCTTATTGTATGGACCCGTGCGTAGGCCACTTGATTTGGCGTTTTCTTTTTTTTTTAATACCCTTCTCGAGGGTATTACTATGTTGACATTTAAAGTGCCAGCAATTAATGCAGATATTTTCGATCAGTAGCAAGAATAGAGTTGATAGGGGATGGACTTACGCCAGTCTCACTGGATACGGTTAAGCGACATATTAGTTCTCTTCAAAACTTAATGAAAGGCTTTAATGAGATCTATTATGTAAACTTTATACAAAAGAAACAACAAATTCGGTAAAGTTATAGTTATTATATAAAAGATTATAGCAACAAATATATCAGTAAATAAATTTGGTATTATTATATCATACTCGCCTAACTCCGACATATATCCAAAAGTGTATACAAAGTTCAACATGACATTACTTTTTGTTTTTCTTATATTCTTTTTTTTTATTGTTTTTGTTGATCGCTCGACTGGCTTTTGGCTGTGAACCTCGACGCTAGCGCCGCAGTGTTTTGGCCACGCCAATTGACGCTGATTATTTGCAATTACAGGCCGAAACCCAAGGCGACATTCGTGATGTGACATACTCCGACGCTCCCGTCGCTGGCGGCTTGATGATCTTTAAACAACTGACTTCAGTCGCATAAAAATAGATGCTGTCATAATTTAATGGCCCTCTTAACACTTTGCAATATTTCTTCATATTTCGTATTTCACATTTCGCTTTTCGATTTTGATTTTGATTTTGATTTTTCGAATGCTCTGCGACCGCACATGATTGCATTTTGATATGCGTAAAAGCACATGAATTGCAAGCATCGCAACATCAAAGTCTCGGCAATTTGTTCACAACTTAAAGCATTTTAAAGCGCATCGCCTGTAGTACATCATGTGTCAGAGCTGAGAAGGGATTTATGGCCAATAAAAGACAACTGAAAAGAAACATCAACTTATACGTATATATACTTTGTATATATTAATCGGATTTATTGAGCACGACCTGTTGAAACTCAATCATAAAGCATTTCTACAATTGTTTTCTCTTCTTCTCAATCAGAATTGTCTTTTTGGCGTGACCCCGCTCGTAATGGAATAATATATGTGTCATGCAAATGGAATCGTAATCGACCTCTTAAAGAATATATTTTTATACTTGCTATATAGATACTCTTACTTATTATAAATCAGATTTATGTCAATAAATCTGCATTTATATCTACACATTGTTTATGAACTGCTCGCCCTTTGATCTGTTTTGACATAGATTTATCATGTTCACTTTGCTTCGTATCATATTATATACAGGCTGATGATATTTGTTGTTGTTCTTAAATTTATTTACGGATTTAACCCCATTCGCAGCAGCTTCGCCCAGTGGCTGTGCCCAAGGTGTGCAACACACCTGCCAACAGATAGCACTTGGCTATCTTTATTTCAGGCACTTTATTTATAAAGCAGACACGCACCTATCAAAAATACAGCCTATATAGAATCTCGGCCAGCGTTTGTTGTGGGCGTTGGCGTTGATGTTGTCGTTGGCGTTTTGTCAACATTTTCAGAGAGAAGAGGTGAGGCAATATTATCCCCATGCAGACCAATGAGAAGTCAGTTTGATGAGCATCAGCATTGACAAGTTGTTGAAATTATTGCCGCCTGTCAGTTTGCATACGCATTTATTCACTCATCAGTGGGTCAACTGCCTGCAGCAGCTCATTTCCATGGCCCACTCATAATGCAGCAGCAATTAGAATTGGCAGCAGGCATGGGTTGATAGAGTGAGCCAATCAATATTTGCTTACCCTGTTTGCGTCTAGTTTGGGCCTGATTTTGATTTTGATTATTGTTGCTGGCGCTGATGAGTTAATGCCGCCAGCAGACATTTGCCGGGCCAATGGACTTGCACACGCACACACACACACACTCGCACTCGCACTCAAACAGCACATCCACCCCCACATCCGCATCCTAAACCAATCCAATCCAATGTCATGTTCGCTGTCCAATTCCAGTTTGTGGCCCATAGATGGTGGCAATTGGCTGGTGGCAATTGGGACTGGATTGCGTTTGCATTTTGTTGACAATTTGTAGCGTAATTAATTGAAAGAAAATTAATAAAAGCAACAGCATAAACAGCTGTCGACTCGATGACGACAGCGCTGCTGGGGGATTACAGATGGCAGCATACATCTGATATATAATGTTAAATGACTTAAATGTTGACGGCCAACCGAAAAACAACAACAATAAATGGGCAATCGCAAGTCAAAATCACGTTTCAATGAGCAGCAGACATAACACACACACACACACACACACACACACACACAAACATACACACAGTCACAACCATCGCTCACGATTAACTTGACCAAGATTTGCCTCATGCCCGTGCCTAGGCATGATTTGTTATGCTTTGTCAGCCAGCCAGTGAATGCGTATTAATTTTAACACACGATTAGCTTTAGTTTATAATAGTTCTCATATTATTTTATTTATGTATGGAAAATAATGCAGGCAGAAATTAATTCTCGGATTGTCAGTCAATTTTGCTGTCATTAGTTAATCTGAGCGATTTTACAACTTATTAATCCGGTCTTATGTATGCTACACCGAACCATGGAGTAATCACCGCGTTGACCGTAAAATTAAGGCATTAAAATTTCTATGTTGCTCAACATCATGATATAATGCAAACACGCCCACCTTTTCACTTCATTTTCATATCAGCTTAGGAATTCAAATGTCTGTGCCCACGGCAAATTGTGTCATTCGGTGTGATAAAACAGGCATTAAGTTAAAAGAAAGCATCTGTATACATACATATATTTCTCAGAAACTGATTTTAAATTAACTAATTATCAATTATTAAAAAGCTAAACGATTTGCAATTTCTATTAAAGGTGTAATTGCTTATATTCAATTAAAGAAAATAGGCTTTAAGTCTTGCAGTGTAGATGCTAAAGTAGTAAGGGTGATACGAGTTGGGAGTTCAAAAAGGTATAATATATCGCTTTTTAAATATAAGCAAGAGCCCAGAAAGTGGTCTCTTTGTAGATGTTGAACATACAGGAACGCAAGCTCAGTTTAGTATATGTTCAAGGTGCCAATAGGCATGCAGCATTCTATTAATGCTTTACAAAGTTAATATTAAATTTTGGCTCTGCATAATTTAAGTAATTAATAATAATAATATGATCTGTATAAGCCAGAAATAACAGTTTGTGCTCCGCAAAATCATTATCAGCATCAAACTATAGCTATATCCTAATCCTGTTTCCGCATACAATTTTATTTAAGCTTTCATTTAAATATTAATAATCATTTCATCTTCTTAGCCAAATAAATATTGTCCAGCTGCCCTGAAATATGTTTCTAAGAGAATTGGAACGTTGGCATTCATAAGCTGATATACGTGTTAATTAAAGTCACCCACGTCCGTACACTCAAAGCTGGGCAAACTTTCTAGGTGGCCGTCACTTATGCAAATTATTTCTGATTAAGAAAAAAAAAACAACATATGAATGTCTAAAAGCTGAATGAAAATGCGTATAAAATTAATTAGAAACAACAACTTAATCGCGCGGCATTTCCGCTCGACAGCCAAGCCGTCGATTCCACTCAAGCGCTTATCTTGGCCATAGACAAAGATCATTCTCGGTCGGCAGCTTCCACTTCCCCAAGTGTTTGAATGAATGAATGAATGAATGAGTTGGCGCAGTGGCCCAGACTGCAGGTGGTTGTTGTTTCAACTTGGGATTGGGAGCGTGGGCGGCTGCTTGGCTTGGTTGGTTTCGAGTGTATTTCCGCTTGAAAGCGGCAATAACAATATTTGTAATAATAAATTTACGTAAAATATAAATAAAATCAACGTCGCAACGCCCCCGCACACAAAAGTCGACCCAGCGCCAACGCAAAGCGCAGTTAACAGCGACGCCAACAACTTGTCAAGAAGCTGGCCCAAAGCGATGCTCACAATTAGCCGAACTCAGCTGAGATACTTGGCTTTCTCACCGCTTTCCCAAAGCGAACCATAAAAGGCCCGCGTCGCGTCTCCTACTTCCTAAGCTGGCTCCATTACCAGACCGGAGAGCACTACGAATCATCGCCGTTCAGTACCCCCAAACGACTCATAGACTGAGACTCGCGTTTTGTTACCATATTCAGGCAAACGCGATTTGCACGCTGATAATTAAAAGCCA
Source organism: Drosophila anceps (assembly GCA_035045945.1). NCBI lineage: Eukaryota > Metazoa > Arthropoda > Insecta > Diptera > Drosophilidae > Drosophila > Drosophila anceps. The sequence continues at coordinate 22,348,568 of JAWNON010000225.1, read as the reverse complement.
GAGCGAGTAGAAAATTCAAATGCGTGCATAGTCAGCCGCCTTTAGAACATTTGCATGAGCAATTGACAGCCAGGGGCGGCGACAGAAGGGGACTCTATTAACAAAGACTTCTACAGAACTCTGATTCATACATCTAGTACACTTACACTGAAAGTACTCTAAAATTATATTATTCACTCTTCTATTTATATTTCAATAACAAAAATATATCTTAAATATAAACCAAAAATTATGAATGAAAAAGCAAAAGAGCTGTACAGATTATTATTTTCAACTTTAATTTTTCTTTGCATGACAAGTTTTATTTGATTGAAGTGTTCATTGGAACTTAAAATACTGGTGTAATTACTATGGCGGTGAGTTGATGCTTAGAGGCGTTCTGTGATGAATGAATGATGATAGATGGCGTGGATGAGTTATGTCTGACGCATTTAGTGTTAAAGAATTGACGAATGTGGCTTGTGATGGGAGTATTATAAACAGAGCTTAAGCTAGATCGAAGTTTAATATGGATATGCTTACATAAATTTAGGCAAACTATTTAGAACAAAATTCATGGTTTGAGATTTGGTTCAGTTGCAAATCAGTTAACTGTGTTAACATATACAGTTTTATTATCTAAGTTAATTAATTATATAATTAATTCCAACAAATTCTTGCAACCCCTCTTTTACCTAAGCCCCTGACCTTCTAGACTTTAGCATAAAAAAAGAATAAAATTGAGAAATAAAAAAAAAACAGATAGACAAGCATAAAAATAATAAAAATGTGACGTTTGTTTTTTTAATTATAGCGCGTTTGGTCATGTTCCTGCCTTTGGACTTGGCTATAGATTAAGTTGTCAGCATATTATGGCCGAATGCTATTGGCCAATTTGTAGACTTATATAAGCATTTTAAATATGTATGTTGTGTGTCTTTTGCAGCCCCACGGAACAGTCACTCCCCAAAAGCGGCACGATTCGCACGCAAATCAAATTAATGTTGCATGCCTTAATTTTTCACTCGCTGACCTTGCGACATGAACAAATTTATGCAGCTTACTGGCGAGCAGCAAAACAACCAAACAGCTGACGGAGCTGTTGAAAAATTATAATCAAATTTAATTGTTATCATCATGATTTATTTGTTTCTGTGTGTGCCAGAACACAAAAAGCCAAAGACAACAATGACGAACTGATCGACAGACAAATGAGCGTGCTAGCAAGTCAGCTGCTGTTGCTGCTTTTGGCTCGATCGATCGGTCGATCGGTCGATCAGTCGATCAGTCAGTCAGTCGATCAGTCGATTCGTCTTGTCAGCCAGCAATTTATCAACGGGCATTCATATACACATTGTCTCGCATGAGTATGTCGTCATTCAACTTGTTTTGCCCGCAGGAGCAAATCCATTTTGCAATTACCGATTGCCTGTTGCCACTTATAATTATAATTATTTGCTTAAACAGTGAACACAACACAATTTTCATATAAGAAAGTCAGCGCATGCAACATGAAATGCAAACCTTAAAGGCAGCTTAACAAATCTAGTAGACACATTTAAGTTCATTTTAATTTATTTTTATTTAATATTCATATAGATTAAAAATCTCAAAAGTCTGAAGCTGAACAATAAAGTAACAAGTGCTCAGTAAATTAGAAGGTTGACTTAGAGAGAGAGAGAGAGAGAGAGAGAGATGAAATAAATTATTGAATATAATACGGATAAGTTCATCAACATAAGGCAATTAACATTTTATATTGCCTAAATCAGTATCTCCACATTAGTTAAGCTATAAATAAACATCTAAAAATACAAGCATCAATATAGTTTTAATGCAGATTATATTATAAGTCTTCAGATTTCCAAAGCAGCACAAACAAAAGATAATTTCTATGCATATTATTTACCTTTACTGTTAACGTCCAATCCATTGTGCACTCAAAATGCTTAACACAATTAAGATATTCCATTAATATGGTCGGAGATGAACATAGATCTATGCGATCATCGTTCTGAATAGCTGCTGCTGGTTATGCTTTGCAAGAAATTCGGTAGTTTGAATGAAGTTCCAAAACTGTGTGGAAAACAGTTGAAGGTAGTCAGAAATTAACATATTGCAATTGTATGTATTTGTGAGCCATAACAATGTTTGACTGATATATAAATGAATGTCAAGCAGCGCAGCGACATAAATAAAAAATTAGTAATAAATTTAAATAAATAACTGCCTGGCAATATTAGATCATACCGAGAGCGCAAACGCAACAAACAAATCTGTGAGAGCGCTCCAACGAAACGAAGTCAACTCGAAATGAAAACGAAAACGAAAACTCAGCACGAATCGCACAAAACTCACTCAAGAGCAGCAAATACGTTCAGATCGAGCGATCCAACCGACCAACCGAACAACCGGCCTGCCAACGCAGAGACACCCACACAAGCCGAGTGAATTGAGTGGGTGAGTGCGAGTGGAACGAGTGGAGAGCACCAAGAACTGGTTAGTTGTTGCTCAGCGGGATTGGGGCTTCGATGACGTTGTGTGTTGGCGTTGGTGAGGAACGATCTCCGCTCTGGCAGTGGGTTTAGCGGTTTATTGGTCGGCTGACGAGCTATCGAGCTGGCGAGCTGGCAAGCTGTGGCTCGTAGTCGTATCTGTAAGATACAAACGTAAAGTGCTGCTTTTTAATGCCGCATTTCATTCATTGATCGTTTCAATAGCGCGCCGCACGCTCAGCGCAACAGACAAGTGCCGGTACCCGGGTTCCCGCCGTATGTTCTGCGTGGGCAACCAAGTCAGCAGCAGCAACAACAAATACCACAATAGGCCTACTCAGACAACGCGTTGGCTTGGCTAACGGAGTCAAAGCCAAAGCGTATAGCCGAGTGGACGACATTGACGCCTGACGGTGTCGTTGACAATCGCTGCTCAGTGCATAGCGAACTAGCGCAGCGAGCGGACGCAGCTCGTCGAAAACGAAAACGGAGACGCAAACGCACCTTTCTCCAAGTAGCAACAGCAGCAGTAGCAGCAGCCGCAGCCGCAGCCGCAGCCGCAGCAGCAGCATCAGCCGCAGCAACGGGCCGTGTATTTTTGTGCGCCATCTCGGGTTATTGGATACAGATACATAGATACATAGCAGCAGCAGCAGCAGCGCGCGTACTCACGGATATTTTTAGCAGCCGGCCGCACACACACTCACACACACACACACACACACTGGTACATACAGTTGCACAGGCACGCTGCTGACACACGCGGGTCGCACGTTTTGGAAAAACTGTTCTTCGAGGCTTTTCCTACATACACGGTTGCAGCGCGCATATCCAACAGATTCTTGTCGAACTGTCGTCAAAAATAAAAACAAAAAAGTAAAAAACAGCAAACAAACATAAGAAAACAAAAATAAAAATAAATATATAAAAAAATTATTTCAAACAAGTTTCGCATAGCAAATTCAAGGAAATAAAAAGAATTTATTCGGAAGATAAAACAAAAATCAAAACAGAATATTTATTGTGTTAATCTGATCGAAATATGTGCATGAGTAAGCAAGCATTAATTTAAAATAGAGTCGGAAAAAATAATAATAAAAATAAAATAAATTTAATACAAATTCTATGACTAATTAGTTGATGCTGTGGAATTTAAATCGATTCAGATTCGTTTTAAAATTCTCGCAATGTGTGTGGGTTAGGTTTAATGAAGCAAGAATTTAAATAAAATAACAACAAATCTCCAACAAAGTGCTAAAAAGTGTTAAAAATAACAAAAACTACATTAAAGCTTTCACAATCTTAAAACAAAGAAATAGACCCAAAACAACTGCAAACGGCAGCGGCTCACACATTTTTTGGATTTATGAAATCAAAAAGGTAAATAAATGTGTACATAACTCATATGTTGTTATTGTAGTTGTTGTAGCTGCTGTTGTATCAATAAAAATAGACAAGACAGAAGATATGAGAAGCAGGCAGGCATTCGGGGGAGCTGCTCGTCGAGGCAGGCGACGCATTTAGTTGCCCAAGGTGTTGAAAAGTTTTTGGTCCATTGGGGTTGGATTTTAGGTTGGGGGGCCAGGCAGCTTGTCAACAGTTTTAATGTACCGGCTCCCCCCTTTTGTGGTCCCGGCAGACCGCTTGTCTGGCTTGCCCTTCATGAACTTAACATGGCGAACAGAGAAAAGTTTAAATTCAATTGAATACAATTTTGGCAAGGAATTGCCCAACGGCAATAAATTTCAATTAATGCCTCAGCTGTGAGTCAACGCAATATCAATATTTTTTATACTATTTAAAGAATTATTCACTATACATCACCTTTGCCAATTGGCCCGATCAATCATTATTTGTATAAAGAAATTTTATTTGATTTGCCCCAGCTCTCATTCAATTTCTCGTGATTTATAGAAGACGTTTTTTTTTTTTAATTTGTAAATAAACATTGAAATATGTTTGTGGAAACATATATAAATGATGCAGATATGGCAAACACATGCGAGATAACTTTTATAGCTTTAAAGACTTTAAGATTGAAATTCATATGTTTATTTTATGAATCTTTTCAATAACACTTTCTCGTATTAGTTTAAAGACCATAAAAATATATCAACATAGTGGGTCAAATAGGTCAGCAAGGAATTTTAAATATTTTAAATAATATATAGATACAATTAATTTATTGCTGAAATTGTTAAGAAAAAAATCCCTGACCTCATGACCCACATAAACGGGAAAACATTTGCTGTTATCTGTTGCCCAAATGAATGACAATAAAATATTGTATAAAATAAATGCCGCAAAAACTGACAAAAGTCATACCAATAAAATAAAAACCTAATTTGTAATACAAAACCAGACAGTGCTACGAAAATCTGTGCACATAGTTAGGGATAGAGGGACAGAGAGATAGTGCCACCTCGAAAGTAAATGCACGCACATCACACATACGCGACGTGTGCCAATTTTAATAAACAAACTGAACTTAAATGGAAAATCAAACAAATTCAGCAAAGTGAGCCAACAACAAAAAATCGCACACACAAAAAAAATGGCAACAAATCAACGAGCACAACAACCACAAAAGCCATAAAACAAAAATCGAAAGATGCGAAAAAAAATAGAAAATAAAAAAAAAGAAAAAGAAAAATAGAAATGAAAGAATTAAAATCGGAAACCCGCCGCAAGCTGACTAAAAATAAAATTCAGCCCAACGCAAATGGAAACGGAGATGCAAGCGAGATGAAAGCTGAAGGAAAACAATAAAGGCGGCCACATGCAGCTGGCAACAGCACGAGACAACAACAACAACAACAACAACAACAACGTCGACAAAGTCGCATTAGGAGCTGCAGATTTTGGATGCTTTTCACAAAAGGCAAATAAGGAATTATAATTTTTAAAGATTGAGAGAAGCGAAAAGAGCTTGCTTACAATAAAAACTAAATTTAGAGCTGCTCTGATTTAGTTGGACTTTTCTTACGAAGTGCGCAGTGAAAATACTTTTAGAAATAAACATAAAAAAAAACTTTTAAGAAAGCTTCGATATGGTAGATCAAGCCTGCAGATTAATAATAACTGGCATTTACTTGAGCGGCAAAGTCTGTAACAGAAGTATTATTTTTTTATTCTTGAAAATTTATGGCCATGTTTATGCATTCAAATACTTAAGGTATTCTTGCTTGCAAGTGCATTGTTTATTAGTTTGAGTAACATTTACTGCTGTTATGAATGCTTTTATCTTAGTCCATTGGCGTTCTTGCTCAGGTATTTCATTACTAAAGGGAACGGTTTCTAGAAGAAAGCGCCATGAAATTATTTGTCTCATTTCGCTGCCCGTTGCTTCTGTAGGTTAGTAACAAATGCAGCTTTTCTCGCATATTTCATGCATTCTGCTTCATTTTCCAACGCCTCCTCCTGCTCTTCCTCAGAGCACCAGCCCACTAGATCGCCGCACCCTACCCTCGTCGCGTGCAGACAAGCGTACAGCAAAAAAGTTCTAAATTTAATGGCTACACCTAAAAATGCAGCGACTGCAACTGAGGCGGAGCTGGGGGACGCCACTCGTCAGCAGTTTCAAGTGCACTTTGGATAGACTGTAACTCCCTGCAGCGCCCGAAAAAGAAAAACCTAATGAAAATACTCGAAAATACCACGCCCTGCGCCCCTTGCCTGTTGCCTCTTCACGCCTGGGCGCTCGCACGGCGCGCCTTTTGTCTGCTTAGTTGTTGTTGTCGTTGCGCCGGCTGAGCCGGGTAAACAAGAAATTTAAAAAAAAAAAAAAAAACAAATATAGCTAAAGGCATTTGTAGTATGTTGCATGTGCGCATACATACGGCAAGAACTGTGCCAATGGAGAGGCGCAAGCGCAGCTTGTAAAAGCTTCATTTATGATAGTTCCGATAAGTAACATAAGCTGACTTGAAGAGTTCCAATAGACTAATGTAACGCCAATGAGGACCACTAAACAAAAGATAACATCGACTTGACTGCATAACTAAAATATAAATTCGAATTTCTAATCAACGTTTTGCAAAGACATCAAGGCATAGCTTCGCCACTGGATGATTTTCCGAAGGCCTATTAGATTTGTCAGCAATCCATGTTGTCGCAAGAGCAAATGCTTGACATTGAGTTGGGTCTGTCCAAAGATACGCACTTAAGATCCGCAGGAAAGAGCTGTATTACCCGCGTATAAGAGCTACCCACAGGCAAGGAGCGGGGCATATATCTAGTGGTTAGTCTAGGCTGTTTCACTCACTCACTTTTCTATTAGCGTATTGGTCAACTAGGCAAAGGTATTTTGCTGCTCAGTATGTTGCCAAATGTTGGATCGCCTGAGCTTCAGGACAAACAACGAAAAAGTTCAAGGCTGTGTTATGCAATTTGGTGTGATCTATTGTTTCACTCTAAATTACCTCGACATGCATATTGCAAGGGGCTCAGTAAGAGTCTTAAATACTACAAGAATTTTCTTTTACTTTGCTATCGATAGCATGATATTTGATTATCCAATCGATATCAACGTTATTCCACTTCAGTTCCGTTTTCAATTTTCAATTTGCTCAGGAACAATTTCGGCCACACTCATTCATCTTGGACAACTTCATTTTCCATCAATTTCTGGCAGCCCCCTCCATTCGCCCTTGGTGGCGTGCCGAGAACTAACTGCTCTAACTGTAATGGCTATCCCTAAAAATGCGGGGAGTAGGTTCAAGTTCACTTCGAATAGACAGCTACTCCCTGTAGTGAACACCAAAAAAAAAAAAAAAATGCCGAAAAAAAAATATAAAAACAAACATGGAACAATTTGGAAACGAACTACGCCCAGCCCCATCACGGCTGGGCGCACGCACGACGGGCCTTTTGTCTGCTTTGTTGTTGCTGGCGTGGGTAAAATTGCTCGAAGAGGGAAATGTTAGTTGTGCTTGTTGTCTGCACATTTCAATTGGTTTCGCATTGTGCTGCCGCGTAATTGAAAACTTAAGCGGCGTGCGCCTCGAATGCGCCAATCAACAAGCGAGCAAGTGCAAAGGCTAGAGCCCAACATCCTGTGTGTGCTTCCTACACATCCTGCCGCCCAGCCACGCCCACTCAGGCCGGCTATGCGCCTGCTGCAGTTTGTTGAACAGCATTTATTAGCCGCGAATATCTCTAATCGCATGCAATTTGTAGAGCCAACACACGGAACTTGCTAATTTTCACGTCATTTTGGCGCCAAAAGCAGCCGCAGCTAACGACAGGGCGAATGTTTCCAGGAGACGTTGCAGCTAAAAAGAGGGCTCTGAGTATTTGCGGTGCTCTTAATTGCAACTTGTTACTTGCATGTCGCGTAAACTTTTTGTGCACCTACTTGCAATAACGAGCACCACACGAACTACAAGTGGAATGGCATATTAGCTTCACGAACTGAGATTTTTACCAAATATAAAAACAGATATTTCGAAACAATTTATATGCTACATAAATACAATTCTTAAAAATAAAATATTGCAATAATAATAAATATTTAATATTTTTATTTATTTTAATTTTAATTTAATTTTAAAATTAAATCGCACATTCACATTCTCTATATCATAAACTTGTAACTTTAGTGAGTTCGTTATAAATTTAATTTCACAAATTCATAATTCCAATCTATTGGCAAAATTTATAACTACCATAGAGGGTTAGATGAATACTTGAAATTGTTAATATACTTTTAAAATTTATAGCTCTGTGCTCAAATATTATTTTGCCTTTACTCGCACGACTCATTCGTTAAATATGTCCATGCTTCGTGATTCCCAGCAAAGTTTGTATGCGTCAGCCAACATTTTGACGAATGTCTCATCACAAGTGTCAATCATATTGGTTTAAGAATGAATATATCAAAATATTATAACAGTTTCTCTTTTACAATATCATTCTGAAATCGAAATATAAAGATCATTCAGTAGTCGGTAGCTTTAGAAGGCCTGCCGCGTTTCATGCAACCAGCGTCGCGTGGCAAGAATTAATTGCCATGTAAATCAGGAGGGCAACAACAGAAATCAAAGCCGGCACGAACAGTGCAAAGTGAATTCTTTTTATATTTTTTCTTTCGAACGTGTTGAAAGTCGCGGATTTCGAGGCACCGTTGGCAGTCAAACACGAAGATTGCATAGGAAGCGAACAGTTGAGGCATTAGCATTGGCATTAGCATTAGTTACTGGCCAATTCGTCTGGTGAATAGACTAAAGGAGAGATCTCTATCACACAGTCCAGGCCTTATAGCGCGCCTAACGGTAAATGATGAAAAGTGTGCAATGCTGTTAGACAGACAACAACAATGCACAGGCAACAACAGCAACAACAACTTGTTTCAAGCCACGATTCACTTGGAATGGTCAAAGCAATGCAACAAGTGCCTGCAAGTGGCCAAGCCAACTCCATCTGAGACTGGGCCGGGTCGTATAAGAATATCTGTTGCCAATTTTGGCAATCTGCACTAAATTGTCCATTTAAGTGAACCTGACACGATCTCTCTCTCTCTCGCTCTCTCACTCTCTCTAAGAGACGTTGATTGCAAGCAATCTGGTCAGATTTACACCTCTGCACAGTCGACTCTAATCGGGCTATTTATGAGGCCAAGGCACAATCCAAGCAACAAGCAAGGGCGTTAGCATCAGTGCAGAAACATTCGACATATTGTTTAGGCGGTAACAACATATTGTTGCTGCTGTTGCTGTTGCTGGTGTTGTTGTTGTTTTTTCAGCTGTAGCCGTTGATGACGCTGTGACGTGCCTCAAGTTACATTTCATGTAACTTAATTCTTGCATTAAAATGCATTCATTAATAGCTGCCATTTGCTTACCTCTCGTTGTTTGTTGTTGTAGTTTTTACTTTAGCCGCAACCGCAAAACAAAAATTTAAGTAAACAAATATATAGAAAATGAAAAGCTTGTGGGAAAAGTCACGGAAAATATTTAGTACAGTTGACCTACCGCAAAACAGTGAAAAACTTTCTCAACAACATTGTTGTGCGATTTGTTTGTGGGGCAAACAGTTAAAGACAACTTTTTCTACTAAAAACTGCATATATTTTGTGGAACTTTACAGAAATTTTGATTAAATTGAATAAATTAAATATATACCACAGTCAGTATCAGATGCTAGCTCGATTTTATTTCAATTCAACAAATAATTTGTGACGTCAGCTTTAATTTGTCGCTGTCTAAGTGACCTAGTCATAAAGAGTACTGCGCTTTACAGAGATTTTTCGAGACTTAAAGCACAGACAAAGGCCACAGTAGTGCGTGCTATTAATAACGTAAGATTAATTGATTTTGTCTGTAATGAAAATGAAAACAATGTTTGAAATTATGAATTACAAATTAATCAAGAACAGTTTTGAGTACTTTGTTGTATGATGTCTAAAGGAATCTAAAGCAAATAACTTTAATAGACGAAAACAATGTTTGAAATTGTGATTTTCAGATTAATTAAAAACAGTTTTAGGTACTTTGTTGTATGATGTCTAGAAAACAATGTTTGAAATTGTGATTTTCAGATTAATTAAAAACAGTTTTAGGTACTTTGTTGTATGATGTCTAGAGGAATCTATAGCAAATAGCTGTAAAATTAATAAAGTAAATATGCAATATAAATCTAAATGCTGGCATTTATTCAGCTAAAAATCGTTAAGTTAAGCTATACATTCAGCTATACATTCATCAAACATTCATATATGAAAAAGTCAAGTCTGCACTTGGGGTGCACTTAACTTACTTAAATCTCAGTCATCCATTAGCCACGCCTATATAGATATGTGTATTGGCCAGAGATCGACTATAGCTTTAAATTTGATAGGCAAACGTCAATTGCGCAACGATTAAATCGTATGCCAGGCTATGTGAGATGTTTGCAGTGGCGTTGCAAGTGCCACAGCTGCCGCCTTGAGGCCACCTTTTTGGGATTAGCAACGTGATCCGCTGACGAATCGAATTGTGCGCATTGTCCGTTTCTGGGAGCCCGGGCATGAGTCAGGCTTGAGATTGAATATGTGAGCCAGTCAATCAGACATACACAGGCGTCGTAGTTTTTCGATTTGCGGCATTTGCGATTGCGCAATGCGGCGTCTGATTGTGGAATTGGAAAATAGTTTGTTTTAATGAAGTCCAAATTGGAAAAGCTGAGCCCTGCCTAAGAATAAATTTGTTTATGACTTTTTGGTCGATGCGTTTTTCGGCTTCACTGGGTTTTAACGACGGTGGCATGAAGGAAGCGCCCACGCCACACCACAGCACACCACACACCATCACATAGCACCGCTGAGCACCACAGCGACTTCAATACGCAGCAATTTTTTTTGAGCCGTTCACGGAAATTTGGCGGGTGGGTTAGAGAAGTTACGGTCCATTGGTTTGCCCCGTTCAGCAGTCGATTGCGATGGAACAACATTTTTGGGCAACTCAAACAAATTGTTAATTGCTTTTGATTGCTGGGGCGGCACAGCCCACGCCTGCGTTCAAGAAGCAGGCAGCCGCCCAAAAACTTAACCAATCAATGAAATACCATAACTGACTCGAACTTTCACTCTTGAACCTCATTGCAGATGAAATCAAACACATACGAGCTGCACAACTACGCCGATTCAGACATGGAGCTGGACACAGATCAAGCGAAGCCAGTGAGTGTTAAGGATTCACGTAAACGAAAAGCAAGCACAACGACAGGTAGCCGACGGGGCGAGAAGTACTCGCTGCGTCAGAAGAGACAGAAGCGCCTGCCCGGCGAGCTGTCTGCCCCGATAGCCGTGCCTGCCACAGAGCCGCAGCCTGCTGCGACAGTCTGCAGCAAGGCCAAGGCCAAGAGCTCGGCGAAGACGAAAGCGCCTCCGCTAAGCAAGTATCGCCGGAAAACAGCCAACGCAAGGGAGCGCACGCGCATGCGAGAGATCAATATGGCTTTCGAGCACCTGCGGCACTGTGTGCCGCAGTCCATTACGGGGGAGGATGCCGCCAACACTAATGAGAAGCTGACCAAGATAACGACGCTGCGTCTAGCCATGAAGTACATTGGCATGCTAAGTGAGTCCCTGCAAGATCCCAGCTATGAAAGCGAGTTCCTAGTCGAGTGTCTGCGCGAGAGTGCCAGCCGAGAGGCGCATGTTAGCGTGGACACCGAGCCAGATCTGGATTTGGACATAGAGCTGGAGCCAACGCCGCCAGCCAAACCTAAAAAGCCAGTCAAGTCCAACAAAAAGACGACAGCCAAGCGACAGTGCAAGCAATCTAAGCCAACCGCAGCAACAGCGACGCCCATAATGACAAATACAACAAATGTGCCCATTAGCTCGCCGGAATCATGTTATGCTTCCTCCTCCGTGGGCTCGCCCGTCTTTTGCGCAGCCGCCTCCTCGCCAAGCTCGGCCTATGCATCGCTTTCCTCAGCGGCCTCTAGCAGTAGCAACAGCAGCAGCGGAAGTGTGCACGGTAGTGCCGCGCTGGATACGGATAGTCTGCTGGGCATGCAAGCGCTGGACGAGCTCAATACATTGCTGCTAGAGTCGGACAGCGACTCGCTGCACTGCCTCAACAGCTATCACCCTGAACTGCTGGTATCTGCCAGTCCTGCGCTTCCATCGCGTGGTGATTTACCCATATCGATGAACTTGGCTCTGGATAAGCCAGATGTGGAGCTGAGCTTACGATTGCTGGACCACTCGACAGACTCATTTGACTTTGTCAGCGATCAGCAGCCATCGGCATGCATCAGCCCGTTGGCTGCCCTGGACAGCTTCCACCCATTTGCGGATCTGCTGCATGGCGAATTTTCCGATATATTTCTGACGTGACTAGCACAGCAGACAGTTGTTTAGATTATTATTATTTAATTAATTATAAACATTATATACATCTGTAATTTGTTACTTGCTGCGTTTAAGTTTAACCTAGTTTTAAAACAGCGCGTTTACCTAACCTCATTCAAGCAATATCCGCGGAATTCATCGTGTCATAGCAGGCAGGTAACTGCACATTCATGCCCATAGCAGACGGCCCATGTCCATATGTTTCTCTGATAACCAAATTAGCCAATTAAGCATTTCTCTAAAGCATTTTACACTCTACTTATACACAATTTTTATACTGTAAATAAATCACAAAATTTTCTTCACTCAAAATATTATACTACATTCAATACATACACAACGCACAAGCTACTCCTACTACTTAACACGAATACAGCACACAAAGGTCCACAACTCCACAAACACAGCGTACAAATTGACGGTTTCTATACACACTTGTTCTATCAATAAGATGCATAAGTATGATCCCGAAATGGACTTTCCAGAGGCGTGGAAGTTATTAAAGCCATTTATGCTCAGCGACGAGGCTCTGATAACCATTCGGAACTCAATGTCGCGCGAATTACTTAACGGCCTGGGCAAGGATACGCATGCGCGATCATCTGTACCCTGTTGGCTGAGTTATGTGCAGCAACTGCCGACGGGGGAGGAACGAGGCCGCTTCCTTGCCTTAGAGATGTGGCCATCCAACTGCCGCATAATGCTGGTCAAATTCAGTAGCGAGAAGGATATCTACATGAGCTCGAAATGTGTCATTATACCACATACGATAGCGGCATCTCGTGGCACTACGCTTTTTAATTTTTTGGCTTACAACATTGCAGTATTTGTCAGAGCTAAAAAAGTTGAAAAGGACAATCTTCCTATGGGAATTGCATTCGCTTTTGAGCTTATCAAGCAGTCGCTGGATGTAGGAATTTTGGTAAGATGGACTCAGGGATATGGGGCACAAAGCGCGATCGGCAAAAACGTGGTACAGCTGCTGCGCAAAGCTTTGGACGAGTTCCAGGATATACAAATTAACCTGAATTCGATTGTCAACATTGCCGATGGTTCCCTGATGGCGATTGCTTGGTCGTACCCCAATTGTAGAATAGGTCTTATTGTAGGATTACTCACAAATGCTGCCTATGTGGAGCAGACTGAAGCGTGCGAAATGTTTGAAGGGGACACGAAACACCCATTGATGATCATCAATACTGATTGGAGCAATTTTGGTTCCAACGGCCATTTGGACTTCGTACGCAACGAGTTCGACAAGATTATCGATGCGCAGTCCAACAATCCGGGCATGAAGTATTTTGAGAAGTGCATCAGCACACTGAACTTGGGTGAGCTAGTGCGTCTTATAGTTGTGCGTCTAATTGAAATGGGAGTCATATTTAAGGGTGCGAGCATGGACTCTATAAGAATACAATGGAAAATGGAAATGAAGTCAATTGTGGAAATCGAATCAGATCCACCAAATGTTTATACGAAGGCTCAGCAGGTCATGGACAAATTTGGCGTTTACAACTGCAGTCAGCATGACTTGGCAACGTTACGCTTCATATGCAAGATAGTCGGCATGCGCTCCGCTAAGTTGGTAGCTGTTGGTGTAGCCTGCCTGATCAATAGGATGAACTACGCGAACATATCGATTGCTGTTGATGGTGGAGTATATCGCTTGTATCCGACTTACCAGGAGAACCTTAATAAATATGCTTTAATGCTGACCAACCCCCACAACAAATTTGAGATCGTCATCGCAGAAGATAGTCCAGGAGTGGGTGCTGCTATCGTAGCTGGTCTAGCATCGAAAGTACTATCCAAATAAGATCTTGATTCAAGTTTAAGCCATATCCACATATACGTTTTATACAAACTTTACATTCTTCCTTTTGATTTTAGCTATTCGAGAGAATAGGGTAATAGGACATTGACTGCTTCTGTGTGCAAGGCTTAGAATATTTCCTTATTAAAAGAGGTGTCCCACTAACCATCTGTTTCTTTCCGTGTCGTGCACTAATATTGAGCTGTTGAAAAATATTGGTAAAAAATCTAAGAAAAACATTCGATAAGGAAATTGGACAAGTTATCGCAAAAATATGATCAACCCGTTCTGGGTATGGCTTATAGGAATATGTATTTAATATTTTAAGTCTCTAGATTTTGTGGTTTACGAGATGGCAACATTCATATGGGCGGCCAGATATATATATATATATATATATATATATATATATATATATATATATATATATATATATATATATATATATATATATATATATATATATATATATATATATATATATATATATATATATATATATATATATATATATATATATATATATATATATATATATATATATGTATATATATATATTTATGATTATGATTATATCTATGCCGAGTTTGCCGTATGCGTCTGTTCACCTGTTTATTCATCCGTCGACCTGTCTGGCTATTAGTTGCACTTCTGACTAGAGAACTCCTTCTTTAATAAAGTTACTTTTTATAATTTTATCAAATTAGAGTTATCTAAGGAAATCTTAAATTTAAATAATCTTACAACACCCTAATAATAGAATTTGTTATTCGCCGCAAATCTGAGCAAATGCAAAGATAATTAGTTAACCTAATCTAAGCACGTAATTCAACGTATCATAACAGGCCGACTACTAATAATTTATGATCATAGCACAAAATCCTATATACACATATACTCGTTCACGAAGGAAAATCGGAAAAGCTTTTATTTCTCTTAAGGTCTTAAAGCTAGCAATTTTTAAGCGAAATAAACGAGTTATTGTTGGCCTCTGCTATTGATGTGACAAACAAAATATACGATTCCTTAGAGGCGTGGCAAATGAAACCTAGCTCTAAAATTTAACAGCTGTGTACGTTACTGTAGACTCTTTCTAAGGATTGGCCAAAAATGATATATCCACGCCTACTGGGAAAAGCTGCATCTTCTACAGTCGTACAGCAAGAAGCTCTAAACTCTTTGACTAAATTACTGTTAACCTCGTTAATAAAAGCTATAATCGTATGTCTCTTGGGGGGGCATTGCAACTTGAAAAAATCATATCTTCCAATGACTAGCGGCTAGAGATCCAAAATATGTCAGAGTCCCTCATGGGATAAGCCAAAACATACTTAACTGCTTTCGTCCAGCTGCAACATTCTCACTTGTTTCTGTATATATTTTCATAACATATAAAATTTTCAATTTAAATAAATTTCAAAATATTGTTCAATACAAACTGTTTGTTTCATTTTACACTATACAAAAGGCAGACAATACTTCATAACTTTCCAGAATCATAGTCAAAATTTCACGTATTTTAAGATGCAACAATATGATCCCGAGGTGGACTTTCCAGAGGCGTGGAAGTTATTAAAGCCATTTATGCTCAGCGATGAGTCTCTAATAACCATTCGGAACTCAATGTCGCGCGAATTACTTAACGGTCTGAACAGGGATCTGCACACCCGATCCTCTGTACCCTGTTTGCTAAGTTATGTCCAGCAACTGCCGACAGGGCACGAGCGAGGACGCTTTCTGGCCTTAGAGATGTGGCCCACCAACTGCCGCATTATGCTGGTCAAATTCAGTAGCGAGAAGGATATCTACATGAGCTCCAAGTGCGTCATTGTGCCACATACGATAGCCGCTTCGCGGGGCACTGCGCTTTTTAACTTTCTTGCTGAAAACATAGCAATATTTGTCAGAGATAAAAAGATTGAAAAGGATAATCTTCCTATGGGAATTGCATTCGCTTTTGAGCTTAACAAGCTGTCGCTGGATGTAGGCATTTTGCTTAGCTGGACTAAGGGTTATGGCGCTCAGGGCGCGGTGGGCAAAAACGTGGTGCAGCTGCTGCGCAGAGCTTTGGATGAGCACAAGGATATACGCATTAACCTGAATTCAATTGTCAATATTTCGGCAGGCACACTGATGGCACTCGCCTGGTCGGTTCCCAATTGTAGAATGGGCTTGATCGTGGGCACAGCCACAAATGCTGCCTATGTGGAGCAGACTGAAGCGTGCGAAATGTATGAAGGGAATTTGAGCTACCCGTTGATGATTATCAACACAGAGTGGAGAAACTTTGGTGCCAATGGTCACTTGGACTTAATACGCAATGAGTTCGACAAGATAGTCGATTCTGTGTCCAGCGAACCGGGGAAGAAGTATTTTGAGAAGTGCATAAGCACGTTATATTTGGGAGAGCTGGTGCGCCTCATAGTTGTGCGTCTAATAGATATGGGAGTCATCTTTAAGGGTGCAAACATGGATTACATCGGCATCCAATGGAAAATGGAAATGAAGTCGATTATGGCCATTGAAGCGGATCCGCCTAATGTTTATACGAGCGCCCAGGAGGTCATGGAAAAATTCCGTATCCGAAATTGCAGTGATCGTGACTTGGCAACATTACGCTTCATATGCAATATAGTCAGCCTCCGGTCTGCCCAGTTGGTAGCTGTTGGTGTAGCCTGTCTGATCAATCAAATGAACTATCCGGATATCTCCATTGCTGTTGATGGTGGTGTATATCGCTTGTATCCCAATTACCAGAAGAACCTTAATAAGTATACCTTAATGCTGACCAATCCCCAGAATAAATTCGAGTTCATCATTGCGGAAGACAGTCCAGGAGTGGGTGCTGCTATCATAGCTGGTCTGGCATCAACAATAAAAACCGAAAATAGTGGGCAAATGTAATATGGAAATTGATTTATAGGATTGATCAAATTATCAAGTATTTTTAACATGTATTTGATACAAGCTTTATTTTAATTTACGGGCGGACAGGCGGGCATTGCTGTTTCGACTCAGCTTGTCCTTCTCATTGAGATGTATATATACCAAATGGGGTTTACCACGCCTCCTTTTACCTGTAACATAAATTTTCACAAAATCATTACAGCCTGTATTCCCATTTTTCAATGGGTTCAGGGTATCTCTTAGTCGGGCACCCACGAGTAGAGCTTGTTGAGAGCCAAATTAGTAAACTGAGCAATTCTTTAAAGTATTTTTGAACAGCTTTTACCTGCGTTATTTTCAAACTGTCAATAAATTACAAAATATTCAATCCAAAATATTGTATTGTAATTTGAAAAAAAAAAAAACAAGGAAATAACAGCAAAGAAAAGTGAAAGAATAAATATCTGTACAAAACTCACGTTTTTCTCTAAGATGCATAAGTATGATCCCGAAATGGACTTTCCAGAGGCGTGGAAGTTATTAAAGCCATTTATGCTCAGCGACGAGGCTCTGATAACCATTCGGAACTCAATGTCGCGCGAATTACTTAACGGCCTGGGCAAGGATACGCATGCGCGATCATCCGTACCCTGTTGGCTGAGTTATGTGCAGCAACTGCCGACGGGGGAGGAACGAGGCCGCTTCCTTGCCTTAGAGATGTGGCCATCCAACTGCCGCATAATGCTGGTCAAATTCAGTAGCGAGAATGACGTCTACATGAGCTCCAAGTGCGTCATTGTACCACATACGATAGCCGCATCGCGGGGGACTACGCTTTTTAATTTTTTGGCTTACAACATTGCAGTATTTGTCAGAGCTAAAAAAGTTGAGAAGGATAACTTACCGATGGGAATCGCATCCGCTTTTGAGCTAAACAAGCTGTCGCTGGATGTAGGAATTTTGGTAAGATGGACTCAGGGATATGGGGCTCAAAGCGCGATCGGCAAAAACGTGGTGCAGCTGCTGCGCAATGCTTTGGACGAGTTCAAGGATATACAAATTAACCTGAATTCGATTGTCAACATTGCCGTCGGTTCCTTGATGGCAATTGCTTGGTCGAATCAAAATATTAAAATGGGTCTTATTGTTGGATTAGTCACAAATGCTGCCTATGTGGAGCAGACTGAAGCGTGCGAAATGTTTGAAGGGGAGACGAAACACCCATTGATGATCATCAATACTGATTGGAGCAATTTTGGTTCCAACGGCCATTTGGACTTCGTACGCAACGAGTTCGACAAGATTATCGATGCGCAGTCCAACAATCCGGGCATGAAGTATTTTGAGAAGTGCATCAGCACACTGAACTTGGGTGAGCTAGTGCGTCTCATAGTTGTGCGTTTAATTGAAATGGGAGTCATATTTAAGGGTGCAAGCATGAGCTACTTCGGCATTCAATGGAAAATGGAAATGAAGTCGATCTTGGCTATCGAATCAGATCCACCAAATGTTTATACGAAGGCTCAGCAGGTCATGGACAAATTCGGCATTCATAACTGCAGTGAACATGACTTGGCAACATTGCGCTTTATATGCAAGATAGTCGGCCTGCGCTCCGCCAAATTGGTAGCTGTTGGTGTAGCCTGCCTGATCAATCGGATGAACTACCCGAACATATCGATTGCTGTTGATGGTGGGGTATATCGCTTGTATCCGACTTACCAGGAGAACCTTAATAAATATGCTTTAATGCTGACCAACCCCGAAAATAAATTTGATATCGTCGTATCGGAGGATAGTCCAGGTGTGGGTGCTGCTATCATAGCTGGGCTGACATCAACACGAAAAAACAAACCTCTTTTCTTCACGTAGCTTGTGTCTTTTCTTTTGACACTGATCCAATTATTAGACTATTTAAATATATGTATACAATATCTTTTTGATCCAATTACACATTCTTATTTTGTTCTTATACTTATTTTAATTTTAGTTAATCTGCCGCTGCGTAGAACGCAAATGATATGGTTCTTTTCCACTTCGGGATGTATTTAAAAGTTTCCTTATTTTTTTTATGTGGCAATCTAAGCACTCGATAAAAAATGCTGTTTATATTGTTTTTTTTTTTTGAAAGCTCAACAAATTTTACGTCTAAACAAGCATATAAGGCGCGTTCTATAGGCATCTGGGTGGTAATGGGTAAATTAGAGCAGCAGTTCCCAGACGCTTACAAAATCTGTCAGCTATTTGAGATAGATGAAGGGGCAATGGGAAAGATTGTACAAAGTATGACCAACGAAATCTATATGGGTTTGGCAAAGAAGACACATTCGAGTGCTTCTATGAAGTGTTATGAGACCTGCGTGCAGGACTTTCCTACCGGCAGAGAAAGGGGAAAGTATCTAGCTTTGGATCTTGGTGGCACCAATTTTCGTGTGTTGTTGGTTAATTTAATTTCCGAAAAGAATATTGACGTGATTAGCAAGACATATGCCATTAGCCCGGCTCTGATGGAAGGCCCGGGCATAGAGCTATTTGACTTTATTGCCGAGAGCATAGCACAGTTTTGCAAAGAGCATGCAATAGAAAATGACAATTTGCCACTTGGTTTCACATTTTCCTTTCCATGCAAGCACGTTGGCATTGACAATGGAGTCCTGGTTGCATGGACGAAAGGCTTCAAGTCTGAAGGAGTTATTAACAAGAACGTTGTGGAGTTGCTTCGCGATGCTATCCACCGTCGAGGTGACTTCAAAGTCAATATCGTTGCCATTCTCAACGATACGACGGGAACTTTACTATCCTGCGCCTTTCACAAGCAGAATTGCAAAATCGGAATGATTTTGGGAACGGGCACGAACGCCTGCTACGTGGAAAAAACATCAAATGTTGAAATGTTTCCTGGATATGAAACCAGCTCAAAGCCGAATATGATCATCAACTGTGAGTGGGGTGCCTTTGGAGAGAATGGAGAGCTAGACTTTATACGCACTTCCTTCGATAAGGCAGTCGACAGGCAGTCCGTATATCCGACAAAGCAGGTTTTCGAGAAGTGCATCTCTGGTAAGTATATGGGTGAGTTGGTGCGTCACATTCTAGTGGACCTGATGGACAAGGGCGTCCTTTTCAACAATGCAACATCTCAGACACTTCGTGAGAGAGAGAAATTCGATACTCGCTTTTTAAGTGAAATTGAGTCGGACAAGCCGGGCGAATTACGCAACGCCTGCAAGGTAATGGATGAACTAGGCGTCCGAGGAACTAACGAGCAGGATTTACTGTGCCTGCGCCACATATGCAAAACTGTATCCACACGTTCCGCCAAACTGACAGCCTGTGGACTAGTCTCTTTGATCAAAAAAATTAACGTCAAAGACATAACAGTGGGCATTGATGGCAGTGTCTATTGCTATCATCCGCACTATCATAGGCTGTTAATGGAAAACATAAGATTGCTCTTGAAGGGCTCTGCCAAAGTTGAGCTGAATCGTTCTAAGGACGGTTCGGGTCGTGGCGCGGCCTTAGCTGCTGCTGTCTACACTCGTCCTCCGGCAACTCCGCCGCCTTCCTTGTGGCCACCAGAGCAGCTCGAGAAGCAACCAAGTGTGTGTTCAAAAGCACCAGCACCATCAGGTTTGCCAACCGTGCGTCGCTTTATACAAACAATTTTTTGGACATTTCGGCACTGAAGAAGCACCAACCCAGTCAGATCTGGGGCTCACTGACTGATCTGTTTTTCCAATTTGCATATATTTTCATATATTTTTTATAACAGAACCATCGCATCAGTCAGATGTTTTGTATTAAATGAATGGAACATATCAAATTTCACTTTGGCGCTTGTCGTGTTTAAGTTTTATATAGCTGCAAAGCTCCAGAGCAAAGTCCACGGTTCACATCAGGTAACTCCAGACTCCACCCTGTAGTATACCCGCTCAAACTTGAAATAGTAGGCCTTATTTAGGCTTATAACTTCGGGGTCCTTATATACTAATCTATATCGAACTCAGATGAAGATATATAGCTGTGCTCTGTGTGATGTGGCGATATGGGTGACTCTATCTTCCACTCCTTTTGAGCTACTACTAACGTTACAGTTGAACTCCATTACAGATCGATTGCATGGCCTACTGGAGCGTGACAAGTCGAGAAACACTATATAGTATAGTATAGCATAGGAAAATATAGTTAAGATCATGAAGTTTTGCTACTGGCCACAGTTGAGCTGAAGCATTCCAAAGCAACATATTTGGTCTTTGTTCACCTCTTCAGATTGTCACTAAATATTCGAAGAGATAATGCCACAGGGCACTACATAATTGAAGTTATGCGTAAATCAAGTTATTTTGAAACTATTCGGCTGTGTTAGCAGTCGAAATCAATGTAAATATAAAATATCAATTCGATTGTCAGTTTTGGTTTGGTTGGAAAGCACAAAAAATAAATAAAAAATTCTAAATTTTAAGTAGCTGACAGAGCGCCCTCTTCCTTGGATTATCCTGGGTCATGGATGAAATACGGACACTTTACCCAGACGCTTACAAGATCTGTCAACAGTTCGAGATAGATCAACACAAAATGGAGGAGATTATTCTCCGTATGACCAGGGAAATCAGCATGGGTCTTGCCAAGGACACGCATCCAAGAGCAACAATGAAGTGCTTTATCACCTACGTGCAGGACCTGCCCTCGGGTAGGGAGAGAGGCAAATACCTGGCGCTGGATTTAGGCGGAACCAATTTTCGGGTCCTACTGATCAACCTGGAGTCCGAGACGGATGTCAACATTGATGGCAAGACCTACGGCATTAGCAAGGCTATAATGGAGGGTCCAGGCGTCAAGCTATTTGACTTCATTGCGCAGTGTTTGGCTGACTTTTGCAAAGAACATAAATTGGAAAATGCCAATTTGCCACTTGGCTTCACGTTCTCTTTTCCGTGCAAGCAGGTTGGCATTGACAACGGCACTCTGGTTGCCTGGACAAAGGGATTCAAGTCTGAAGGAGTGGTGAACAAGAACGTTGTCGAGCTGCTACGGGATGCTATCAATCGTCGAGGCGATCTTAAAGTCAATATCGTCGCCATTCTCAATGATACGACGGGAACTTTGATGTCCTGCGCCTTTCAGAGGCAGAATTGCAGAATCGGCATGATTGTGGGCACGGGCAGCAACGCCTGCTACGTGGAGAAAACATCAAATGTTGAAATGTTTCCAGGATATCAAACTAGCTCTAAGCCCCATATGATCATCAACTGTGAGTGGGGTGCCTTTGGCGACAATGGCGTTCTGGACTTTATACGCACGCGGTACGATATTGAGGTGGACAGTCATTCCATTAATCCCAAGAAACAAATTTACGAGAAATGCATCTCCGGCATGTATATGGGCGAGCTGGTGCGTCATATTGTGTTGGAGTTGATGGATAAGGATGTCATTTTCAAGGGCGTAAAGTCGCAGGCTTTCAATGAAAGGGGTAGATTTGAGACTCGTTTTATAACGGAGATTGAGTCGGACGAGCCGGGAAAGTTTCGCAATGCTGCAATGGTAATGGATAGTCTGGGCATTAGAACGTCCAATGAGAAGGACTTACTGTGTTTGCGTTACATATGCGAGACTATATCAACGCGTTCCGCTAAATTGGCAGCCTGTGGACTGGTGTGTTTGATCAGGAAAATGAATGTCAAGGACTTGTCAGTGGGTATTGATGGTAGTGTCTATCGCTTTCATCCGCATTATCATAGATTGTTAATGCAAAATATGAACTTGTTGCTGAACGGTACAGTTAGATTTGAGTTAGTTCTTTCTGAAGATGGTTCTGGCCGTGGTGCGGCGCTCATTGCAGCTGTTTGTGCTAAAGACTAGTTTCGTAGCATACAGACTGTAACACGCAGCAGAATATCAAAAAGCGCAAAAATGAGTCGCTCACGCAAATAAGAGCATCAGAGTTGTATAACTCGGTATTTTTAACTTCGCTAGCTGGTGTATTATAAAATACAAATAATTATTTAATACAAATTATTTGCCTTTTTTTGTACGTATATCAAACAAATATGAAACTTTTTTTCAGTTAAATGATTAAAAAGCTAGTTATCGATACATTTTGATTGTATAGCCATATCAATTATTTTGGTATTTTTCAGTATGTCAATTACTGCCACACTGCGTACAAGTTTTAAGCGAAAAGAAACAGAATGTACGTAATAAATCAATCGCACGCATTTTTGGAAAATATTTAATTGTAAATCTATTAGGTATGCTCTAAGCAGTTCACTTGTGCGCTCCGCGGCGCTCCGCCAAGGCCTACAAATGGCCGCGGCCAACCGTCAGGTCTCATTGAAAGTTGTTTCTGTCGGCTCAACCATCAAGGATGAGAGTTTCTTTGAGAAGAATGAACGCCTGGGACGCGAGATGTCGCCGCACTTGACTATCTACAAGCCGCAGCTCACCTCCATACTGTCCGTCATGCATCGCGGCACCGGCATGGCCCTGGGCATGGGTGTTTGGGGCTTGGGCATTGGCGCACTGATCGCCTCTCAAGACATCAGCCACTACGTCACCATGGTGGAAGGTCTGCAGCTGAGCGGCGCCTCCTTGACCGCCATCAAGTTCATTATCGCCTATCCGTTTGGCTATCACGCCGCCAACGGCATACGCCATCTGCTCTGGGACACTGGTCGTTTCCTCAAAATCAAAGAGGTCTATTCCACCGGTTATGTAATGGTTGCCACCTCCGTCGTGCTAACCGCCATCTTGGCCCTTCTGTAGACGAACCGGCTGGTCCTAATTAAATTATAGTGCGAACATGTCTATTTTTTGTTAAATGCATAATACATGTACAGTTTATTTAGAATACCTCTGTATCTGCATTTTGCTCTGTTATGCAACAACTGTCGCCAGTTCGTTTCGGCCAGTGCAATTTGCCAGATATCGTGCTTTGTGCCAATAGCTTAACAAATTTGTGTGGAAGTTCTAGCTGTATATCGCGATTACCTTTAAGCACTCTACCTTTGATGTGAGCTATTAGATATGAAACGCAGTGTGCAAATGTCGTCACAATAAACGCAAAACCAACTTCAGTCTGTGCTGTAATCGAAATGTTTAGCAATATGCGCTTGACTTCCAATCATTTAATCGTGTTTAATATATAAGTTTTATATAACATCAGCTGTCCGTATATGTATGTATGACTCTATGGATTTGTAAGGAAGTTTTAATAAGAAAAACTATTTTAGTCTCTTTTGCGATCGTGGACAGCCAAAAATCTCAACCAAATCATCTCATCACAAAAACTTTAATTCTATAACTAAGACCGAGCTATGACTTGTCATACTAAAAGCTTGTCAAAAATACCTTAGCCTTATGCACTAACAGTTAGTCTAAAGCAATATGAGTTGATAGTAACTACAAAGGAAAAGTGAAGAACTGATCTCGCTACACCAAAACATAATATCGATGCTCTGGGTTCAGAGTCACCGCTAGGGCGTACCGGGAAATGATGCTGTTGATAAGAATGATACGCCGAGATATATCAAATCTTATATATATTTACAGCTCTCATCAGTCTCAGCGAAAGCCTGTTTATCCGTCTATGCAGTAATCTCTATTGAACGGGACTTGTCGTTCTGCATGCTCACTCTGTGGGCAGCTCTACACATAGACCCAGTTCTGAACTCCTGCCCATGCAGATAGTAGGACATATAACCGATTAACCAAATGACCTATATAGAAAACAGTTTTTCTGCCAAATCTCCTACTAAATAAGATCAGATGCGATCACTCCACAAAGTTTGTTATTCACCAAATTTTGAACTTATAGTTAAAAGGAAATCTTTAATAATATTTAAAGTTTATTATGTAATATAAATTATATGGCTATACCAATATCAAATTGCAGCCCAAAACTAACTGAGAGAATATCCTTTTCCTTTCTGTTTGCAACTATCTTATTGTACACGATATACATATAGACAGAGATGATGAATCCTACAAAGTTACACTCGTTTATTGATGAAATCTGGATTAATGTCTCGTTTTAGCAAGCTTTGCCGTGCTACATTCATATATAGTATATATAATACATGCATATGTGTAGATGGCTAAAAATGTATCTAAGAGCTAATATCACATTTTATTATGTAATTGCTGTGTGCTTGTATGTGTGTGTGTGTGTGTGTGTGTGTGTATATGTGTAGCTGTGTGCGTGTATTGACAAGCTCTACTGTATGGTGCCATGCGATTTGTTGTTGCCCTCCGAAACGGGTTCATCCAGCAGCTCGAAGTCACAGACGAGCGAAAAGTGATCCGAAGGATATTCAAAGCACGGCGTACGATTCTTGCCGATCTGTTCTCCGGCCGGAAATTCCAGGCAGTTCTTGATCTGTAAAAAATCAATTAATATTACAATTTGTTGTCCAGTTGGCAGCACGCCCACTCACCTTTAGCTGCTGTGGCGTGTAGAAGACATAGTCAATTGTATGACACTCTTCGCCATCTTCGCGAATTTTCCAGGTGGTGTATGGAGGTTCGCGCTTGATGGACTGCGCAATGAGCTCATTGGGATCTTCGCAGCTAGCTGTGTACTGCTGCTGCTGCTGCTGCTGCTGCTGTTCTCGTTCCCGTTCCAACTTCATGTCCGCATAGGCGCTGCCCAGCTTGAAGAGATCGCAACTGAGAATCGTTGCATAGATAGGCTCGACGGGCTCCGCATTGAAGTCGCCGCACAGCAACAGCGGACTCTCGCCGGCAAACTGCTTGACAAAGCGTATCAGATCGCGTCCCTGCTCGTTGCGCAGCTTCGCCAATAATGCACCATGCCGTGCCTTCAGATGCGTGGTGCAGACACAGAACTCCTTGCCGCTGGCCTTCAGCTGCAGTCGAGCAGCAATGGCCACCTGGTTGCTCTGCACGCGCCACACCTCAAGGATGCGTGTGTCATAGCCAACGAGCTGGAGCTTGTCGCGCTTGTAGAAAATGGCACAGCCATCGGGTCCATTGTTCTGCTCTATATACAAGCAAGGCGAGTCCGGCTTGGGAAAGAAGATGCCCTCATAGTTCTGGCTGCCCAGTACAGTCTGCAGAAATTTGAAATGATCCACTTCCTGCCCAGTACGAAAAACCAATTGTTAAAGCGCGACTGCATTACATTGAACTCTGTGCAGAAATAAATACTTGCAGACAAACAACATCCGGCTGATTTTGCAGAATCTCCTGCACGATCAAGTACTTGCGATGCTGCCAAGTCAAAGCCTCATCGGGGCAACGCACAAAGCCATCGTTGTGCTGGCCGAGAGCTGATGATGAAAGATGCAACAGATTTACGGATATTATTTAAATTAAATTCAAATAAACATATGAAAACATTTTGACGTTTAAAGATTAATAAATATTATATACAAGCTATGTATATTTATATTTAAATAATATATATATTAATCTTTAAAGTAAAATTTGATAAATAAATAAAGTTGAATATGATCTTAAAAGTAAATATTAAAAATTGTTGAAGGCAAAATAAAAAATCAAGTAAAATAAGAAAATATATATATTTTAAAATGATTTAGAATTTCCGTTTAATTTCAATTAAAATGTTTTGCTTTTTTTGTATTATATTTACTTTGTTTTTTTTTTTTTTTGGTATTATTCCTTAAAGTTTAGTGTTTAAATATTATAATTAATATATTTTGTACTCCACTTACTTTGCGAGAGAATGTTCCACTGCAGCAATCGTATGTTCTGCGTGCCATCATTTGGAGCACTGCAAACTGTGTGGGTGGGAAAGTGCTTTGAGTAACTGCTCAGCAGGCGAACGCTGTGGACTTACCACGTGAGACGGAGTTTAGCTTGAGACAGCGCAGACCGTCGGTCAGATCTTCGCTATTCAGCAGAGGCTTCAGAAAACAGCGGCTCAGCAACGATGGCTTCTCCATGCCCGCCCCTTGCAGCTGCTGCACATGGTCGAGTAGTGCGGCCGTGCTGAGACCCTTGGGCAGCTCCAGGCCATCGTCTTGTGAGTCCACATTGTTTATCTTGGGCGCCGAGTTGAACGAGCCCATCCTATGATGAAGATTGAAGAATATTGCAAATGTAAACAAAACAAGAAGTATTTGTTTATTCGACTGTGAACTAAGCCGAAAAGTCAGTTCTCAGAAATTATTTGCTGCAGCAGCACATTTAAAGTAAATATTCAAAACTGCTTAAACAATTGTGCTTAATCGAAACTTCAAAAACTGATTCATGACAAGATCAATGCCTAAAACAACAACAACAACAATAACAATAATCATAACAACAGCAATCAACACAATGCCCAATACAGCAAAAAAAAAAAGGAAGAACAACAATAACAGCAACAATTGGCGTCTTTACAGCATTTGTAGCTCGTAAACAAAACAATTTGATCAGCGATACTCACAGCTCTTTCGGTTTTCTATACAGAATCTTTCGTAGTATTATGCTGAAAATAAATAAGCTATGACTATGCCTTTTGCTAACGCTGAACTTTGCCATAGAACTTTCAACTGTGCTGAAAAAAATATTAAATTTAAATTTAAGAATAGTAATTCGAACACCTCACAACTTATAGAATTATAAATGACTTTTTCACACAAGAACCAAATTTTAATTTAAGGATCTTAGAAACAAACTACATTAAAAAATATGTTTGGGTCTCTTTTGCTTATACTTATTACATAAAGAATTTCTATTGTTGCTTGCAAAAATGGAAAAAAATAATAATATTTACTTTTTTCTTCTTCTTTTCTCTCTTGTTAATAAATGATATAGTTTATTTAGAATTGAAAATTTAATTTAGTTGGTTGAATATAATGAAATTTAGATATTAGTTACAGTCAAAATGATTTGTTACTGAGGTTTCATATTGAACATGATTTGTGTGTGTTCTCCTATCCAGAAAGTTGTATTTCTTTATTCTATTGTCGTTACGAGGATCGTAAGCCTTACGAGCATCATAATTTGCGGGCTTATTTGAGAAAAACCAGAGTAAGTATTTAGCTCGGACTAAACGAACGTGAGCGCCGCTTTCACAAGCTAGAGAACTCGATTCGTGCCCACCCACACAAAATGATTCGGACATGTCGAGACGACGCATGCGGCTTCAAAAATAAATAAATACAACAGCAAGAGTAAAATGAAACAAAAAAAAAAAAAAAAATGTCGTTCGGTCAATAGCTTTACAGCTGTTTAGCTGGTTTTCGGGCCAGCGATTATAAACCAGTTGGGATCGTTTTGGCAACGCAATCAATCAATAGATTGGTGACTCTCAGTCTCACCTGGTCAGCATCACCCTTTGCAGGAAGGCCTTGCGGTCGTTCTTGCAGGGCGCCTTGTTGGCGCGTTTCAATTGCAGCGCTTGCTCCATGTGGCTAGCAGATTCGTAAGCGAAATGTGGCTGTAGTTGCTGGTGTCGGTGGTGGGGAATTGGGTGAATTTTGGTTTGGATTGTGGGTTTTGCCGAAAATTGTGCGAAGTGCGCTTGTAAGCGACATTTGCGAAACTGAATGGCAACTGAAATGCGGCGTTTTATTAGAGATCAGCCAGGCAGACACACAAAAGAGAGTGAGCGAGGCAAAGTGATAAACAGAGAGAGAGAAAGAGAGAGAGAGAGAGTGAGAGACTGAAAGAAAGAGAGAGAGAGAGAGAGCAATCACGCATAAACGAGTATTTCAACGTACACACACACACACACAGATCGAGTCGAGCGCACATAAAGTGAGATGTATCTGCAAGATACAGAACAAGATCAATACGTTCTACTCACGTGCGTTGCTCAGTTGCGCATAAAATGAGCAGCGTAACAATAAAGATAACAACAGCAACAACAACAAGAACGGCAACAATTGCTTGAGATACATCGCTAGCTGATAGCTTGGTAAATATTTATGCGTAGCATTCTTTATGTAGATACATTCACATGGAGCTGCACGCCATTGTCTCACTTTCGTTTCGTATTGTAATGAAAACAAAAGTATCTTTTTCGCATACGGCTGGGCGGCCACTGGGCATGACTCTAATGGCCAAACGGACTTAAGCCTAAACAAATTTGTGCTCGCATGCAAATCGCAGACAGACAGACAGACAGACAGACCGCAGGCAGACAGAAATGCGCATTTTCAGCATATCTGCGCCCATATATTGCAAGCAAACGATATACAGATACAGATAAAGATATTCGTATGTGGGATAGACGGACGCAATTTATACAACAACGCAGTTACATGCGTAATGAATCCGGCCCAAGTATCTGCTACTTAAAGATACTGTATCTGTTGTTTTTTTTTTTCTTTCTTTTTTTTTTTGTTACCTGGGTATAGGCACCGCCACACGACGCGCAAAAGTCTTCGCTGTGACAATCAAACGCGATGTTTTCATTAAGAACTCCATCTTGCTTGGATTTGTTATGCCTTATTGTTGGTTTAGCTATTAAGTAAACGTCTTTTAACTGTAAATCGGTTTGATTTGATTAAGATTTAGATTTAGTTTCGATTTAGGCTTCAGCTGCTTTTAAGCACTAGGTTAACTTGAAATGTTTTATATTAAGTGTCAATATGGCAATGTCAAAGAGACGCGGTTCAAGCTGTATTTCCTAAAATAGAATAGAATAGAATTATGGGATAAGTTTAAGCATTAGTCGATTAGTGCCGGGTGGAACGGGCGGAGGGACTTGTACATGTTGAGCCACTTGCAATGCATAATAGATACCAAATACCAAATACCAGATACCAGATACCCATTGCTATCGTTAGCCACGTGACTAGCTCCCAAAATCGCCAATTTGTATGTTGACAGGCAGCTGTGGCTGCATATTAAGTTGAGATAATATATTATCACATATATGTAGTTTGTCGAAATCGAATAATAATATTACTAAAGCCAGTTCTAAATTAAAAACAAAAAACTTACTAAGAAAAAATCTAATAATAAAACTTCTTTAGTTTGTAAAAGATATTGAGACTTAAAAAAAAATCATATAAGTGAAATGAAAATAGTTAATATGGTAGCGACTCAAATTTTCCACAAGTAAACTTCAAAATTTCGCCAATTAGAATTTGAGTCGCTGTTACTAGGGCAACTACACAATGAAAAAGAAAACTGCAGCTCAAAATCTAAATAAATAAACGTGCTCGAGTCGGGAATGACCGAGAAGGAGAAACATTCTCAGGATTGCCATTTCAATCATTCTGCGCTTCATGCACACACACAATACATAAATAGCCATAAGAAATAAAATGTTGAATAACTTTTGTTGATGTCTCACAAATCTCTAATAGGGGAGTGTAAGTGGAATAAGTATCCGCCATCCAAAATATTCACAATCTGTGTATTTATGGAAGGAGCTAATATCCTTTACATAAAGTCGTCGACTTTGATTGATAATAAGGAAATTGAATGAAGTAGCTCGTACTGCGTTTGCTATATAAGAATATATATTTTGTAGTTTACGGTATCGCTGACGGACTTTGCTAGCTCAACTCAGTTCGTCATCCGCGCCTCCTTATGCCTCTTACATACATTTTCACAAATCCATCATACCCTGCACTCCCATTCTCAGTTGGTTCAGGGTATACAAATTGGTTCTATGTGCCGTAAAGATGTGCTATATCTAATCGCTTGCTAAAATTAGATTCTGTATAGAAAGATAACTGCAAAGTCAACCAAGTTATTTAACAGCTAAGCCCATGTTTCGAACAGAGGCAAACTTAATTATTTTTAGACGAAAATATGTTCGCTTTCGGCTGTAATTTGAGCAACTGATTGGGTTTATAGTTTCATCTGATGAACGACAGTTAAAACACCAATTTTATGTGCAATAAGAGATTCGGCGCAAGTCAGCAATAAGTTCTATATCATTCAATACATTTAAAGGTATTTATAAAACGGCAAATGCTTTGTCTTTAGCCCTTTAGACGTTACGTCAGTTAAGCTATTTATTGATATAAACGTTCATAGCTGTAACAGATAGAATAGCTCATTATCAAGCGCTGTTTGCTGTTGTTCGCTTATTTATCGATAAGAGCAACACAGCTCTTGTAATTGTTGCTTATAGATACATTTTCGCACGAATTGTGCAAGGTTAGTTATGTTATTTTTGATTGAAGCGAAGTGGATTGGGGCCTCACAATGGCTAAGAACACTTGACACTTTGTCAGTATTGGCCATGAACTTGATTTATAAACGCAATAGCCGCTGGCTACCAGCGACAGCAACAAGTTTTGTGTGGAGCACGCCTGTTCGCATTTATCTCTCACCTCACAAGATACAACAGCAAATCTCGCGGCGGTGGCTGCTCATAATCAGCGATTGGCGGCAACGTGTCTCTAGCAGTAGCAGCAGCAACAACAACGCCTCCAGCAGCAGCAGCAGCTACTGCTGCCTTGTCGCTGGGTGTGGTTAGCCAGGCTGGCTCAGTGGAAGCCGCTGCCGCCTGTGTCTCAATATCCATTTCCAGTTTGCGTGCGGCGAGACGCTGTTTCATTTGCGTTGTCGAGGTCATTGCCGAGGTCTTGGCAAGCGCTTCCGCAATTTCATATTGCTTTAGGAAATCCTGCCGCAGCTGCTGTGCATCCTGTGTGGCCAGGCAGCCAGTCAAGCTAAGACCGCGACGACACTCATCGCTGCACAAGCGCTGGCACATCTCATTGATGGCCAGACCGGGTCCACTCAAATCCAATGGTGCTCGCTGGCAACAGTTGAGGCAGGGCATCTCCGTTTTGCCAGCACCTAGTAGCGCTGGCTCAGCTGCCTTGTTGTCACTGGGCGACGGCGGCTGTTGCTGCTCCTCGGCGATGTTAAAGTAACGCGGCGGCGGCTCATCCTCATCCAGCGAGCCAGCTGCTGCGCTGCGTGCATGGCTTGGCTTATAGTTCTGCGCTAGATTCAGATTGAGCAGCAGCGCAGTCACGGGCATGGCCTTGCCCAGCGCTGGCTGGCGACGATGGCCTAGTCGCTGCTCACACTTGTCAATGTTATTGTCCATCTTGTGTTGGTAATACACTCTGTCACGCACACACAAAAAATTCAGCTTAAATCATTGGCCACGCGGCGTATGCGCAATATTCGTACGACCGTTGCGCGTTTAGAACCGAACATCCAATGTATTAATACGCGCGTGCGTTGCTTTTCCTTATTTATATATCTTTGGACCGCTCTAGCCAGATCGAGGCAATCAAGTGGACGCTGCCTCGCTGTCTCGCTACAAGGCGCTGCCCGCTGCCCGCTACCCGCTGCTCATTAATTGTTGCTTATGTTTTGCCATTGTTGTTGTTGTTGCTGCTGCTGCTGCTGTTGTTGTTGTTGTTGTTGTTGTTGCTGCTGCTGCTGCTGCTGCTGTACAGTCATAAGTACATGACTTTGTTGCTCTCTGTGCCGTGCGCTCCTCTAGTTAAGGCAAACGAGATTTTGCTCGCACACTTTCCAAAATGTCAAAACACGCATTTAGCAACAACAAATATAATGAAACAATATCAAAATGAAGCATAAAACGCTTTACACATAGTTAATATTATAGATTATTATTATATGATTGGTTTTCTTTGGTCGTGATCATCGATCAGACTTCTCAGAGACGTGTCAATCAGCTCTGATTTGATTACTAGCCCATCTAAATAGTTACTATGTGCATTGCACATGCCACTACAACAAGCCATCTCAGCTGATTGGCAGTTGTTAAACTTTGTTGCACTCGGCTAATGATAAATGTTGCAATTAATTAGCTCATTGTCTGTTTTGTGAAGTGCACTTGCATGTCAAAATATGATCACTTCGCCCATTTGTTCAATTTGTCATAGTCATACATCTAGCTAAAATTTTTAAGTTATACTTATCTTATGCAATAATAAATAAACATGAAGTAAATTAGCAATTAAAGCAGGCTGGCTGATTGGAAAGAGCGTGTTCCCTAAAAAAATAAAAGAATATACTCTAAACATATAATCTAATCTAGTCTCTACTGAGAGTGATTAGTATACCATAATTTCTGAATAGTAATAGATTAATATAAAGATTAATAATAAAGTGATGTATGTATTTTAACTAAATATACTAAAAATTATTGAAAACGAGTATAAACTTCAGATATAGATAAATACCTGAAGTTTATACTCGTTTTCAATAATTTTTAGTATATTTAGTTAAAATACATACATCACTTTATTTAATATTTACTATAAATACTATGTGACTTGATCACTTTCATTGATGCGCTCTGTCTCTCTCTCTCTCTCTCTCTCTCTCTCTCTCTCTATCCATCTAACCTCCTCGGCAAATTGTAGCTAATAAATTTTCATGACATTTTTTATTTGTCCGTCACGATTTGCATTCATTCAAGTACGAATTAAAAGCATTTCATACTTTTTCATTCTGTTTAATTGATCTAATAATAGAAAAACCTTTATTTCCGCAATATGCAAATGTAAAATTTCTATGAATTCGCTAATAAAAATATATCAGATATATAAGTTTGTGATCACAGTAAAGCCTCGCTAATTGCAGCATGATCGGATTATGAAAAATAATAAAATAAGAATAATTTAATTGAATTAAAATGATTTTCACTTGTTAACTTATACTTGGTTAGCTTTTGCATGTATCCCAAGACTTTTAATACAATAGACTTGGACATTTTCTATATAAATAATATTTAATTCATGCAATTCACAAGTTTTACAAAGAGAATAAAATGTTGCATACTTTGCGGCTGCCGGCAAAAATTCATTTTCTTGCAGTAGATCACAAAAATTGGGTTCAATAGATTTTGGCTGGTTATTTCTAATGTTTATTCAGCTGATAAGCAAGAGGTAGATAATAAAAAAAACACCGTTGCTCCTAACAATACATACCCAAGGTGGTATTTCGGTGATTAGGTGTATACGTGGACTTTAAACCTCAACTTCCTACTTTTTAGCGTTAGGCAGGCCGAAATCATTTAGGGCCCGGATGCTAATTGAAGATAACACACTAATTTTGATTTAATTTTCTTATTTAATTTATTTTGCTTTGCTTTTTGGCAATGTAGCACGGAAAGCGGAGCAAACTTAACAAGCACAGCGTCCGTCATTGAGTTTTATTTATATATCTCACATACAAGAGCAAATATGTATACAGTTTGCATGTGGTTAAATATAAATAAAGCTTCTCTAGCAATCGTCAACATGTTAGGAATGTCTCATGAACTTGGCAGTGAGCAATCAACTCTCGGGGCAGCTGGACACCTGTGCGTCGCCTGCCAAGCGAAAGGTGATCGATCAATCGTCCTTCACATTATCGAAGCCTATTCACAATTGTTTGGGAGGCACAATAAAAATCCCGTATTACGTGTCGTCGTCTAGCTAGTTGATAATCTTATCAGCAGACGGCATGTGGGAGCACTTTTGTAACTTAAGTAACTAAACAAAAAGCTACCCTAGAAAACAGTCATTAAATAATATGTATAAACAGTCGCAGACTTTGGTAAAGAAATATGAATTCGACTCAGAGTATATTATGAATACTTCCTCTTAAATTATGAAAGTCTTATCGCATTTTTTTTTTTTTTTTCTGTGTTTTGTTGCATATTCAGCTAGATTTTTCTGATTGTAACAGCAGCTAGTGCCCTTTTTGCTGCTGCCAAGCATATGTAGCACATCGTCAGCTTTACGACACGCTTATATTATAAGTATAAGTACCCTTTGTTTTGCGAGTGAAACGAAACGATTAACAGAGAGATTTCGTTATACAACAGCAGCATTGGGGCACATGGTCGGGCGTGCATATCGCGATTTGGAAATAACTGGTTCTGTACCGGCGTAGACTGAAATTCTCCGCCTGAAGTTGACGAAGTCCGCAATAACTGCAATAACTATGCTACAGTACTAATACGATTACTGCATTACTGCATTACTGCATTGCATTGGCATGGCACCAGGGATCGTAACGCAAATTGCAAGTGGTTCGGGCTTGGGGCAGCTGGTTTTTGCGGTTTCTTTGAGTTTGCAAACATTCAACTCACCATTTTTATGCCAGAGCCACACCACAACACATTATCCAAATTGGAATCGATTGAATCTAGATATTTTTTTGGTTCTTAGATCAAGCGAGCGTAGTTCATTCGCGAGATTCACACGATTTTGAAATAGTCGCGTTTAACGTTAGGCAAATTGGCTCCTTGAGGGCCCTTTTTGGGCGATCTTTCAGCGATTGAAACGCCGAGCCAAACCGCAAAGAACTAAAAGCAACAATTGGTGCTTTGCACCATTTATAGAGCGTTCGATGCCGCTCTTCGCACGCCATACATTCGCTAGCTGATAAGGATACAGTACACTCTATAGCGCATGGCCAGACCCAGAGTCGAGCGGAGCAACCGCTGTATATATTGCACAATTGATGGCAACAGTGAGCAGAATACTTACAAAATGCTCTTACTCGACTGATTCTCTCTTGCGCTGTGACTATCTCTCCCTCTCTGAATCTCTCACTTGTAGCGTGACTATCTAACATCTTAAGTGCTTAAAGTTCAATGGCTGATTCTCGCAGAGCTTGTAAAGTAATCAGGTGTTGTAAGTTGTTGCCAATGCTTTCATAAGTTCATTGTGAGTGTCGAAGATGTTGGGTATAAAATTTAAAAGAGCTCATGATCGTTTAGAAAAATAACCTAGAATAAAATTGAAATTTAAAGATGTCAAATATATGAACAATCATCTATTATTAATCTTATAACTGTGCTATCAATTCTGCACTTATATTTCTAATGTTCAATAAATTATTTCATACTATACATAAATTTATAATTATTTATTAATTTTCCTTTAATATATATAATGATATACTTATGCTTAATATACCTGAGTCTAATTAATATATTCTTATAGATCTTTATTGCGTATTTATATATGCATTGATAGTACGTTATAATATGTTCCATATATTCTTGTTAACACGGTCGTAAATAACTTTCAGAAATCGCTGTGGGTCAAGCGACACCCTGCCCAATCATGAAATTGCATTCGATAAGATTTGTCGAATTAGGTTTGCGGCGTCTGCACCTGAGGCTCTCATGTCTGGCATGAGGCAGAGGCCGTATCTTATCAAAGACCACACGAGCGGCTAATTTGGTGCTGTGCGCTACTTGAAATTTGCAAATGGAATTTGTCATCGACCTTATCGGAACATTGCCATAAACTGGCCTAACATTAATATTTACGAAGCCCGCGGATGATCCATGAGATAAGGCACACACACGGCTGGCCAGAGGCTAGACGAATGGCAGAAGTGACGTATGGAAGTAGCAGTCCAGTATGAGTTGGTATGAATTAGTTTAAAGTGGCCGCATATGCGCCGCAGATCAGCGAACTATATAATGTATACATATACATATATATGTATAGGTATGTATATATTCCGGCCGGTCGATCGATCTCTTGGGACTTATAGCGAATCTATCAAGGGTATTGGGTCTAGAGCACTATTGTTCAGCTGATTAAAAGTGCTCGCAATACTTTTATTTCATTGCTTTATTGCTCACAGTTAGTGGTCTAGCCGGGGGCGATTAGATAAGGACTAGCCTAGCTGATGGCCTTGCTGGCCTTGCTCCAATGGCCAAAACTCTATTTATCCTACGTGGCATGCGGCACATGATCACATCTATCTCGAATGCTCTGTTACAATCTCTGTCTGTACATTGATATGTTTATAAATATATATATATAAACATAAATATTTATTGAACTGCAGTGATTTGTTTTTTGTTTACGCCGAACCGCCGTCTGGCTTATCAATTTGGGCAACGTAAGCGTGCCATAAGTGTGTACTATATAAATATGTCTGTCTGTATGTCTGTGTGTATGTCTGTGTATTTTCATAACTATGTTTGTGCTTTGGAATTTGATCCGTATGCACTTATCACTGAAAGTGATTTCTAGTAGCACTTCGACTAATGCCGAGTGCCGTGTCGAGTGTGGACTGCTTACTGCTGTGGATTACAACTCTGTTATACCGGCTTGAACAGATTTTTATTTGGTTTTTTTTTTTTTTTTGAAATGATTTTTAATGGGTTTTTGAGGTAGGTAGGGCATGCGGGATTTCGGTACGCCAGCGCTAGACATGTGAATGGGCACGTAATCAATGTCGAAAGAGTGCCTATGGACAAGAAGGTAAATATATGAGTTTGACAACATATCATGAGAATATAACTCAAAATAGAAGCCAAGTACGCCTAGTTGATACACCTCGTATACATATGTACATACAAACTGATATTTACGCTTGAGATCTAATTGCTTCACAGCAAATGTGCATTAAACAAACCCAAACCAAAGAAGCGGACAGTGATTCACCAACTGCGTGCCCACAACAATAATTCTCGTGACTATTCAAAATATCTTAGTATGCGAGTGAATTTCATGTGCTTTAAATAAGATTTTATTTGACATGAATGTACTCAAATAAATTTAAAAAAATGCTCTACTTACATGTAATACTATTTTTGTGAACCAGACATAGACATACATTCATAGTTGTCAAGTCGACTAGAGTCGAGTTCACTTAACCTCAAAACGCAGCGAAACAAAAGGATATTATTTGGAGAACAAAAGCTGATTGAATTGTGCAGGCAACGCCCTCAACAAAGCCAAGTAATGTGTTTCTTGTTGCTGCACAGGCAGACGGATACACAAAGTGCCGTTGTATTAATTAAAAGCTCATTTGTATTATCCACACACCCCACACACACGCACAGCCGGTAGCAGCCAATTCGCTAGGGGCCTCAAACCCAAACAAACAAAAAAGCCGCAATGAGAGTGAGAGTGAGTGTGAGGGAGAGCCAGACAGAGATAGATAGCCGAATTTGCTCTCAGCTAGCACTCTCACTCTTACTCTTTGACAACTCGAGTTGCTCTTTCAGACACATCGAAATAAAAGTCAAAAATATTTATTGTAAAATATTACATGAGCACTCACATGCAAAAAAAAATAAATAGAAATGTGAAACATGTTCACACACACGCATACAAAACACACACAGAGAGAGAGAGAGAGAGAGAGAGAGAGAAGTAAACAAAATTAAAGAAGGCACCGTTAAATGGCTTAATAAATGCACAAAGAAAACACACAATATGTTGAGCCTTGGTGAATGCGGAAAAATCCAATGGCATGCAAATGGATTTCTTTTATTGCTATTGTGGTTGCAGTATGCAAATGCAGTTGTTGTAGTTGTTGTATTGTGGCACAGTCTCTTTGTCATGCGATTTGTTGTTTTATCAATAATTAATTTGAATGCCGGGGTCGGCCCTTAATCTAATTTAACTCACAGAAATTTCTTGAAAAATTTATAGAATGCCACCAGCATATACACAAGCGTTGAAATAAGCTTCATATTGATTGTTTATTTCTATTTTGATTTTTTTATTTTTTTTTTTTAAATTTAAATTTTAATAACTAATTTGTTTGTTTGTTAAATAATAAATTACACAAGCAGCTGGGTTGACTTAAAACAGAGTCAAGTTTACATAACACGAATGGACTTTACGTTTTGTAATATTTGTTACTTTTGTATTAATTTGTGTTGAATTTATTTTTGATATTTTTAATAATTGTTTTTTTGTTGTTGTTTGTCTTTGAACTTTATGCAGCTAGATGAAATTTCACTATCAATGTCATTTCCGCGTTGAACACGTTTTTCACACTAAGCTGACATAAAAAGAGGAGACTACGCTTTCTGTGATGTATGTGTGTGTGTGTGTGTGTGTATGTATGTGGTGCTATGGCTACGGACAAAGCGCAACTGAGCTATGTGTGTGCGCGTGTGTGCATAGAGAGACAGCGAGAAAGAAATAATGAGAGAGAGAGAGAGAGAGACTGTGAAAGGGGGAGAGCGCGTACAATAAAACAAGTGCTGGAGCTCTGGTAAGGAAAGTCTATCCCATGCTTTCGGCAGAAGTTGACACATCCGAAAGAGTTATGCGAACTCGTGAATACGCTACATAGCAATAATATGTGCGTAGGTATGTACACATATTTAACTATATTTATTTCTTAGTATTTATTTACGTCAGTTTTGTAATTTGTATTTACGAAAAACTATATTTTAAATATGTTCATATAATTTTTTAAATAAATTTCAATAATTTAATTTATTTTTAATTCATTAATTTGCTTGAATTAAACACTATAACATAAGCTCTAAAGCTTGTAGTAATAATACAATTAAGTATTTGTTGAACCTGATGTTTATATTTACAATATTTTTAGTCCATTGTGAAACACCTGTTTCTCTGTCTAAACATCAAATCAATATGCGTTGCTAGTGTAGCGCGCGCAGACACGTTCACTTATTCGGAGCGGGGCAATAAACTTTTGTGTGGGCGCATTTAAGAGAAGCTAACGCTAGCTAGGTGAAGAGCATACGTAGAAAAGTTTTGCGGAGCGAAGCCAAGAGCACAGCCGGCAAAATACAAAAGCTTGAAAAGCTGCAAACGCTCTAAAAGCTTACCGCGTGCTTCAAAGTTTAGCCAAGTGTCAAACACCAGCCAAAGCGTGAAAGCTTAAGCTTGCTATAAAAATCTAAAACTTCCAAGTGTCATCGAATGTAAACAATTCAAGCACGTTGCATTAAAAGCTTTAACGCTTTCAAAGTAAATTTACTGACTGCAGTTAAAGTAACTTATAAAGTCTCACAAGCTTTATCAAAAATTTTACTAGTCTGAGAACAAAATATATGCTTAAAGCTCAAACAATTAACTAATTTTCCTATATCTTAGTGCTATACTTCTGGTTTGGCTAACAATTCGAAGGTCTGTAGTCGTAGGCAGGTCCCAAGCGAACAGATAGATTAATGGGCTGATTCAAGTAATCCTTGATGCGTCTAGAAAATAGATAAGATATTTAAAATCTATAATATAATATAGTATAATATATACATATATACAGGTTGAGGGTAACAAGAACTGCTGGCTTATCTATAAGTTCTACTTACTGTTTATCTGCTTCTGTCTCATAGTGCTGATAGCCCTTCCGCCTGGCCGATTTATTCAGACGCAACGATCGACGCAACTCTTTTGGCAGTGGCTTATTCGTTTCTCGTCTCATGAAGTCAGTTAGCTGCTGGCATTTGGCAGCCAGCGTCTGCCAGGCCAGACGCAGCAGCCGCCTGTGCCTGGATCCTGTGGCGCCATTCGCATTTGTTGTGGCGTCATAAAGGTTCGTATTGGAGACGGCCCAGGCTGACATGTTGAGCTGCCTGTGTGCAGACAAAGACTGAAAACCGTAAACTGAAACGGCCAAGTCAGTTGGCCACTTATTTGGTGCTGATAAGATTTGCTTAGCTCTCTGGGATGGTTAACACATACAATACATATCGAGCCCAATCAATACGTTTAAACGTACTATTAAAACGCTCTCCACGTATGAGTTGGCATTTCGTCATATCAATTGCTAATTAACTGGCCCAAAATCATTTTGCAATTGACTTGAAAGGTCGTACAGTTTCAGTTTTACCAATATACCAAGAATCCAATAATTCCCAATTGATACACTCTGTTTACTGAGTATACATATATGGCTTACCTGAAGCAAGGAGAGTGAATGTACTTGGTATTGGTTGCGTTTGGTAATTTTTGGTCTGAAAATCGGGACCCCAATGTGCAGTTATGAATTTTTCGCTTGCCCATTTTCAATAATATTTTCTAGCCTGCAGACTGTTCGCTCTAACCCACTGCCTAGCTCTGCTCTCTATATATGTGCTTAGAGGATATGCCCAATGACAACATGTCCAGCAACAAAATATAAATAGGACTGCCTGCTCGGCGCCCATGTGGCGAACACCTCTGCCCGGCACGCCGCCCTCGCCAGCTATGGCATTTGGTCTACAGCTTCAACTACACTGGGCCCAGACCCTTGCCACATGCCGCCCGCCATAGCGCCTGCAGCAGATATCCAAACAAAATTGCATGTGGTTGCACGCAGTTTGCCTACACTGGCAACCGGACACTGACCCAATGTGACTGGGTTTTTGGCCAGCTTGCATTGTTATAAACGAAAATTCGTTTATTGCCATATTGTTGGCACGGAATTCGAATTTGTCTTCGAAATGTACACATTCTGGCCGCAGGCCTCTCGCCTGCCTTAATTAGCAACATCATTGAGAAGCTCATGGAACAGCTTTAATTGATTGCACTTAAAGCAATTCAGAATTTATCTAATGACCTAACGTAAATCATTAAACTTTATTCAATTATTTATATAAGAATCTTGCGTAACTCAATAAAAAATTGATGTCGTTTGCATTTCAACTTTAAATGCTCTAATTGAGATTCGCATAGGGAGGCGCACATCAATGTTATCAAGTTGCTGAAAATGTGTATGTGAATCACTACAAATGACAAAATCATTTGCTTCAGTTGGTGCTCAATGCAACCACTCGTATCTTCTACAAGACAATTGAATGTCTTTGCCGTCAGATGAAATCTGTTGCCCTCTAGCTACGTTTATTGATAATATGCAGATGGCAGCAGGTTGAGGTGATTGCCTGGTGCCTGGTGACTGGTGACTGGCTGGCTAAAGCCAGGTTGGTGACTTACCACAAAATTTACTAGAACAAGCCACACAGACTTTCCCACACGCACACACTGAGAAACAGAGAGTGGGCAAGAGCAAGCAAGAGAGAGAGAGAGAGAGAGAGAGAGAGAGAGAGTGAGAAAGCTATCTATAGCTGCAAAGCATGCATTTAAAATTCCATTTAAATACCAAATAGCAATAACGGAGAGAAAAATCTTTTGTGAGCTAGAACGAAAGAGCTGGTCGAGTGAGTCTGGCTTATAAATATCCTGCAAAAAGCTATAGCTTAGTATATGTTTATCATACCATCATCAGTCAGCGGATGATTGACTGAGACGAGATAAGATGACTGAGTTTCTACATTTTACCTTAACAAGTTTGAGCGTTGCATGGCTTCTTTGATATGTAGAGCCATAAGCTCTAACAGCTAGTTATCGGAAACAGCATCGCTAATTTGTATGTTTTCTTATCTTAAATAACTCTTCCTAGCTTTAATATAGTTGATATAAGACATTTATTTAGGTATAACACACAGCATAAAGAATACCTGCATAAATAGTAATTTATAACCAACGAAAATTAGAGATTTTTTAAAATTTAAAAAAAAATTCGTTTTGTAACGCATTCAACCTGAAGAGATTAGCTTTACTCAAGAATTTTATAAAATAATTTATTTAAATATATTTCAGAGTCTTATACTTCATTTGTACTTAGCAATGCAGGGTATACAGCTTTGACCTCAATAATATCCATTGGCTGTTGCTTTGACAGTCAACTAAAATGTAATAAAAGTAAATTTCAGATCTATTTACTTAGCTTCCTTCCATTTATTACGGGCTATAGCTTTTTCCTCGACTGCATTCAAATTTATTAAATTTTCAATGAAATTTGTATGCGAAATATGACATTTGGTCTGCTGCAGATTTGTTTGACTATCTGAAGTCTAATCATCAAATGTATTTTAGTTTTTATTTAATAATAATTTGTTTTGCTGGCCATTACAGTAAACTCTTTTGAAATGTGTATGCCAAATATTGCTATTTACCGTTATACAATAAAGTGCAGCAAAATTTTTGAATCGACAATTGCACATATCAATCAATTTTTTATTAGTCGACCTCAGTTCGGTTTGCATTCGAAGCTCCGTTCTGTTTGCAATGCCAGGCAAATATTTGAGGCAATTGCAAATAAAGTTTTTAAGGTGGGGGCAGCTAGGCGCAGATTAAGGTAACAGTTGCCAGTTGCAAAATTAAATAAGCCAGCCTGTTGCCAATACTAATGTCGATGTGTACAAGTTAAAGGCAGGCCCAGCTGCTAAATTAGACCAACTGCTAAGAGTGGGTGCGAAAAAATAGAGCTGAAAAAAAATATATGTAGAGAAAACTTCAAGGATTCGCTGCACGTTCGCATCTTTAACGCCATATGTTGACTTTTGCTACATTTTTGCGCCAACACAGATAGAGAGAGAGAGAGAGAGAGAGAGAGGGTGAGGGAGGCTCGCACATATCCTTTATCTTATATGCGCTATTTTATGCCTGTTGGCAACAACTACAACAACAATAACGCCCGCCGCTGGCCTACTCTTTCTTTCACTCCGCATACCCTCGCTTCGGGTCGCATAAGTTCCTTAATAAGTTTGTTACGCAACCTGAAAGCATTTTCGATAGGTAAACTCATTATATGCATATATCCATCTGCAAACTAAGGATGAGTTTAATTGAAAAAAAATAATTTTTATTACATAAAGGATATAGATGCATTCTTTTTTTCTTTTAGTATCCTCAATACGAGTAATTGATGTACAAGACTATCCATTTGCTAGCGTAACTCTTGGAAGAGTATTTAGTGCTCGACACTCTGACTTTAACTCCTCTCTCTGAGTACTTTCCCCTTCTTCTCTCAACAGTTTTGGTGCTGCTGTTGTAGTTGTTGCTGTAGTTGCTGTGACTGCTGTTTTGCTTGATTTTTTGCCAATAGATTGTGTGCCACAGTTTGGCATTTTATAACATAAACTTTCATTTATTTTCGCTCATCTTGTACCACATCTTTGCTGCTGTAGTGCCCATGTTGTTGCTCGCATTGTAATGGGTAGCCACATATGCCATGGCCGCAAACAACTATACAAACACGCACACACAGACACAGACACAGACACATGCACATACACATACACACATAGATTTGGGCATACATAAACGAGTACACAAGAAGTCGTCTGCTGTCTTGACATCTGTCTACCAGGCCCCAAAGCCTGCCGCTTGAAAATCGCCCAAAAATGTACATTTGCATGCACATCAGCATTGGGCGTACATTTATCTCGCTGACTGTGTGTTGGCAGCGCTCGCCAAAGTAGGCCGCCAGTTGTTGCTTAATGCGGCAAGGATATCAAAGCAGGCAGCTGCCCCATGCTCCACTTGACTGAAACATGTCGAGCCGACACTCATTCTACAGC
The DNA here is from genome assembly GCA_035045945.1 of Drosophila anceps. Taxonomy (NCBI): domain Eukaryota; kingdom Metazoa; phylum Arthropoda; class Insecta; order Diptera; family Drosophilidae; genus Drosophila; species Drosophila anceps. Next base: position 22,304,568 of record JAWNON010000225.1, on the reverse strand, counting down.
AGCCCATGAGCCCTATGCTGCAATTGAGTGTGTTTAAAGAGAAGTCTTTCAAGTGAAGCTGTCACACAGCGAGTTGAAAGTCTACGCTCGTTTACTTATGTTAATTATCTATAATTCAGTAACCGAATGCTGTCGGAGCAACGTAACTCTCATGAATAAACTATTATTTTACAAACAAATTCAAAATACTTTGCTGAAATATATATTTTTCAATTGAATGTTTAAAGTGAATCTAAGCACTACCTTCAAGCTACAGAATCTATAGTTTGCTGAGCCGGGCTTAAGTTTTTGTGGAATCGCATACAAATTAACCAAACAATGCAATTTATAACTCTCTCTTAATGTAACCAAAGCTTATTTTTTAGCCACAAATATGTAAATACGAGCTGCAAAGTAGAAACAAACACAATTCCAAAAAAACCTGGCCCTCTTTCATTTTTTTTTTTTTTTTGTTTTTGGGCTTGACAACAAATCAATACCGCATATGTCATTGGCAAAGTAGGATCTGTCGTTTTCGCATAGCCTTAGGCTGTCAGCTCTGCCAAGTCGATCACAACGTGCACAGCCAATGGCTATGTCCGGGCCTTCATAAGAAAGCCATTCAAGCGCTATTTTTTTTTTCGCATGGCAACCCACACAATCGACCGACCATTTGGCTTAAATATTTTATGCAAATTTTCAATGTAATAAAAATTTCTTCATGTCCACACGCTCACACTCACACACACACACACACACACATGGGGAAATAAAAGTTGATGCCAATGCCGTTTGTCTTTCAATACATTCCCATCGTTGTTCAGGCCGTGCCTCCCTCAGCCTCTGCTCTGCCACAGTTCGGCGTGTTTGTGTGCAAGTGCGCTGCCAATGATTTTCAATATGTCGCAATTCTCGGGCCCAACTTGCGCTATCTTCCGGCGCAGGGTTATCTGGCTCCCCAATTGCTTCAGCACTTTTGCTGAACCGCAGCAGCTTGAAACAAATGTCGAGTTAATGCCTCGGCTGACGTCGCCGGTGACACAGCGACGTCACCAATACCAGCGACAATGAATGCCGCATGGACATGACCTCAATTGCATAGGCTACACACACACGCTGACACGCACACAAATTGGTTTGATCGACACCAATACCTAAGGGTTGTAATATGTGTGTTAACTACCCCAAACCCAACTGTATATACAACCACGTCCTGTGTAGCACATTGCCATCACTGTCAGCTTTTAGGCTGACAAGTGCGAGTGCGCGGCATTACGAGATGTCGTCGAGTGAGTGCCAATGCAGTCAGCTCCATTCGGTATGCCAAACCTCGCGCCTTCAATTCTTTCTTTTGTTTTGGTATTGCGCTGCAGTTTTTTTTTTTTTTACATATTTTCAGTTGGTTTTCGCCTTTCGCTTCTGTTTTATATTACCTTATCAAGGCGTCAACACGTCTTCAAGGTAACCTTGCCTGGATGTCTGTTTTTCCGGCTGCCTGTCTGACTGTCTGTCTGCCTGTGTGCCTGTCTGCCTGCCTGCCTGGACATGGGTTCATTGTTTTCTGTTTATGATGCACTTAAATTTAATATTTAATTTTAATGTATTTTGACAGCAAATGCAGCAACAAAGTTTCCACATGCTCCCTGGGCATAAACAGCAGCCGTGCACAGCTTATGTACAGCTTATGCTGAATATTCAGATACACTACTCAGCTGATGTGTAATATATTTAGATAAGCATTATACATTTTTGAATGGAAGCTCTATTTTGTTTGTCTAAATAGTTTTAGGATTTCACTTAATGGCTGATAATAAAATGCATTTGAAATTACGAATGTTGTTCTCGACTATTTGCTTGGCTTGCAAAAAGCATTTCCAAATGAATGTAATTCTATTTCTATTAAGCTGTTTTCACTTCAGCTAAGTTTTATATAGATCTTCTCTTAGCTGTTATGTAAAAACAAATCTCAAAATAGAATATTTTTAATTCAGAATGAGAACTCTTTTCTCGGAATATTCTTTCTGTTTGTAGTCAAGCACGCAGTTGGCATACCCTACGCTTACATATGTTGCTTGTGCTTTGGCCCATTTTAGCTGACGCGCATTTTGTAGCAGACTTTTTGCTGTACGTCTTTGATGTGGCACGTGTGCACGTCCCGTTTATGGTCCTGTCTGGCAGTTTGGTTTAGCATTTGTTCTTTTTGTTCTGCTTAACATAATTCCAATCAACAGTTTGTATCAATAAATAACGGTAGCTGGGGGCCGGCCAACAACAGCGGCCCGCCTCGCTGCCAGGCCACGCGACTTGCCCGCTAATGAGGGCCCAAAGCTACCTGCCGCGAAAAGGCATGCAAGAAAAGGAAAGCGCTTTTCCTTTTTATGCACAACAGTCGAGTGTCTCGTAAAAATTTCAATTATCCTAAATGATTAACTTTGTTTATTACACAGCTGCAGGAAGCTGGCTGATGACGCAAGGACGCGCCCCGTCCTGGCACATCATTTATCAGTTTATGACTTGATTCTATTATTTATTGGCACTCGAATAGAGGGCTGCCGTCGAGGGGGGAGGGGGGGTGCGGGGTGTGGAAGCGTGGCTGCTTCAACGCGCCGCAATTTCAATTATAATTATGTGCAAATCGTAAAAAAAGGAAGAGCGAAAGAGATGGCACCTTGTGCGCCTTAGATAAAAATCACTTAGTGTGCGCCGCACACACCCACACACACACATACGAACACACACACACACACACACACATACAGACACATGCAAAGTTTATAGCTAACAAAAATCGTTAATAAATTAAGCGGAAATATATTTTCCCAGCCATTGCCGGGGGTCATTGTTGTTGTTGGCGTTGCCTCGCTCCATTTGCTGCTTTTAGCAAATACTTCTCGTGTTATGCTCGTCGCTGGGTAATGGTTTTTTAATTTTAGTGTCGTTGAAATTATGGTCGAAACAATAATTTAATAAGTTAATGTCTTCTTTTTCTACTGTCTTGCTGGCGTCCGCTCTTTGTATTATTATTATTTTTTTTTTTTTTGTTGCCGAAGGCAAAAGCCGAACGTTGGCAGCGTAAACAATTTTCATTTGCTGCCACGCCCCCATCGCCTCTCCCACCACCTCCCTCGCTACTGCATGTGTAAGGGCAACCAGCAATTTTCTCGCAGTGGCAACAATGTTATTTATGTATACAGCTTGTTGTTGTTGTTGTTTCTATTACTGCTGCTGCTGCTGCTGCTGCTGCTGTTGTTGTTGTTCTTTTTGTGGCCAGCAGGTGCAAAGTTTGCGGTGGCTGTTCCAGAGCCAAGCAGAGCTTTAGAAACTGGGGTCTAGGGGAGCTGGTAATAGACGTTTGTAAGCCTGCTGCTGCTTAAATTGTTTTCCCCAACGGGGGAGCTACTAAACAGCTGCTAGATTGTTGCCGTAGCCTCGGGCTATTAGCTACTACCAGGAATCAGGCTAAGTGACTGATAAACTTCATATATATAGGTATATATATATATGCTATATATACAAGTTTTTCTTGTTAATCTTAGCAATGCAATTGCCTTGCTTAAGACTAGTTGGATTGAAATGAGTTTGCCCCTTGCTCGCTCTCCCCCGTCTCGCCAAACTACCCGCTTGCGTAGGACAACCCTTGAGAGGACCTCAGACACAACTGCGCCATGTAATGGCAAGAACTTTATGACTCGGGATTGTTTTTTATTGCATATATCGTATGTAATTTGATGTTTTATGCTTTTTGGGCACAGTTTGAAGGCTTTACTGTAACTGTAACTGGGCCAGCTAGTCATCCCGCCAGTGGGGCAGCCCAGGCAGCTAACCAGGTTAGCTAGCAATTTTGCATAAATATTTTAGCATTATACTTTATGATTTTTATGATTTCTCTTTTTTTATTTACTTTGACCATCCCAAAAAAAAAAAGAAACGAAAAGCTGCACAAGCAAGTTATGCCGACTAGGCAAATACTCTATTTGACAATAGAGAAACGAAATTTGGCTGAGATAAGTTTATGATTGGCATTATTTTTGAAGAAGGAGAAGTACACGGCTCGATGAATTCAGGTATAGATTACCGGTATATATGGACCAAATCGAAATCGAATGTCGCATGTCTGTATGTACTGTATGGATTGGCAACTAATACACCCGCATACGAGGTATGTAGACAAACAGATGCAGAGTCTGGCTGCATTACATTTTTTGAAGCAAGCCAAATAAAATAACATGGACAAAAAGTAACGAGAATGACGACAAGCCTGACATGCCATGTGTCCTGTATCCTGCCTCTAGATAGCCTGACATTTTCGGTTGTTGCCTGCTAAAAGCAAAAGAAACAACAATAAAGAAAAACTCCAGCCGGAAAAAGGGCGGCATATGACTTGACTTGACTAGGTATGAGAGAATATACAGTAAGCCCCTAAAACAAAAACACATACGCAAAAACATAACCAATTTGTGTCATCATAATTGTAATTCGTAGTCGGCTGCGGCAGCACTCTCGCTCAGTCAGAGGCAGCTGTCTCGCTCGCAGCGGGCCGGGCTGTCTGTATGTTTGTCTGTCGCAGCAAAAAACAAGCGAACTACAAAATTTAGCATATTTTGCCATAACATATGCAAATTTTAGCAGGCATCCTTTGTTTTAGGAATTTAAAATTTTGATATATAAAAGATTTAGCTGTAGGTTTTTATGCGCAGCTAGAGACAAGCTGAAATGGAGTCGAGTGCGAGCGAGAGGCAGTTATTACTTATGTCAAATTAATTTGCCAAATTGAACTCGAAATAGAGAAAGAAAGCTGAAAAACACACACAGAGAGAGAGAGAGAGAGAGGGGGGGGGGAAGGAGAGACGGCGTACGCATCAATAAACAGATGGAATGCCAGTCATCTCTTGGGCAGAAGTAAAAGATCTGGAGCATAGGTTCAGGCCGAAAAGGTAAAAAGGTAAATGCTACCCTTAAGCGCAATCAGTCATAAAATCCATTATGATGATTGTTAAAAAGTATTTCTTGTAGCATTGCACAAATAATCGTGGCCAACCCATTGCCAAGTATTTAAAAAGTAATAAAAACATTGCCAAAAATGTTTTCAGCTCAAATGATAAAGGTTCGAGCGCAAAAACTTCTGGCCAAAAGGAAATTAATAACAACAAAAAAGACAACTATGCGAGCACACAAATATAAAACAAAGTAAAAACAATGCGAAATCAGACCAAACGTGAAGAGCCATTCCTCAATAATGATGCCAAAGTCAGCTGCAGACAGAGCGAAATAGTGTGGAGACAGAGTGAGAGAGAGAGAGAGAGAGAGAGAGAGAGAAAACACAAGTGGAACTCATAGCCAAGCAATCAGCGCATAAGCACGCCCTGTAATCAAGCATAGACCCCTGACAAGGACCCCAGCCGAACCCATCCAACAAACCGAACTGATGCGCAACGTGGTAAAATGAAAAGTTTTATAATTAAAATTGGTAAAACAGAATGAGTAGGAGCATGCTCCCCGCACTCACTGTGTGCTCAGATAATCGGCGGGTGTTCCGAAAAATCAAATCTATTCAATTTTTAACAACATTCACTACGCCCTCATTGAGTTTAAACTAAAATCCAATTAGTTCATAATTTGCTGATGCATGGAATCGGTGTTTTGGAACGTTTTCTTTCCTGCTGAGCAATAGTGCATAATTGATGAGATTTATCTTGAATAAAGTTTGTTTGAAAAGCTTTATAAATCGATTTTCTATGTTGGCTACTTTATCACAGTTTTTGTGTGTTGATGTAGCTGAATATATAAAATGAAGTTATTGAAATATAGTAAACATTCTCTAGAAATATTCAAACCTACTATAACTTCCATTGATAGATTAGAGTGCGAATTATCACTGCCCGCATCAGTCTCGAAGAACGTATTTCGAAAGAGTCCTGTCCATATTTAGGAATGTTTCGGTCTTTGTCTTTGTCTCTGTGTTATAAATAAATATAAAAAATAGAGTTTGGTTAAATTGCACGTTTTCTGGTTGAAATGTGCATTGAGAACGTTTTCCGCAGTCCCTACTGACCATTGGCGCATGATTGAAGCTGTTCAACGTCATTTGCTAATAATAGCAGCGATTGCCATGGTAGCACTTCTTATAACATGTGTCAGAAGCGAAGTGGCTGTGGCATGTCCAACATGCGCATGCATTCTGATAATGGCAGCTCTTTATTCAACAATTGGCGTTTCTAATTATAGCCAGTTATCATGCCCAGCATAATTGCTTGGCCAATTTACTCGGACAGAGTTCACGTGAACTGCTAGCACTAAGAATGATGCAGTTTTCGGATGCACATGGGCCTCAAAGTTTCAACATTTTGCAGAACGAAGAAGACTGATAAATGCCATTGCATATTAGCTGACAATTAACATTAATTTGTGTGATAAATACGTAAAATCAATTATTGAGCCATGCGGCATTTCTAGTATTGACATGTGGCATATTAATAGTTATGGCAATCCATTAAATATGCATTTGTTTCAATTACCTTCCAGATGTGCGCTAGTATGTGTGTCTCTGTGTATGTGTGTGTGTGTGTGTGTGCGTGAGCGTGTGTAAAAATGTTTAAAGCTATTTTAATGCTAATTATAACATCTAGAGACAGGCAGTTACGCGTACTTGTTTGCCGGTTGAAGATGTTTCGCTTGGGGCATTTAAATTTTCAAGTTTTAATGCAAAAACCACACTCACACACGCACACACACACATGCTGACACATATGCATATATGAGACGCAAATTAACTTATGGCAACAATGCGACTCTCAGGCGTCGCCCACATCATCAACAACTTCATCATCCTCATCATATACGTCGTCTTCATTGTTGTCGTTGGTTGTCGTTGACGACGCTGGATAATAGCTAGGTATCTACTATGTATGTAGCACATGTGTGTGTGTGTGTGTGTCTGTGTGTGTGTGTGTGTGCATACGCCTATACATGGCTATATGTTATATGATGTGCATGTAGGTATATATACAAGTGACACAGTTACTACTCAAATGCCTTAACGACACAGCCAAGTTATACAATTGCTAACAATAAGGAAGAAACTATGCAATTTACGATATTCAAATGCTCTTTCAAAACGTTGAGTATTAAGCTTCATATATGGAAATCTCAGACTTAGCAAACAAATGACTCATAAACTAATGAAATGCAATCAAAGTAGAAATCGAATGCTTTCAAAGCATGTTGTTTTGAAGCTCTTGATAGATATTTGAAATAACATTCAGAATTTAATTTGATATCAAAATTATAACACAAATAGTAAATACATAAAATAAATTATGCATTCAAATTAATAGGATTGTACTATTTCTGATACTATTACAGAGAATTGAAAAGCTGGTTGCTAATTATATGTAAATAAATCTAAATAATTTTTATTTATATTTTACATATTCTTTTCTTTGTTATTTATTAAATTATTTGATAATTTCATGTGGTTATTTGAAGGTTAGCAATATTACAATTTGTATTTGATAGCATTCAGCAGCATTCAGTCTTTGCTGCAGCATCAACTATATAATTGTTCAACTCAAGTTTGAGTTCGGCTTTCCATGCTTATTGATTATTGATGATAAGCAATGTACAATGTTAAGCCTAATACTATCAGCTGTTGTATATAGGTATGTGTAATATCTTTCATTATGCATTGCCACAAACTGTTTGCTCTTTGTGTTTTATCCTGCTGAGCGCAGAGTATAAATTCGTTGCACGCCTAAAGGCGTCTCAGGAAATTGTGGCAATTTCTCTAGACTTTTGTGCAGCGAAAGTGCGCGTATGCAACTTACTTTTGCTTGTTTTCATTCTTAATTAATAATTAAGAAATAAGCATGACAACCGGCAGCAACGACGACAACTGTATTGTGGTAGTTGTTGCTGCTGCTGCTGCTTCTTTTGAGTGTGGCATAACTTTGGGCGCTCAATTCACGTGGTTTAATTAGCTTGGCTTAAAGCAGCTGCTTGCCAGCTTAATGGTAATGGCCCTGGCTGCCTAATTGCCAGTTTGTTAGACAGCATTTGTTTGTCCACTCATCTGTCGCCAACTCATTTGCGTTTCCATTAACCAACCAATATAAACACACACACACACACACACACACACACAAACAGATAGAAACAATCACAAATCGCGCCATTTTCAATTCAATAAAATGCAAAAATATTGAAAGCAAAAAAGAAGAAATAACAGATGCAAAACGAGAAAAGAAAAGCTGTGAAGTAGCTCATAAAAATGTAAAAATTTTTCGCCCGACGCAGCACTTAAAAACCGAACCACAATGCGTAACGTTCTGTGTGTGTGTCTGTGTGTGTGTGTGTGTGCGTGTGTGCGTGTGTGTGTGAGTGTTTCTACCACCAATGCATAGCCAATATGGGCGCGTGTGCGTGTGCGCTCAAACCAACGCACTTCCGGTTTAATTAAACGGAAACTGATTTAATTGCATATTTGATGAGCTGCGAGGCAGCGGCCAAATGAATGGCTAGGCGCAACACCGAGGTCCTTGCTGTTATTGTAATCCTCGCTGAGGCTGTGGATGTTGTTCCTACTGTTGTTGCTGTCTCGCACTTAGTTATGCAACAGTAACAAGAAACAGCCGCAACGCCCAGGACTATATGACTTGACGCTTTGAGAGCTTAGCATAAATTGTGATGAATACTAAAAAGGCATTTTATTTATGCCTCACTTAATTACACACCAACAACACCAACACCCACGCACACACATACGCACACACACACACACATGATTCGGGAAAGTTGATCTTTGTCGCCATGCAACTGTGTAAAAGTGGCAATATCCTTAGCGCTCTCGTCACCTTCGTGAAATAAATAAATAAAATGTCAACGGAAAGACGTCTACAGCGGTAGACACACAGTTCCTGACCTGGTTTATGCGTAAATTGTTTAATGAGATGCGCTGCCAGCAGTTATTGAAAAAAAGTTCTTTCAACAAACAACGATTCATTTTAAATGAATTCTGTGAAAACTTAAGTCATGCGTGTACAGAATATGTGTACTGATTGATTGTGTAATGGCCAAACGATTGCCACAGAAAGTATTAAGTATTAACAAGTAAGAAAACTCTAGTCCGGGTGGCCGACTAGGACTAGGACATTACACTGTAATGTATTTATAAACACAGGGAAAAGTATAAGCTTAAAAAAACTTTGGACTAAAACAAAACTTGTTTCCGCAGTATTCCAACTCGCACCTTCACAATCAAATATTTGTAGCAACAGCGCCACTTCACCGCTATAGCATCATTTGCCTGTTACATACATTATAGGAAAACCATTATACCCTGTTTTCTCCTTTGCAATGGGTTCAGGGTATAAAAATAGACGTCAGAAATCATATAATTAATTTTAATAAAATATTTCATAAGAATGTACTACATGAATGCACGTTTTTTAATTATAGAGTACCGAATTTTAGTTTTTTTAGCAATTTAAATATTTATTTATACTGAAAAAGAAGTCAAGATATAGAAAAATATTTAATAAATCTTTAAATATTAAATGTATTAAATAAATTGACTTTTTATTTGGTAACTTCTAGTAAATTATTCATTATTTGGCAAAACAAAAAATGGTTAAGCGAAAGTTATAATTGAATTTGCAAAAAGCAAAAACTCCTTTCATTTTGTAAATTTAATATATTTAGTATTTAAATATAATTTAGATAGTTATTGTGCACTAATTAAATTTGTTTTCATATAATTTGAATGATTATTCTTATTATACAATTAATATTTAATAAAAAATAAAAAAAATAATGGAAAAAATATTTATTTTGATTTTTCATAAACTGTATGCTTTATGACAGAGTTGCAAATAAATTTGTATTTGTATATTTATTTCTTTTTTTATTTTTTAATATTATTTTATTGTATATTCGAATAAATATAATTCAAGTATTATTTAATGATTGCCAAACTCTATATCTTCCACTTGAAACGCTTATCAATGACGCCTGAAACGAAAACACTTTTCACGATATAACTTTTCGCATAAACGTTGCTTTTACTTATTCTGGCTGTGCGCCTTGGCCAGATAGTTAATTTTTATTATTTCCTCTTCGCACCACAGCCAATGAAATTGACAATGTCCAGTCTTTTGCACACTCTTCTTGGCCCGGCTGCCGGCTTTTAATTTAATGTGCGCATTTTTATGAACATGTTAATTTGATATTCAATAAAGTTGGTTTGATTTTCGGCTTTTAATGGATTCTCTCATTTAATGACGGCTGCCACTACAGCGAGAGCTCCTGCTTCTGCTGCTGCTGTTCCTTTCTGCCGCTCCAATGTCCTTTTCGGTGCTCTGTTTTAATGCTTCGCTCCCACTCAGACCCATTCAACGGTTCGCTGAAGATTACCAAGCCCCATTCCTTGACTCTGACTCCGGCTGGCTATGGGGGAGGTGCAAATTGCTGCACAGCTTGTTGGGTTTGTGATTTGTGAGCGAATTGCACACTGCTGCTCTATGGCAGAGGTGTGGGTAGGTGAGACCAAAGCAAAGCTGAGATTGTAAAATCTGAAAATCTATGCATAAAAGTGCGCCATTAATATTTTGCTTGGCATTCGCGTTGGATTTGTGTTTGGTTGGCTTTCAATAGCATCAGCTAATTATCGTTAAAAGTTAGTTAAGCTAATGCATCCAAAAGCTAATGACGTTTTTTTACATTAAGATTTTCGGAACTAATCCAAATGCGAAATGAGGTGCAGTGCATAAAAGAATAATTGAATGTGGCCATTGTATTCTACATAATTAAAAGTTGTTTTGTTTTACATTTCGTAGGTACATTATCTGCCCTTCTCTATCTCTCTCGCTCTTCAATTCAGATTTTAATTGAATCTCATGTAAATCTCTTGACACAGTCCATATAATGATGATCATTAAAAAAAATGTAGTTTTCTTAGTTAAGTGACTATTCTTGACATGGAATAAGTTAGCTCAGTGTATATACATAAAGATATATTCAAAGATACGAATAAAAGTCTACAGAACAATTTGTAATATGTATAAATGCTTTATTCCTTTTTCTTCCAGTTGTTAAGGTACTTGATTTGTTGTTCTCAGATCTCATTTTTCATTGTTTTTAGCTAAGACGTTGTAAGCAGCTTTCGGTGCTTAACCCACTCGCTCATAAAAGACACCTGATTTTAATTTAAGTGCCTGCCGGAGTGCAGGTAGTCGCAGTCGCAGTCGCAGTCGCAGTCCGTATTTCTATCTTTGGACTTGGCAACTTTTATGAGTTTGCAGCACATTATTGAGTAATTATGCGGCATCAGAAGGTAAGCCATCCATCAGCCAGCTCTAACTTATTATTACGGTTGTCTAGTTGGCCATGAACAGCATCGCCATCGCCATCGCCATCGTCATTTCCGGTCCTCATCCTGGCACTTTTTATGAACACTCAAAATGCAAACACATAACATTAACAGACTCATTAACTGCGAACAAAGCAAATATAATTTGTTGCCCAATAAATTTGGTATATTCAGTCGTATAGCTCTATAGCCGACAACCCGCCGCCTCTGTAATATGGCCTTAACAAATAGGCAGAGCCCAAGAGAGCGGAAGCCACAAAACAGGGGTGAAAAACTCACAGCTAGATAAAAAGAAATGCGATGCCAAAATAGAATCAGAAGAGAGAAAGAAAAAAAATTATATATATATATATATATATATATATATATATATATATATATATATATATATATATATATATATATAGAAATATATTTGTATGAGAAAAAGGCAAGAAAAGAGGGAATCATTTTATTACTTTGGCGCGGCAACAGATTTCGCTGGCACAAAAATGAATTTAGCATAAATGAAACATTTTTACGAGCTGCCATTACGGGCCAAAGCAACATGACAACAATAAAAACAAACAGAGAACACAAAATGGAAAAGCAAAACAAAAAAAAAAATAACAAAGCAACAGACAGACAAACAGACTGCACAACAAAGTGCAAATATTTGGTCAGACAAGACGCAAATGATGAACAGTCCAACAATTTATGTATGCGCAACGCGTCCGACATATATATCTATATAAGAATTCTATATAAAATAAATATACATAGGTAGAATATATATATATGTCTGTATGAACGTATGTGTACACTGAGCAAAATGTGTCTGCAGTATTTTAAGTCTGTGTGGTCCAGATTTTTGAATGCAACGATAATTTGTTGTTTGAATTTTGAAAAATGAATCAATCATAATATGAAGAGTCGATACATTCAAGTACTAAATTTATACTTTTATTTATATATATATATATATATATATATATATATATATATATATATATATATATATATATATATATATATATATATATATATATATATATATATATATATATATATATATATATATATATATATATATATATATATATATATATATATATATATATATATATATATATATATATATATATATATATATATATATATATTATATGATGTTTTCTGAGAGTGTATACGTGCAAGTGTCACAAGCTTAAGACACACACATACACACGCACACGCACACGCATATAGCAAGTTGAGCAGATAGCTCTGTGCAATAAAAAACATCATCGAAGCCATTTGTCAAAAGCAGCAACAGCCCAAAGAGCCCAAAAATCACAATAACTGCGCTGCAAAGCGGGACGACGTGGACGGGGGCTGGGCACGCTTTGCTCATTGTAACTGTTCCGCGAAGTAGGCAACATAAAGTGGCAGCTACCGATTTCCCCTACCAGCCATGAATACTGGCAATACGCTAACTTGTGTCCAAACACGCGCGTCTACAAAATGCGTTGGCCACACTCGCGACCCGCTACAATCCGGATCCGGGAACGAGTCCGGGGCATTTTAAAGCGTGCCTGGGACTGGCGCGTCGCATCGTCTGCTGTGAGAAGCGCATAAATAATCTTGCTGCCTCACGGCTGTTGAAATGGCGTGAAATAATAAAAGCGACGTGAAAGCAATAGCGACCAGGCAATCGCAATAGCAATCGCAATAGCAACAGTAACAGCAACAGCAACAGCAACAGCAACAGCAACAGCTACATCTACAGGAACAGCAACAGAGCCCAAAGGCCGTTTAGTTTTCAAGCAGATATTGCTATTGTTGTTGCCCTTGGATGGTTGTTGTGCCTGGCATTTGGTATTGCGATAGTCCAGCTGGAGGCTACATTGCGCGGTCGATTCGAGTCGAGTGGAGTAGGTCCTAAGCGAAATCGTGATTTTTAGTGCCACCTCCCATCTATTTTTGCATAGTGCATTAAGTGTCTGCCTCGATTGCGTTTACGCAGTGTGTAACGTCAATGGAAATAGGGAAATAGGCAAAGGCAGCGAGCCGCAAGAGAGTCAGGTGGACACAGTTATGTGGCTCATAGCAGCAGTACATCGTTGAAAAAGAATAGACTAAATATTTTGTATATTTGCTGAAGTGCAATGGTATTTATTAAAAAATGTTAATTTTATGTTTTGCTGCTGCCCAAAACTCTTCACAGCTTTAGTGATGCATCGATTAGTATTATTCAAATTATCTTTGTTAATAAATTTATTGGAAATGAAATTTAATACCTGCAGATAGTTCCTTTATGAAAGTGACATTTAAGCGAACGAATTGAAGACCAACAATTAAAATTAATATCTCTAATTAAGTATTTTTCTGGTTTATTATTTTCGCAAATATTCTTGTAAATAGTATTAGATATTCATTTCAAATTTAAAGCAGTCCGAAAGGTAATTTACAGCTGTTGCTCTTACTTTTCACTGAGTTTATTTACACTTTAATAATAATTTGAGTTCAAAAATGTTTTATTCGCAACTCCTACAGAGTATATGCAATTTATTTATTTTTTTTTTAAAGGAAGTTGCCTTTAATATTTCTTTGCTTGCATCAAAGTCTGTCGCTAAACGAAATGTTATTCAAATTTGTAAATCGAGTTTTACACTCAAAGAGGAAATTTGCAAAATTTTGCAAGTTTCTTCGTTCAGCTTTTACGTACTTCAGCTAAGTAGTCAGGAATAGTTAACTAACTAAAACTTGTTAACTTCTTTAGGACTTGCTCAAGTGTTTATTTGTGTGACCCACATATGGGCGGAGCACACAATACAGCCTGATTGAGCGGGTCTTCAATAAAGAGCTTAGGCCACGACCTGGACCTTATTTACCTCTAGTGTCGTGCGCTGACAGCGTATTCGGAAATTGTTTATATCTTTTTTTTGATTTATGCCTCGTTCGCATTCTATGTTTGTTGGAAATAAGCACAGTTTCGTATATATTTGGACAATTTATGAAGGCCGTCGCTTGGGCGTTGTAAGAGGGTGGAGGAGCAACAGAGGGATTGGAGTAAACCAAGCCACAAAATGCCCCTAAGAAGCAAGGGCCATGAACTACGACCTCAACTCCGTGCCCTTTGGGATTAGAGACAAATTAAAATTGTAATATTTTATTTATGTTGTGCATTGTTGTTGTTGTTGTTGTTGTTGTGCTACAATAACTGCTGAGGCAGGACATTCGTCCTGCCACATTGTCATTCGATGCGGAAGAGGCTTGTATGGAGACCGGGCGGGGCGGGGCGGGGTTGGGCGAGCCCAGTTGGTCTGTTGGTATTAGGGGTTAATTTGTGTGTTTATTGCAGTTGGACAAGTTTGCGCTTGTGTTTGTATTTGGTCGCCGTGGGTGGGCGGCAGATACTTAAACGTATTTACCAGCGATACAACAACAGCAAGAGCAACAACACCAACGCCAACGCCAACGCCAACAATAAGCAACAAAACAGCAAACGGCAAATGCCGAACGGCAACGAAAAATTGTAGACTATTTAAGAAATTTATGTGCGGATGTTTCGCCGTCGGGATATTTCCGGTTTATGATGATTATGTTTTGCGCGCCAGCACCCGCACTTTCCTCGGTCCAAGTCGCTCAACCGGACTCCTCTGTCTCTCTCTCTCTCTCTCTCTCTCTAGCTTTTCTCAATTCTCTGGCTCGTCTGTCGACTCCTTGTTGTGCTACGTTTTATTTTCGTTCATTTTTAACAAGCGGATTACGTTTTTGCCACGTTATTGTTGTTGTTGTTGTTGTTGTTGTTGCTTTTATAACTCTGTCTCTATGCAATAGCTCTGAGCCGGAGCTTGGGTCGGGCTTTCATTTCTTTTGTTGCTGCCAGCATAATGCATAATAATCATAACAATAATTTCTTTTATTTTTATTCCTCGTCATTTTTTTTTTTTATATGATGACCAAAGTTTTTTATTTCGTCGACGCATAATTCTTGTGTGCATTTTAATTATTATTTGAAAAGCATTTTTATGCATTTGCATTTAATTCTGCACAATACTATACTTTATATATAATACTTTTGAATTGCTTGCCACGGCTTATAAGCCTAACACTGTATTTTCTATATTAAAACGAAAAGAAGCGCATGAGCTTATCACACTTATACAACTGCGCTCAAAAGTTTATCTTCCATCTTCACCTTTACTTACATAAATATATATGAGACGTTTACTATTCATGATTAAATATTTTTATGCATAAAGCTCCAACTCTTCTAACATTAAAATTTAATAAGTCTAAGAACGTATGTCAAGCTGGAAATGTTTTCTTTGATTCATTACTATTTATTTGCTTATCTCTCTGAATCGCATTTTCTTGTGTAGAGACCTGTAGTTCAACTATTTCACCGCAATTCCTCAGTTAAGTGAACAGAGCTGGCAAATTGCTATGGCAACCGCAGTAAATGTGGCTTGCAAAGCCAACAAAGCCTCCCTGTGACTCCAAACTTCTTTAAAAAGGGAACAACTCCACGTTTGTTGTACGCAGCAGAAAAAGGCACAAAAGGAGTGGAAATTAATTTGCCTGACAACAAAAAGAGCAGTGGGCAACAACAACAACAGTACACACACGCACACTTGTATAAAGAAGTGGGGTATTATTTTTATTTCTTCATACAACTGCGACATCGTCTGGCTTTCATTATGGGTATTCCGCTCACTGGCATTACATTTAGTGCCTCGCCATTGTTGTCGCCGTTGTTGTTGTGATTGGTGTTGCCTTTGGTCAACGGCCGGCCACAAAAAGTAATCTCTGAGCATAAACGCATAGCCTGGCTGCAATTATGCCGAATGCTGAGCATAATGCGACCACAATTTTCATTACCACACAGAGCGAACAGGGGCTTTTTGGATATGTCCAGCCAAATATCACTCCAACAACAACAAATAATGCTAAATTTTTATATTACAGCTTGTGTGTGTGTCTGTGTGTGTGTGTGTGTGTGTGTGTGTGTGTTATGTTTGGTGTATGGCACATATATGACTGGTGCTAAGCCTGAAAACGCAGCCACGACAAAGTCGCTTATAAAGCCAAAAACAATAACTGGGCTTTAACCCGTCGCCTAGCTGCATGCACGCCTCATAAAAGTCTAATTAATTAAAATCGTGCCCGAGTCGCCCAGAGGCATCACCGACAACGCGACGAACGCCCCCCAACGGCAACAGCAGCAGCAGCCGCTGTGGGTGCGTCAGCCAACGGCTCGTATGCGTAATGCGCGCTGGGACTTTGGCGGCAGACGCTAATTAAAAGCCTGCAGCACAACTTTTCTAACAAACAAGATATGAAAATTATCTGCGATGACTCCGAAGGTGAAATACTCTTTCGGATCACAGCTTTATTTATGTAACTCTACCAAATATTTTAACAGTGATATTAATTAAATTGTATTACAAACAGTTTTAGATGGTCTATAACTCTCTCTCTCTCTTTATCTCTTTATGTGTCTTTAGCCAACTTTTTTACATAGTCTGCATGCCCGCCGAGCAAAGCTAAAGGTTGCAAATATCAGCTGCTATAATAGTTACAAAGGAACCGCCAACACATTTTTCGTGCGAGTTATAAAGTTAATCAGGCTTCAAATGTTATCCCCAGTGAAAAGCTGAAGCTGCGCCAACAGTAGACGCAGCTGGAGCACCAGCAACATTGGAATTTGATTAAAAGTACTTTTCATAAAGTTCCTTTGCTACCATTGATGATATTTATTGCATGCGTTTTTCATGGCCTCCCCCTTAGAATGTTAATTAGTTTTTATGATGTACATGTGTGCGTGTGTGTGTGTGTGTGTGTGTGCTTGTGTGTGTGTGTGTGTGTGTGTCCTTTGTGTGTGCGCGCGCACAATCCGGATCAGGCCTGCGGGATTATGGCTTATTAAAAGGCTTATGAAAGTCAAAAGAAAGTTTACTTAATTTCAGTTAGTTAAGCGCCAATGAAAGCCGCCCACTTGAGCATTGACCAAAAACTTTTCGCTGGCCTGCCAAATGGCCAATAAAAATGGCTTAGCTCGATACAGAAGCCAACAGGGAGTTGGCAATTTCACAGGAATTTTTTGGATTAGACACTCGCGAGTTTATGGCCAGCACATAAATTCAAATGGTCCAACATAAAATCAAATAAAAATCTGCAATAAACATCAAATTGACAACACGTTGAGGACAATTTTGGCCTTTGGTGTGGGTTGATCTCGTTGCCAACTTATTTGCATGTTTAACTTGGCGCCCACGTTCACTTGCCTATTTTTGGATTAAAGAAAATTGCTTTTCTTTTAAATTTGTGCTCTAAATATGAACAAATTCTTTCAATTACTGAAAAACTTCAAAGTGAGACCATTTATTATTTATGCTTAAGTTACTACAGTAAAATATGCTGAAGACGATTGTAAATTGTAAACAAAAATAATCGGATAGACTTCTTCGAACATAAACAAGTTTTTTAAAAATATTTTTCACTCATTTTTTCTGGACCTGTGGCCCTGCGCACCTCATATTTTTGTTGTTCTGCTGTCGCTGTTAAGCAGCTTTTACTGTATTTGCGTTTTGTTTTTTTTTTTTTTTTGCTCGTTGCGTTGTTTTGATCGGCTGCGGTCGCAGTTTGCAGCCAGGGACAGTCGCCTAACGCTTCAATAACCAAATATGTACCTTTGTCGAGCCCCTCCCTGCGGCCAGGCACGTTTCTGGGTATTTTACCCCGCAATTATGAGCGCA
This sequence comes from Drosophila anceps, assembly GCA_035045945.1. Taxonomy (NCBI): domain Eukaryota; kingdom Metazoa; phylum Arthropoda; class Insecta; order Diptera; family Drosophilidae; genus Drosophila; species Drosophila anceps. Next base: position 22,286,505 of record JAWNON010000225.1, on the reverse strand, counting down.
ATTGTGCGCACTTTTTCCCCGGCTTTGACTGCGCATTTTAATGTTTTCCCCAGTTTTCCTTTTTATTTGAATTTTTCCCTTTGGCCAAAAAAAAAAAAGAAGTAAGACCGTTAAGAAAGAGTTTAAGACATGCTGGGCACGTGCTGATTGATGTAAAATGCGTAATGAGCGCGGTTACACTTGCGACCGGGTCCTGAGAGGTGGGGCCAAAGGTATGGATAGATAATGGCCGCGCTGTGATAAAAAGTTTTCTAATTAGAATATACGTAGCAGTTGCCAAGAGTACTTGCAGTATTTGACCCTTTTCTCTGGCCTCTCTTCAATGAGCCAATTAAAAGCAACCATATTCATTATCATATTCATACACCCATGCAAACAACGTACGAAAACTCCGTATAGAAAGTTTATACTATAAAAAATGATAATGGATTTTGTACAGTATTTTCTAGACATCTAGCTTAATGATTCAAGTGTTAAATGAATTATTAACACATCACTGTTTACACTTTTTGTATTGTAAGCAATTATCAAGTTAGGTGGAGCTTTTTACATTATAGTTTATTAACATGCTTAGAATTATATTCTCTGTGTCTACAGGTGTCATCGATATTTGAATAAACATGCATTCAGATTTATTAGTATTATGTGTATGGATAAATAAATACTTTCTAATTTTATGGTCTAATAGTTTTTTGCTATTTAACATTCAAATAAAAATAAAATATGGCTTTCAAAAGAACCCAGCCTGTATCTAACTAAAGAAGTTGTTCTATTATGCTTTATTGAAATGTACTTGTTTCATTATCGCTTATCGATTTACCAATCATTTAGGCAAACAGTATTCCAAAGTAAACGCTCTTCTCTTTCAATGCTTTAATTTAGCTATCTCTTTATACCTAATACTCTCTCTTTTTCTCTATCTCTCTCTTACACACACATACACTCTTTATCTCTCTCTTTCACTATTTATGTCTCTATTTTCAGCTCTATCCGCATTAATAGTATTTTTAGTTGATAAGTACTGCTCAATAGAGAAGTGGAACAGTCAGACGAAAATGTGAACGTTGCAGTAGAAAACTGACCAGCTTAAGCCCCACACAGACAATAATAACTATGGCAATTCCAGAGCGAAGAATCAATACTGATATAAAGCCCAGATTATAGTACTGTATGATGGACATGTCTTCCTCCCAAATACGCATATGTGGTGCACCTTTGTGACGCAGGACATATTCAGTCCACCAGACGGCGCTCTCTAGCGGCGTCATAGGCAGATCACGCAGCCTTTTGGACATTTGATGAGCATTTTCCGAGTAAAATGGATTTTCGATAATCTCCTTAATTGAATTCGTTATGGATTCAACTGAAATCGTGGAAAAATCCAGAATTTGTGCCAATCCTGATTGCTTCATAAGTTCTGAGTTGCTAAACTGATCGTAATACAACGGCAGACACAGCATGGGCACACCATAATAGGCCCCCTCGATAATACTCAAAACTCCGCCGTGGGTGATAAACAATTTGACCTTCGGATGGGCCAACAATGCACGCTGTGGTAGTATTGGCTTTATATATATTTTATCCGATGTGTTCGGCAGCGTGTGATCAAATTTTATGACAACGCGCTGCTGTAGCTGGTCAAAGCTTTGGCGCACCATTTGGATCAGCAATTCAGGGAACCATTTGCCAATTATGGCCATTCCCATCGAGAAGATTATGACGCCATGTTCGGCCTCATCCAAAAATTGCTGCAGCTCCTCATCTAGTTCAGCGGTCGGCTGTTCCAAGTGCATTCCCGCCACCTCGATGACATTTGGAACATTGGATCGTGCACGTCCCAGACTGAAGTGCTGATTGATCAGTATCAAAGAGAAGTTCTGCCGAATATTGTATAGACTTTCGGCAGTTTCATTGAAATAGCGTTCATACAGCGACAACTGCTTGGGTAGGTATACCATTTGTTCCAGAAGCCACTCCTCTGTTATGTATATCCAATTTCTAATCTTATTAAGAACACTGAAACCACTGGAATAGCCCCTTGATACAATTGGCTCGTACACACTAATGGCCCTATTACCTGCCAGATAGTTAATGTTCCAAGATGTTCCACATAGCGATAGTCCCACCAGTGGGGCGTTAAAGTGGGCAGCAAAGCCAAATAAAGCATCTGTAAAGGTTGCCTCTACTATGACTAAATCGAAGTGGGCACTTTTATCCTGAAGCAGTAACTGCACACCAGGGTCACTTAGAATACAGTTTGATGAATAGTAGAAAAACTTTGCTATAAATGAGGCCTCTTCCCACTTCTTCAAAGGAAAGTTAATGTCCGCGCAAGATTCTGTGAAATCTACAATTTAACAAAATTTTCAAAAAATTTTAAACGTTAATTGAAACTAAAAAAACTTATTACTAAAACAAGTTAGAGTGCTCTCTACTCGAGATTGGTCGACTAGGAGATTCCCTGAACCCTGCGAATTTTTCGAAAATTCTATATATATATATATACATATATATATATATATATATATATATATATATATGTGTGTGTGTGTGTGTGCTTGTGTATGTGGTTGCTAAACTATTGTTTACCGTCCATTAAGTGATCCAACGCTTCGACCCGCACATGACGTGCTCCTTCGATATCCGCAAAATTTCGATTTCCAGCTGAAATGATAGTTACTTGATGTCCTTTGTGAACAAGCGCCCTCATGTAAGGCGTCAGGAGCAGAAAAGACGGCGGAGAACTATATGAAAATACGGCTAATATGTTGGCGGCAAGTGCATACTGAAAGCACCAACCAATTAGCAGCAAAGTGCCACTCACGTGTCCTACCATAACGCAGCACCACGTCCGTACATTTCAATGCTCTCTTTCGTACTGGGCATTATTGAAATTATCGACGCAGTTGGATCAGCTGAGCTCCCAGTTGTGGAGAATACAACTAATCTTATCATTGCCATTGACGCTGATAGTGACTCCCGACAGTGAGTGAGGCGAACACCATTTAGCTGTCAGTCGCATTCCGATATTGGCAGGAACAAGTCCACTTGACGGCTCTCTGTTTGCAAACTGGTTCTCTAACATTTTTGATACATGCTTATTTATTAATTGAAAAGTCTAGTCAAAAAATATGAAAAAAAATGGAAAATATTTATGGAAATGTTTGAATTTGAAGCATTTGGCACAAAACTATATGCATTGAAAATATATTTGTATATCAAAAGTCAAAGGGCTAAGCCAATTACAGTGAGGAAAGGTTTAATTATAAAATTATACATTTAATCTTGCTTATCAAAGTCGAATCTAAAGAAATATCGCTATCAATTAATACCCGTTGAAAATTACACTCAAAGAACAGGGAGGCGAACTTATTACTTAGCGCAGCAACAAGAAACTGCCGGACTCAAAATTGACGCTGTTATTATAAATAGGCACATTCCGAAGTGAGATAAATATACCGACATTATATCCAGACTATTGACTTGTATGAACGACATGTCGCCTACTGATCTATGCATATTTGGCGCACCTTTGTGACGAAGCTCATGCTTGGTCCAACCGCAGCCGCTTAGACATCTGTTGAGCTTTTTCGGGATACAACGAATTCGTGATTAGCACTGTGGTGGCGTCCCTTGATGATTCGACAACCGACATTGTGAGAATATCCTATTCATGCGTTCAGAACATTCGAGCTGATCATAATAAGCCGACAGACAGAGCATTGGCATACCATAATAATAACACCACCGTGGCGTGATGAACAGCATGGCATTGGCTCGTGCCAATAATTCGTTTGGCGCCACATTTGATGGGAAGTAACAAACGGAAAGGGCGAAGGGAAAATGTAGGAATATAGGGCTAAAATGCTGGCGACAAGTGGCAGCCCAAGTGCACTATCATGATTCAGCACCACGTCCATGCATTTCAATGCTCTCGTTCGCACTGGGCATTATTGAAATTATCAACTTGGGCTAGGGTTGGTTGTGGGCTCAGATGAGGAGAGTACTGGTAATCTTATCAGTGAAATGCCATAGGTAGTTGGTTGAAGGGAGAATGGCGAACGCCTCTTTACTTCAGTTGAATTCCGCATGTGCATTTCGTTGGTACTGTGAACGGGAATCTTGTGCAATGCGGCTGCAGCAGCTGCTGATTGGGGGTCCCGCACTCATAACATTACTGCTATTGGGATGTCCTACGTGGGCTGCCCGGATATTGGCTGTCTTTCCCTATGAAATGCATTCACAGTGCATGCTATTGACGCCTTACATACTGGCGCTGTTGGAGCGGGGTCATCAGCTGACCTTGATCCACGCTTTTAAGGATTGCGAAATTTTGAAGCATTTGCATTCGATACGCATCAACGATCAATATGACACAAATTTTGGTGAGTTAAAAACAAAGTTTGATGGAATTTGTGTGGCCTTTGGGTTCATGACTTGACTAACGAAAAATCAATTGTTTAGAATGCGCAGCTGATTTTTAAAATTATTTAAATTGCTTACTCTGAAATAGATTTCAATCCCGAAGCATTTACGGTAATGTCCAGATGGTTAGAGGTCGATTTCATACGAAGATATTTCATCAAGATTAATGTTAATGTTCTCTACACCCCCGAGGTGCAGCAGCTCCTTCGTGCCGATGTGACCTACGATATGGTGCTCATAGAGCCCTCACACACCGATGCTCTGTTTGGACTGGCGTCACATTTCAATGCCAGTCTAATCGGCCTGTCCACGTGTGGCTCGGATTGGAACTTGGACACCTTAGTAGGCTACGTTCCGTCTTCTACACTTGAGCCGCTTATGCCCAGTGGCTTTAAGCGCGCCATAACACTGCTGGATCGTATCAATAACTGGATACTCATCGCCGAGGAGTGGTTGATACATAGGCTAATTTTTTTGCCATCATTGCGCGCAGTACATGAGCATTTCTTTGGTCACCTCAGCCAGAGCTTTATGGAAATACGCCAGAGCTTCTCGATCATATTGCTGAATCAGCACTTCAGCCTTTTCCCGGCCCGTTCAAATGTGCCCAGCTTGGTTGAGGTAGGCGGCATGCATGTGCCAAAGAAATTGGCAAAGCTGCCAACGGATATGACACAGTTTATTGAAGAGGCGCCGCATGGTGTAATTATAATGTGTCTGGGCTTAGAAGTGCAGAGTAGGCATCTGTCGACCGCGATCCAGGCATTGATAGCTGAAACCTTTCAGACACTGCCACAGCGTGTCATATGGAAATACGAGGACGATGCACATCCTAAGGTAAACAGCAGTATTTACTTCAGCAAATGGCTGCCACTTCAAGCCCTCCTCGCGCACCCCAATGTGCGTCTGCTGATCAACCATGGCGGCATGCTGAGTATCTTAGAGGCCGCCCACTATGCCAAGCCTGTGCTGGGGCTACCTCTTTTTTTCGACCAGGTGCGAAACGTGGAGTGTATGCGCGAAAAGGGTGTGGGAGAGCTGTTGGACATTAATACAATGACCAGGCAAGATTTTATGAAAACAATCAATCAAATGCTGGAACAGCCTCACTATAAACAAAATGCTATAAAGCTCTCGGAACGCATTCGGGATCAGCCCGTGCATCCGCTGGACCTGGCTGTGTACTGGACGGAGTATGTATTGCGGCATAAGGGTGCACCCTATATGCGCATTTCTAGTTCCAATATCAAGGTGGTCGACTACTATTGCCTGGACAATCTATTATTGATCGCTGGACGCATTGGTTTGCCTTTTTGCATTTTGCTATATGTGGTGTACAAGGTAATTAAAAAGACGCAATAGTTGCCAACTAAACAACCATAGAGAGCAACTGTAGTTTTATGATGGCACAGTATCGGTCACATATTCCATTATCTTATCTGCGAATAGCAATTACGTTTTTTAATCAATGGAAATGTTTATATTTATTTCCACTTCATAGGTGTTTATTTGTGTAAAATATATGGAGTATTTAAACTATAAACGAATATAATTATAAAACAATTTTTACTATCATAATAAAATTACGTAGTAAATTAATAAGAGTAAAAGATATAAAAAATAGCTTTAGTGTTTTCAAGAACATAAATGTAAGAAAAAAAAATATATTCTTTTATTTTTATTTTTTTTTTGTGTTTTTAAACTTTTCATAATGGTATAATTCACGTCAAAAGTCAAGTGGCCGCTGGTCAACAAAATATGTATTGCACGACATCAACAAATTCAAATTCTCAGAGAGTCAAAATTTGATTAAAGCTAGAAAGAGTCGTTTGTTACGCTCAATACGTGAACAGATTGGTCTAGACTACGTTGTATACTAAATACACAACGAAAAAAATTGTTCGGCTGAGCGGGAGAGCGTGACCGATAAATACAAATAAAAAATAACAGACAGAGAGAGAGAGAGAGAGAGAGAGAGAGAGAGTGAGTGAGAGCGAGAACAGCGACTCGTCTCTTGCATAACAACAGAGAATTAGTAAACAAACGAATTTGTTGTCAGACGCGAGCCGATGACTGTGCAGCTCCCACATATATTTAAGCTGTGCTAAAAATAACATCATATTAAATAGAGATATATATATAAAACGATAAAGAAAACTACGTTACGCTTGAGCAGCTTTGGCGTTTGCGAACTAGCGACCTTCAATTTCGACAAATCGTAATCGCCCAAAAAGCGATAATTAAAAATACTTTCGTTTCGACAATTTTTTTAGTGATGAACGAAGCGTAAACCCATTCGGTTTGGTTTTTTACTCAGTGTTAAAATGCAGTTGCTTGGCTTGGGTGTTTTAATAGGGCTGTTCTATCAGCTGGCCGTTGGCGTGCAAGCCGCCAAGATTTTGGCTGTGTTTCCATTCCCCGGCAAATCGCAGTACATATTCGCTGAGCAGTATCTCAAAGAGCTGGCTAGAAGAGATCACAATGTTACGGTTATAAATACTTTTGACAGCAGCGAAGTGTCGTCGAACTTTCGAATAATTGGAGCGAGCAAAATACATGAACTAATGGCTGGTAAGATGTTATTTTCTTTATCTAAGCGCAGAAGATAAGATAATCTTGATTAGCTTTCGGCAGTGCGGACTACAATCAGCAGGCCAGCCAATGGACAATGTTGACTATGACCACGGAGTTTCTGAATATGTTGACGATCTGCGTGTTAGAGGATGACAAAGTGAGGCAGCTGCTGGAAGGCGACGAGACTTTCGATTTGGTGTTGCTTGAAACTGTGCAGACTGAGGCATTGTTTGGCCTGGCGCAGCACTTCAATGCACTGACCATGGGCATCTCCTCGTATGGCACAGATCGTCATATTGACGAGCTGATGGGCAATATATCGCCACTGTCCTTTAATCCCATGCTCCTGTCCTCACGCACCGAGCACATGAGCTACGAGCAACGGCTGTGGAACGTGTGGGATGCCAGCCTTAGCTGGCTGCACAAGCGTGTGGTTCATTTGCCCAGCCAAGAGCTGCTGTATAAGAAATATTTTCCCCAGGCTAATCAGACACTGGAACAGGTGCTAGACAGCTTCTCGCTGATGTTACTAGGTCAGCACTTTACGCTCAGCTATCCACGTCCCTATCTACCCAACATGATTGAGGTCGGCGGACTTCACTTGCAGCACTTGAGAGAGCCCCAGCCGCTGCCCGTCGACCTGGCCAAGTTTGTGGCAGAGGCCCAGCATGGTGTTATCTATTTCTCAATGGGTTCAAACATCAAGAGCGCCGATCTGCCTGTGGCAAGGCGTGAGGTGCTGTTGCAGGCTTTTGGCAGGCTCAAGCAGCGCGTTCTGTGGAAATTTGAACAGGAAGAGTTACCAGATCAGCCCGCCAATGTGCTTATTAGTAAATGGTTTCCACAGCCGGATATTCTAGCGCATCCCAATGTGAAACTCTTCATCACACACGGCGGTCTGCTGAGCACCATTGAGAGTATCTACTTTGGCAAACCGGTGCTGGGACTGCCTGTATTCTACGACCAACACTTAAATGTGCAGCGCGCCAAGCAGGCTGGTTTTGGATTAACCCTGGATGTGTGGACTATGACGGCCAATGAACTGCACGATGAGATTGTGGAGCTGCTCAGCAATGCGAGCTACACGCATGCAGCACAGCTTAAGTCTAGGCTATATGGCGATCAGAAGGAGACGCCGCTAGAACGCGCCATCTGGTGGACGGAGTATGTACTGCGCCATAAGGGCGCCCCGCATCTGAGATCAGCTTCGCGAGACCTAAACATGGCACAGCTGCACGGCTTAGATACTTGGGGCTTGATATGTGGTGTTGCATCCCTCATTGTTTTGATGTTGGTGTTAGTCCTCTCGACGCTGTTGAGAATTGTACGCAATATTTTTGGTAAACGTTGCATTAAGATAGAGTCTGAAAAGAAGCGTCAGTAATGCCCATAAAGAACTAAAATTATGCGGAAAGAAAAGTTTGAAATTATAGCTTAGTATTTGATTTAGTTATTGCAAGTTTTACAGTTAATTTATTATTTAATGTTAGCACTTGTTTATTATATTTATTTTCCCATTGAGAGATTAATATTAATTTTTATCAATTTTGTAAAAAAAAAAAAACAAATTGTTGTTTACTTAAAAAAATTTAAAAAAAAAATATAAAAATAATAAAACTAAAACGACAGTTAATTATATCATAAAAATACTGAAATATTTTCTTGATTTCACTCACAGTGTATTAATATTCTAAAAAAGCGAAAGATATTCGGTTGTGTGTAGACAAAGTCTATTAACAACGGCTACATTGGGTAGAACTAACTGGCATCCTAAAAACTAGATAAAGTGTTTTACAACTAGGCAGATAACACTTGATAAGTTTGTCATAGAGTATAAAAGTTTTATCTATAAGAGTATTTCAATTAGCTCTCATACGTCATGAATTGAAAAACTCTCTGCCAGTTGGATATCTCATTAAATTGTCTGTCTACATAATCAGCAACAGATAAAGTCTACAGGGTATTATGTCGTCTAGCTCTTACTTACACAATATCTTAAGTCATTTCGCAACAAGCTTTAAACTTTTTTGCTGATGATCATGACTGGCGAATTTCGTCGTTCACGCACGCATACGAGACTTCCAACGAGCCGAGTAAAACAGATACATATGTGTATATGCATTTGTACCAACAGAGGCAAAGCCTAATTTAGTAATCTAATACTAAAATGCTGGCATTCGTTGCGATCTAGGTGAGGTTGGGTGTGGTGGCGTGCTGTGATGCTCATATAAATGATTGTAATCGCCTCTGTAAAAGTTGTTATCGCATGCACGTCCATCAATCTAATCTGAAGCGAACAATGTTTTCCATTAAGCTCAGCCTATTTCAAAAGTTCAGTTGGCTCTTAGAATTGTGCCCAGTCACACGGTCTACAAAATGCTGTTTTTAAGGCTGTCCTTCCTCTCACTGTTGTTTTCAGTGCTGCCTAATCTCCTTGATGGCGCGAGGATACTTGCAATATTTCCCTTTCCGGGACCATCGCAATATATAAATGTACAGCCCTATTTGAAGGGCCTCGCGGCGCGCGGTCATCATGTAACATCGGTTAACGCCTTTCCTCAAAAGAAGCCAATTGAAAACTTTCGTGATATTGTAGTTCCGGAAGTGTTTCAGTCTTACGAAGGTGCGTCTGAATTTCATTTAATTAATTTTTTCATTTTCATTAATATTTTTTCTGATTATTTCAGATATCATTGCTGATCTGGATATTCACAGAAACTCGTGGCAGGAGAACAGTTTCATTAATGACTTCTTTCTGAGCGTCACTAAAACAGTTTTGCAGAATGCGAAAGTGCAGCAGGAGCTGTTACAGTCCGGCAAGGCTCAGTTCGATTTAATCATTGTGGAAGCTTTGCGTACCGATGCACTGTATGGGTTTGCAGCGCACTTCAATGCGCCGATTATTGGTATTTCCACATTCGGCACGGACTGGAATATCGACGAGCTGGTGGGCAATACATCCCCAATTTCTTATATACCACTCGTAACGGTTGGACTCACCGATCGCATGACCTACTGGGAGCGAGTGCATAACTTTGTGGAGACTGCCATAGCCTGGCTTAATTGGAAGCTGGTATATATACCGCTGCAGGTGAGGCTCTATGAGCAATACTTTCCACATGTTGCCCATAAAAAGCCTCTGGTGGAGTTGGGCAGGAATTTCTCGTTGGTGCTACTCAATCAACATTTCTCGTTGAGCTTTCCCCGGCCGTATGTGCCCAATATGATTGAAGTTGGGGGACTACATATTGCTCACAAGCCAACGCCTTTGCCCAAGGACCTGGAGGAGTTTATTCAAGGCGCCGGCTCGGCAGGTGTTATATACTTTTCACTGGGCTCGAACATAAAGAGCAAGGATTTACCAGAGGAGCGCAAGCAGATGCTGCTGCAGGCTTTCGCAACTTTGCCGCAGCGTGTGCTCTGGAAGTTCGAAGATGATCAGCTGTCAAATAAACCACATAACTTATTTATCAGCAAGTGGTTCCCCCAGCCCGACATCTTAGCGCATCCCAATGTGAAGCTCTTCATAACACACGGCGGTCTGCTGAGCACCATTGAGAGCATTCACCATGGCAAACCTGTACTGGGGCTGCCCTTCTTCTACGATCAGTTTCTGAATGTGGAGCGAGCTAAACAAGCGGGCTTTGGACTGGGTCTCGACCATAAGGAGATGACAGCCACAGAGTTTCTACAAACTATTAAGCGTTTGATCCATGAACCACAATTTGCTGAAACAGCAAAGCTAATGTCAGCTCGCTACCGCGATCAGCCCATGAGTGCACAGGAGACTGCTATCTGGTGGACAGAATACGTGCTGCGCCACAAAGGTGCAACACACATGCGTGTAGCAGCTCAGGATTTGAGCTTTGTGGCTTATCATAGTCTGGATGTGTTTGGCCTCTTCTTAGGTGTGGCCGCATTGATATTGGCGATAATATCCTACTTGACATGGAAGCTGTTCTGCAGTCAAGGCAGTTCGGGAAAACGGAAATTGAAGCATCAATAGAAGTTACTTAGATTTATTAGATTTGTTGTAATTATGAGAAAGCGCCATAGATTTTATTTTACATCATTTGCTATTGCTCGTATTCATTTTTATTTGGAAGTTGCCAAAAAATAATTGGATTATATGGGTATATAATATATATATATATATATCTGTGGCATTGGTAAACTGCTCTATGCGGCTGCATATAAATATCGCTCATTACTATGCAGTTCATTATGGTGTGGGTAACCCAGAAATATGCATTAACCGCTGTCCAATCAGTTGCATACGCGGCACGGCGTATGCGTAATATTAAATTGCACTGCAACTTCCGTTGCATGTGCGACGCTTATTTTTGGCCGCAGCGCCAAATGTGTAATCAAAAATTCATGAGCTTTATGTGCAATTGGTTTCTGTTGTTGTTGCTGTTGTTGCTGTTGTTGCTGTTGTTGCTGCTGCAGCTGATGTAGTTGTAGTTGTTATTAGCACTGACATTTTGCATAAAAAGCTGCAGCTGCCATTGTTGGCATGCAAATGTAAATGATTTCATCGAATTAAAGCTGCCTTTGAATGCCTTTAAAATCCCGTGAGAAGCATTCGGCTCAAATTTTCTGACATTCCATTTGGTGGCTGTGAAACCTTTAATGAGTCATTGATTATCATCAATTGTGCAGTTGCAAGACGTGAGCTAAAATCATTTTGTATATAATTTTATAGTGTTATATATATGCATGCTAATTCAATACAGTTGTACGATGTGTGTAAGCAATAATTAAAAACTGATTGAACTGAAATTAAGTTCTTCCTTACAGATACCGACGATTGCTTCAGCATTATCAAAATCAAAACTAAAAGTAGAACAGCAACAACTTTTCTCGTCCTCCACTTTCCAATTGGCAAAAGTGTCAAAAAATGTGTCTATGCTTAACTCTGTGAAATATGTGCCAGCAGCAAATCAGTCGATTCCATGAGTTTTCTCGCAGTCAACTCGTTATTTGCCTGGCGATTGAGAGCCCCATTTGCATATCCATTTGCACGGCGAGGAAGGTTTGTTTGTTTTCACAACAATTTTCCAAATGTCGCTGTATAGGTAAGAGTTGTAAGGGAAGCGGGAAGGCCGCCCGATTTGCTGGTATAGCAAATTGGAAGAAATTTTCATATGAGATTTGGAAAAAAATGCTGTCAATGCTGAATAGTTTTGACAGCCCTGATGCACTTATCAAATTCTCTCCTCAGAAATATATCGTTAAAGCACATCATGCCACCCCTATATGTTCGCATATATATTTTATTTTAAGCTCTTTCCTTGTTTATGTCTATATAATTATATATTGAATATTCTTTAATTCGATAATTACAAAATGTATATATAATTATGCATTTTTATAATTATATAATTAAAGAGAAACACGTTTAGAAACTAGGATAGGGAAAGAGCTGATCCCAAACTCTGTAACGCTCTTCATAAATATTGCCAGTTTTTGGGGTTAGATTCGTATCGATTTCCAAATACGCCTGATTATGGGAATCGTATTGAGGCCACTGAAGGTGGCGCAAGTATTCATCTGTCGCACTGTTGGGATCGCTGAACGAACGAAGCATAAGTATTGTGTAATTGATTTGGTGTATTAAATATATATATTTACCTCTTTCTGGCAAACTCTACCCACATGCGCGTAAGCCGTTCAATTAGTAAGTTCTCTGGGTCGCTCACTTTAAACGCAGGAGCTATAACTGGCACTTGGAACAGGTACAAGAGCTCATCGTGATGCACAGCGCCTGAGAGGATATCGGATTATACTCGACTCAACATTATATTTTCTGTCAATATATACCAAAGGTTTGATTGGTATCCGGATGCTTGAGGAAGCTGTAGCGTCCTTTGTAACGGAAAAAGTACGAATAGATTGGTTTGTGAGGCGCCATAAGATGCATAAAACGATGGAACGCGACGCCAATGAGTGCATCGCTATAGAGCTTGCCCAGACCCTGAAGAGATCCAGGATTCTGGATGGTACCATTTCCCAAATATTCATTTCGTAACACTGCGGTGGCCTGCCGTGAATGGGATGTGCCCTGCTCATAGATCAGCGCAATGGGAGCAAAATGCTCCCAGTTATTATTTAACTCCTGACGTATACTGTCATTACGCAGATCAACTGTAAGCGAAAGCAATCAGAAAAGGTATGTTCTATGTATGTTTATATATTTACTCACAGAACGCGGCAGAGAGAAACTCAAACTCAGTGATGCCTGCGATGAGAGGCACTTTGTAGAATTCTCCACTCTGAGCCGTTTTGTATGGATGCTCGATCAGAAAACGCTCCTGACCGTAGTCCTGCTCAATAACTGGAATCCAGTTTAGCACTGGGCTCCAGCCTATTTCGAACATGCCAGTGTAAGAGCTCACAAAATCCAACATGGGTTTGCCACGTAGACAGGCGACTAAGTCTTTAACTGGAAGTTCCGGGCATTTAAGCAGACGTGCCTGGCGCTGCGCCAGTCTCAGATCTGATGTGTGATATTCCCACTGACCGTATGGCGAGGCACTCATGCAAATTCCACGATGAAACAGACCTCTTGACATTGGAGACAACATGTGCAAGCCTATGCTTAGGCTTCCCGCGCTATAACCCAACAGCGTCACTGAACGCGGATCGCCGCCAAACAGATGGATATACTTCTGAATCCAGCGAAGTGCCTGCACCTGATCTTTGAGACCAGCATTGCCGGGGGCATCTGCGCTGCCGGTGGCCAGAAAGCCCAAGCTACCCAGACGGTAGTTCAGTGTGACAAGCACACAATCGCGATCCATAAAATGCGCCGGACCGGCAAAGTACTTGCTCTGCCCGGAGAAGACATAGAAGCCGCCGGGATGCAAGAACACAATCACAGGCAAACGAGCTTTGGCATTCAGATTTTTTGAATAGACATTCAAGCGCAGACAGTCCTCGGACACGTCCGTCATATTATCCCACGGCTGTGGGCATATGGGTCCGTCCTGGGTGGCATCAAAGGTAGCTGGTGCCCAGGGCTTCACTGGCTGTGGGTTTTTGAAGCGCAGCTCACCCAGCGGAGGCTGTGCATAGCGTATGCCGCGGAAAGCATGGAACTGCACACCCAGTCTTGATGTTAGCGTAACTCCACGTATGCGTCCCAGGTCCAAGTCAACATCAACGCCCAGAACAGCTCCACAGGCAAGCAGCCAAACGAGCACCACGAAGCTAAACATCTTGTGGCTTACAGCCGACTGATACTGATTGGAATACAGCTTGGCTTTATATATAGAAACTGCCTGAGTGGGGTTTTCCCAGTTGTTACTCAATGCGTGATCCAAAATAAGCGAAAAAGCAACAGAGATTGCCACAATTTATTTACACTGCGTCTCAGTTGTATACGCACGGGAGTAGGGAGTAATTTTCTCAGATGTTAAGCTCTCAGATGTTATGCTATGTGTCCGACTGCTCCTATGACAGCAAGTTAAATTTGTGTAGTATATGTTGATTGTTCGTTGTTTTGATACAGATGATAAAGTCTTTACACTTCTTGGGAAATCATTTTAATTGTTTTATGCTAAGTGTTTCACTGAAAATAATTAAATTTATATTATATAAAAAAAACTTGTTGAGTACACAGCAATTTATAACAGTAACAGTTATGTTTCCTTCGAAAAAGTATGGCATTAATATTCAAAATAGACAGTCCGTAATCCGTCGGAGAAAATGAATAGGAATGAGGTCACGACGGAAATATAGTAGAACGCTTTAAATTCATTTCACATTTGCATACATCAATGAGCAACGAGCTCCAAACAAGTAGGAGATTTCTTGTCGGGAATGACACACTAGGGAATGCCCTGGATAGCCCGACAAGCTTGAACATAAATCTTAGCTCTGAATTAAAAAAATAAACTATTCGCTAATGGTAACAAGTCTTGGAACAATTTATGCTTCTTTCTAATCAAATACTTTTTGAGCGTACCAATTATCCATTTCTTGCACGATCATAGATCATACAAGATCATAGATTTCTAGTATCAAGATTTTTCTAACACAGTACTACCATTATCAGAACATTAGATAGATGTTTTCAAAACTATCAGACTCTTTAAAGTCGACTATCTCTACAGTCTAGACTCTAGACTAGCCTATTCAGACACTCGCCTGAGCAGTTAATGAATATTTGAAATATTATGATTTCGAGAGGTCGACGCTTGAGTGCATCAACAGGAAGCCTAGTAACAACAGCTACCACAAGCAAAAATGAAAAAAGAAGCAAAGCATAAAAAATAAAAGAACAACAGCAGCAGTTGCTTCTTTTTGGTTGGCACTTTTTCCATAGTTTTTAGTCTTTTGTTTTTTTTTTTTTTTTTATTTTCCTGGTTATATTTTTTTGTATATTTCTTGGCTTGTAGTTTTAATGCGGCCGTCGCCATTACAGCCGCCAACATTTCCGGCGCGGACGTTGATTTTCCAGCACGGCCATGGCCCAAAACAGTTTCAATAAGTTGCGCTAAAAGTTTTACACGCCTTTTGCACGCCGCTCCCACAAACCCAAACACCACAGCGCCCCTTCGGCCAAGCACTCAGCGACGGCCATGCCCAACCGGCAAACAACTGTCGAAAACAGCGCGCAGCAACGAAAATAAAAGCGTTGAGCGCTAAGCGCGGAAGGAGACATTCCATCAGAGGGGGCGTAGGCGTGGGCGTGGCCATAGCACTACATCGGCTGTGTGCACTGTTAAAAATTTGAACGCGCTGACGGGCATTTTTACAACTGAAGCGTTAACTATGTGCAACTAGCCAAAGAAAGAAACAAAGAAAATTAAGGCAAAAACGCACAGCCCAAAAGGCGAACCAGCAAGAGAGCTTGGAGTGACCTACTACAAGATATCCTCTCTCCAGCTCGACATCCTGATCAAAAATATTTATACTTTTCGGCGTCTGACACGTCTGCTACATTAACAAACATTTACACAAAGCCATTCCTACTGTCACTGAGCTTAGGATATACAAAATGTTATAAAAATTATTTGTATTTTATTTTATAAGATCGATGCCGACTACCAAACAAAGCCGCAGCTCGGACTAAAATTTTCATGAGCTGCAGTCAAAGTAGAAGCGTAAAGTCCTACCCCAAACCCATGCATAAAATTTAAAATGTTACAATATAAAGATCTTCAGACTTATGCTCGATTTTAGCTTAGTGACGCTTCTGTTTAGGCTGTGCTGCCTGGCGACCCATGAAGAACTGCTGCAGAGCATGCCACACGCGACGTATGAGCAGCATCAGGCAGTACAGTACAAACAAAATGCCGCCGTAGAGTATCAGCATGACATCCAGATTGTGATACTGTACAAAATCAAGATCCTGCGAGGCACTGCGCAGATACCTTGCGCCCTTATGTCTGCTGACATGCTCCACCCAGTAGACGGCCCGTTCCAGTGGCAGTTGCGGCTGATCCTTGTAGCGTGCGGACATGGCTTGGACCAGTTCCTTGGCTTGAGGATCCTGGAGA